>JADLZK010011545.1:0-88042 GCA_015847255.1 Hyparrhenia diplandra | reverse complement strand
AGCATCATGATGGAAAACAACGACAGAGCCTGCTCCAGGCTCTACAATTGTCTGGACAATCTCATGCTTGCTAGCTGTAGAGAAGATTTTTGAAGAAAGGTTGCTTCGCAAACACCTTGCTGAACATTTGTCATGGCGGTCACTGTCAGTCTGCCATCAAGACATACTTGTTTAGGCATCTGTATCGATGGGTAGAAATATACTTATTGCAGTTCTAATTATTTGAGTGTCATGTGAAGTTATCAATATATTTCAAAGAGATCAGTACTAATATATCTAATTCTATGTATCGTTGTTTTTTAGTGGATCTCTAAAATGAAGCTTAAACAAGCCTTGTTTAGATGGCTAAAAAAATTGTAACGAATGTCACATCGCATTAATTTGTAGCGTTTAGTTTGTTAGTGGTAAATAGCATCCTACCATAGAGTAACTAGGCTCAAAAAGAATCGATCTCATGATGTACATCTAAACTGTGTAATTAGTTATTTTTTTTTACTTACATTTAATACTCCAAACATATGTCTTTTGGTGTATTTAATGTGATGTGATGGAGAAAGTGGGAAAAAGGTTAGAAATTTTAGCCATCTAAACAAGGCCTTAAACAAGGCCTTAGCAAGGGATACTAGTGACATCTAAAGCTTTGTAGTATTGAGTTTTTTTACATTTGAGGTTGTTAAGATACTTGTGATGTTCGGCAACATATTAATTGTGCTAAAACTTTATGTTATTTTTTGGAGACAATTTTTAGTTGAGAATTTTTTTTTTTGATTACACGATTACAACCTTGAGACACTTTCGATGCAAGACGCACGCACACACTCATCCATATGAACACATGTGCGTAAAAGCAAGCCTAAAAAGTTCTAAAGCATAAGCATGGAGCTGGTCAGAAGAAACCTCCAAAATAAATCCTTGACATTTTTATCTCGTCATGTCGACAGACGTGCCACGTGCAAACTTCATTGCAAGCCTCTATTGATCTCCTTTCTTATTTTTTGGCCTGAGTCAAACCCTCTTTTGTACGTCACATTTTTTTTTTTTTTTTTTTAGATACTCCCTGTCTATCTAGATACCTATATTTGTTTTAAGTTAAACTTTTTGAATTTTGGCCGATACATATTATCAAATTAGTATCATTAGATTTATCATAAAACATATTTTCATAAGGTACTCAATTTATATTATAAATGTTGTTACTCTTTTCTATAAAGTCAATCACACTAAAAAAAAGTTTGACTAGCACGAATTCTATAAATTGATTTATTCAGAAACAGAGGCAGTACTATTTTACATTGCAAACATCTGTCGATCTCCATTATAATTGGTCAGAGTCAAACCTCTATTGTACATCACATTTATTTTTAGGTTAAATGATACTATTTCGCAAAACGAGAGAGTACAGAAATTTATAAGTGGAATGTACTTCTTTTTGTAGCTGAATATTTCGTGGCATAATCTCATTTTTCTCTTATTTTCCTTTTTCTTTTTTTTAACAATCGAGGTATTGTGCTTGGAACTCTTGGTTTCGCACGTTTAAACTCGTGGTTTCAGTTTTCTCTGCATATACCTATTTCATCTGTATAAAACCTAATTAGGCGAGTTAGTGCATTGTCGCTCGAAAAACTACTCCCTCTACGTTCATGGAGTTTGTCGTTTTGACTTTTGAACTTAAATCTTTTTGTGACCATCCGTTTTATTCAAAATATTTATACAAATCATAAAATAAAATAGTCAATATTCAAGTATCTTTATGGATAAAATAAGTCGTAACAAAATAAATTATATTTATGCAAAAAATTTAAATAAGGCGAAGCGTTGAAAAAAGATGGCGAAATCAGGGATGACAAACTTCGATTAAGGACGAAGAGAGTAGTCATTATAGCGTACGGCATGTAAAAGGACCCATTTGTCCTATTCAATATGATCACACGTCTTTAGAGCGACCCTTTTTCTACTTAAATATAGCTGTTCTTTTATATATATTATTAATTATTAAAAAAAAGTTGGATAGTAGGAGCTGACACGGTCATATAAACAGGAATAAATCCGTATCCGAAGCTCGACCATTTCACCAAATTGCCAAGAAAGGGAAAGCTGCCGCTATCAATCCACCATTGCGATTTGCGAGAACCTCGAAATACTATCAAAATCTTTCGCCATTCGATAAGGCTGGTGGAGGAAATGGAGTTCCTGATCCGATTTTAATCAGAGCCATCAGACCTCCCAAAAATAGGGTTGAAAATAGGGGCAGGGACCAAGGAGGCACCCCATTTTTAGCCGTTGCCGCAGCTGGTTGTCGTCGTCGTTGCTGCTCCCAATCTGCGGCCGTCGGTGTTGCCTTCGCTTCTAATCCACAAGAGCGAGCAGCACAGTCCGAGCCGATCAGCTCCTCTTCTTGGTTCTTGGTCAATAGATCAGCATAGCAGGAAAGATCTGTGATCGAGGCTTCTTGCAGTCGGCAGGTGATTTGCATTTTTTTCAACTATAAGTTGCGTTCTTTCTTGGGAGTTCTTGTCCTGATTGCTCGTCGTTTAATACGAGATGAATTCGGGGTTTTGTTTTTTTCAAAATGGTTGTAGGGGTCCAGGATTACGAAGGAAACCAAGAAGGCAAGGAACATCTAAGAAGAGGGGGAGGAAAGATTTGGGTGTAGATTGGTAGATATATTACACAGGTTTTCTTTTGGAGTAGGTTATTAGCAGATAGATCAGTGGAGAAGAAGCCTGGCAAAAAGGAATTTGTGGAGAAGAACATGTTTGGGATCCAAACCAGGGATGTGGCAGATGATTTCAACTCCTGGAGGAGGACATTACGGAACACGCCCACCGCATCAATGCCCACCAACACCCACACCATTAGGTACAACACAGGCAAGAAGAGTTTGTTCAATGTACACCTCATGTCTGTCAAGTTTGAGGACCTGTACGGGTTCATGGTGGAGGGCAATGTGGATGATGTCAATGTGCTGAACGAGGTGAGGGAGAGGATCAGGGAGCAAGGCAGGGTGTGGTGGGCGCTGGAGGCAAGCAAGGGTGCAAATTGGTACCTCCAACCAAAGATTTCTTCAAATGAGGGGGTGATCAGCGTCACATCACTCAAGTTGTCAGTGCTCACTAATACAATTACATTGAGGAGGTTGATCAGGAAAGGTGTACCACCAGTGCTGAGGCCAAAGGTTTGGTTATCGGTGTCAGGAGCAGCCAAGAAACGGTCAACAGTGCCAGAAACATACTATGATGAGCTAATTCGTGCTACGGAGGGGAAGACCACGCCAGCCACAAGGCAAATTGATCATGTGAGTTTTGTGAAGATGTTGTGGACTTGTTATGTGAGATTCATGCTTTCTTATTTTGCAGCATATAGAACTCTTGTTTCTTTGTGGTCACTATTCATGTTTAAAATAGAAAGATGGTCCTCTCATACTGTATTTTGTGTTGGTAAATCTTAAGTATTGTCACTAGTTTACTCTGTCGTGCCAGAAAAATTAACTTCATCAAAAGAACCTAAAGAGACTGCATCTTCATAAATTCACTTTGTGACAAATGTGGGTGTTTCATTTTTTAATTTTCTTGTTTCTATACAATGACGTTGACAGTAGTAGTAATACTAATGATAGGGATTTTATAGGATCTTCCTCGCACTTTCCCTTGTCATCCTTGGTTGAACAGTGACAAGGGTCAGGCATCTCTGCGACGAGTACTTGTGGGGTACTCATTCCGTGATTCCGAAGTTGGATACTGCCAGGTTAGCATAGTGCCAGATTATAAAATCAGATTATGTCATTAAGCACATCCATCACTAACTACACCGGCTGCAGGGTCTAAACTATGTAGCTGCACTGTTGTTGCTTGTGATGAAGACAGAGGAGGATGCATTTTGGATGCTTGCTGTACTCCTCGAGAATGTACTTGTCAGTGATTGCTATACTGACACTCTTTCTGGATGCCATGTCGAGCAGAGGGTGTTCAAAGATCTCCTGGCTAAGAAGTGTCCAAGGTAGTTCTTTCCCTTTATGTTCTTGACATGGCACCACTAACCAATATAAATCCGAAACCATCAGGCCATGATTTCTTACTGTATTTTATTGGGCATTGATGTAGGATTGCTGCTCATCTTGAAGCAATGGGGTTTGATGTTTCACTTGTTGCTACAGAATGGTTTCTGTGCCTCTTCTCAAAGAGCCTGCCTTCAGAGGTTACACAAAAGTGCCATCAGTATCAATATTTATGTTGTCCCCTGTATTGTTTGCTCATAATCATTTGAATTTTTATTTTCATATATCTTTTCATTGATGTGAGCAGACAACACTTCGGGTTTGGGATGTTTTATTCAATGAAGGAGCCAAGGTTTTGTTCCATGTTGCTCTTGCAATTTTCAAGGTACCTCATGAAGCCTCCTATTTTCATGTGTCCTGAGTTTGTTTAACTCCCCAGCCTATATCAGCTAAAGATTACTTTCTTTTCCTTTCACATTACTTATGTCCACCAAATTTGCAGATGCGAGAAGATGATATACTAAAAATCCAACATATCGGTGATGTGATTGATATTTTGCAAAGAACCACACATCATCTATATGACCCTGATGAACTCCTGACAGTACGTAAATCTTCTTCACTGTTATTTCATAGTTCTATTCTTTTGCAGATTTCATTAATCTTTGAGAAAATTTCCTCTTTGCCATTTAAATTTGTACCCGTTGCCATTGAAAAATATAGCTTTTCTTGAATGCCGTTACTTCTATTTTTCTCCTCCCCTCAGCCATTTAGGTGGATGTCGTTGGTTTCACTGTTCATTTTTGCTCTCTACCTCATCTCTCTGTCTATCCCCCATTAATTATCGAGCATCCCTGAAAATGAAAACAGGGATTAGTCATAGAAGCTCAGAGAGAGCATAGAGCATAGCTACAACGGGATGTTTCCGTAGTCAGATAATGTGAGACAGAGAAGGTAAAAGCAGTGATGTAAGTCAAGAAGGAACATGTCATACAGAGCGAAGCATAGAGTGGCGAGGACAACGCAGTCTACTTTGTGATAAGTCAGGGCGTCCCAGGACATTGTGGGCTCATGGCAACCACCATGCATTAGAGCATCAGCACATCACAGTAGAACTTTTATGTTGTTCCATGCCGCGGTGGTGGCGAGGCCGTGCCCAACTTCTGGAGCCACTCGGGCATGGACATATAGCCTGCAATTTGCTGTGCCTGCATTACCGAAGTTGCCCTGAATGACATTCCTCCCCCCCACATGACGACTACTCTATCAATGTCGTGGAGTGCGGCGGTGCTGCCTACATGGTCGTGCTCTCTGAGTTCCTCGACACGGCGAGCTTCCACATGTGGGAGTTCATGGGTGGCGTGGACAGCAGCGTGTGGCACGGGCCCCATTGCTGGCGCGCAGCAAGCAGCTGCTGCAGGCGGGCTGGGTCTGATTGCAGACTGGAGACACATGCGGTCACAATGCGTGGCGCAGTAGGATGGTGGAAAAGAGGCAGCTGAGCGCAGGGGCAACAACACGTGCACATGGGGCAGCGAAGGTAAGGGCTATGCTCTTTTTTGCTGCCATCCGCCACGTGGCTGTGCCTTCTCACTGGCACAAAAGAAGATGAGATCTCCTCATGATGGTGTCTCTTCGCAGCTTGTCGTGGCAGCATATCCTTGTGATCAGTTGTCGGCGCCCGGGAAGGAGTAGAAGGTCCCTATGGTTGCAAAGGGACGAGCGAGGAGTTGGTGTTGCCCCTCTACGTCTGCCTCCTTGAGGCCAAGGCACCGCTCAAGGGCAGCCATGGAGCTTAAAATCTTGGATCCAGTGATGGTGTCATGACTGCACCGTGGTTCAAACCTGTGCATGGCCCACCTTTCGCTGTGCCCGTAATGGCACAGAACGGAGAGAAAAAATAAAAAATAATGGCATAGAAGGGATGATATATTTTGTAATGGCATTGAAGAGATAGGTATAGATTCCAATGGCAGAAGGAATTTTCTCATACTCTTTTGTATTGTTGTACCAACAAATTTGGTGTAGGAAGTGATACATTGCTTTCTAGTCTATATGCAAATATCTTATAGCAGTAGTTAAAAATTAGGAAAAAAAGACAGGTTTCTAGCAAAACCACAAAGAAATATAATCTGTAACTCTATTGTAGATAACTTATTTTGCCAAGCATTGGTTGATTGATGATCTTAAACCCTTCCTTTTCCAGTTCGCTTTTGACAAGATTGGTTCAATGACAACAAATACAATCACAAAGGAAAGGAAAAAGCAGGAGACTGTTGTCATGGCTGAGCTTGATCAAAGAACAAGACGGCTGAGTTCACTCAAGATGGATGGATAGTTTGTAAAATACAAGTTCTTGAAAGCTGTAGTCTTGGCCTATTCGGCACCTGGTCACACAGCGTTTGCTTCAGTGAGCGAAAATCATGGGGCTACCAAAAATATTGGGAGATGGAAAGCTGCAGTATGTGTTTGTTTAACACGAGTTTTAGACTTCATATTGTCTGCTTTGTGTGTTCTTCCTTTGTGTTTGCAATTCATGTTTACAAGATACGGGCCAGGTGCTTATTCTCTTATTCTTATCTATACATATCTATACATATATATCTATATATCTCTTATAATTTTAAAACCTCACTAAAATTCATCCGCATCAGCCCAACCTACTAGGGAATACAATTATAGCATTGCTCTATTCATGCAAGCTATTTACGCTACTAATCTACATCATTCATTAACATATAATTTTTTTCTATGTTAGTATACCACACGTTGCACTAAAATTCATTTATAATAGTTTATCTCTTCATTCAACTAAATATAAGTCCTCTAACTTAATTCTAAGTTCTTTGAGATTTTCATAGAGATGTGCATGATATCGCAGACTCACTATCCCAGAGATATCTCACACTCACTACCCCAGAGCATCACATCACTATCGTTGCCGTTGCCGGTTTCAAAAACCATCTTCACTGCCGGATTTTGAACCGGTAGAACTAAACCTCACTACCGGTTCCCACCAACCGGCGGCGATGTAAATGAAATGGAGATTATCAACATCCGGTTATAGTAATGTAGAATGACAAGTTCATCAACAAAACATTATAAAATATTACAGCTCACATGTTCGAGATCACGGGGTCTTGGTCAACATCCAAGTAGTCTAACGATTATAGCTCACATATTCAGATCTCCTATAAAATAAACAAGAAATTACAATAGTCTACTAGTATAGTGCCCGTGCGTTGCCACGGTTCCATTTTAGAACTACACTTAAAAACAATTTGACAAAAGATTTTTTTTTTTTTCATATTTTTCCTCGCGCAATCTGGAATACATTCATGCATTACAAGATTTGAAAAATGCAAAGAGATGTTTGCAATCATGAACTTCAATAATGTTGGCGATCAGATGCCCATACGGTTGAATAGATTAGGTGGCATTTGGGATTTGGCAGACGCTGAATTCTTAAATTACGAACAATATGTTCAGTTGTTCACACATATGGACATAGCCAATTGCAGAATGCTGGGGAAAATAATACCACACCAAGTTACAAAATAATTTAACTGAAATGCATGCGACTTTGAGGTGACAAAATTGGGAATGGAGTCATGCAAATTATGCAAGTTGAGCTCAATTCCGAAGCGATATGGTCCAAATCAGATCAGAATCTGAAGTCACCGTCCACCATCTCTATATCCCATTGGTCTTTCTGCCAAAAAAAACAGCACCATGTTGATAAAGTGACGATTGAAATTTAATTAAACCAACAAAAGGGTGCTTAGATTGACAGGGTCCCATCCAAGTTTTTTCCAAGGAATCCGGATGCTTAGCTTCCCAATTCGTCCTGTAAAACAGTAGAACAGAAAAGTAAAAGTTTACAACCATGCACGGTTCACAAATAGGAAAATTAGTACAATTGGATTAAAATTGGTACCATTCTTCAGGGCGAATGGCAGCTGCAGGTAGTCAAAGGCTTCTAGAATCAGCTCTACATTTTATAATGTTTTCAAGTATATGATATTAGTCGAAGAACAAAACCGATCAGTAGAAAAAAAAAACAATCAACACACCAAGTACCAACAGATGTCTCAGATTGAGAAAATTAGGAGTGTTTGTATTGATTATTGCTGCTTACAATAATTATCTTTCTGTACAATAATTTTCATGCAAAACTGTCCTCGAATTTTACAATGTCTTAGTTAGAAGTTAGCATACTCTGCAAATATCTATTATTCATTCACAAAGGAACACAACATGAGTATCAATATGGCCACTTAGGCATTCAGTATTACCAAACTAATACAGTGCAATCATTATATTGCCGCACTACTTTCAACATAAAAAAATTCTAGTATAAAACAAATGTACTCACATAATGACAAAAGTTCTTATAATGACTAAACAATGATAACCAGGTAAACCCTTTTCCATGTAATGCACAAATATGAGCAATTGCTATCTAGAACAATGAATTAATTCAATTAACCAAAAGAAAAATTAAAGTCAAAACAAGGCTACAGACAATAACAGGCATTTAGGTAAAAAGTAAAACTTCAAAAAAATCATTGAGTAGGGTTCAGAATCATGCCTTCTCGGCATGTAAGCTCAAAAAGCTTCAACTTCTCTATCTCACTGCAAGAGAACATGCAAACAGTAGGGTTCAGAATCACTGCAATTGACAATAAAAACCAGTAGTGTATTTCTGGCCAAGTTTAAAAATAAAAACCAAAAGAACTGGAAGGCCTCTTGCCATGAGTTGCCAACACGTCGAAGATGATCTCGATATCATGTATATTAGCATGTCGCGATCGAATAGGCAAGAATGAAGTTAGTGCTCTCTAGTCTAAATGCAATATGCAAGTCAAGTGGACCTAGAAGCACTTCACCAAAGGTTAGTCGCGGCATCCCCTCTTGATAGTCGGCCATCTATCCTAAATGTGATCACACTCTCTATAGTGTCCTGATCACCGAAAGAAAACCCTATCAAGTTATACCTTTGCCTTGATCTCCGGGTTCCTTCCAAACCGACAACCGAGCTTGACGATCCATCATGTTCATCAACATCGTCCATGTTCATGATCATCATGCTCCACGTCATCCATGCAATCCTGTCTCTTAAGTCACACCTAGAGCAAAGGATTAACATAACAATGTGTCATCAATTTCCAAAACCAAACATGAGATTTCACACGTGCTGCTCCAGCACCCCCACGGCCGTCAGCGACTCCCCAGCCGCCTCCCTCACCGCGCCCAAACGGCCACGGATGTCGTCAAAGGGAAGGACCGGGGAGCCGCCGGTCTTTGGGGCGGGGTGCTCCCGCACCGCGCCGCGGGAACCCCCGCCCTCCGCCACGGGAGAGCGGTGCGGCGGCGCGCACTGCCGACCCCTCGGCGACGGAGGAGCGTGGGAACAAATGACCACCACCGCCAACGTTGCGGGGAGCCAACTCCCTCCATCAAAGCCACAACAAGAGCTCAAAGGTATCAAAGATAGAGTGGGTCGTCGAAATGCAACAAGCAATGAGGCGAGGATCGGGACAAGCGCAGCGATTTAAAGAAAGGCGCACCGTCTTGTATTCCAGCGGGAAACCGAGACGACACGCCACTTCAATGCGCTGCGCCGCCTCGAAACTCGCGCCACCTGCCAAAGAGCGGCGCGTGTATCCCACTACCGCTGTGCGAACGGACACGCAGATGGAGAACAATGAGGAGTCTCTGCGCCACGCATAAACCCCCGGACGGACATTTACGCCTCCGGGGCTCGGGACACACCCGACGGGTGCGCTCGCCGCGCACCCCTCGGACAACTCTCGACAGCAGACAGAGACATCACGACAAGCATCCTCTAAACCTCTAGAGAGGTGGCCCCACCTCTCCAGAGGCTCGGGGGCTACTGTCGGATACCAAAATAAATGGCACCCTCGACGAAATCAGCCGAAGGAGCAACCAGCCTTGACACATCATCAACGAGCAAAGACAACCCGAGGAGGTCCTCAGCCGAGGGTCCTGACGGGGCAGGAATCAGCGACTCGCCCGACCCCCCTCTCGGGAGGGATGGATCGGGATAGTTCGCCCGAGACCCTCTCCGCCGGGAACGCCCCTCGGCACCTCCCGTTCGGCAACGGACGCGACAACAAGGACGGGCGGGATGTCCGCGCCTGACAAAGCTGACCGCCCTGACACCCCGGATTCCCTCGCCAGGGGGAGCCCGCGGTGGTCAAATCCTTCTGTGACACCGTTAGCTCGTCCTGAACGCACTGTGAGGCGCTGTTCGCACCTCACCGTGTACTGTGACAACTGTTGACATTTCTAACACGATCCAAATTAGGAAGGCGAAAGAAATGTATATGGTATCTATCTAATCATGTTAGCTTTGGATGTGGAGTTAATCTCACGATCCAACAAGGGCGTAGTTAGGCAGTGTTAGTTGTGGGGTGTAATCTCAGTATCATTATCCATAGGGGAGTTAATCTCACTAGGATATGTACTCAAGGTATACCACTCATTTCTAGGCATTACCTACACACTAGTCTGTCACCCTAGCAATAACTCTCTAAGAAATGTGAGTATGGTATTCTTGATAGGCCTTGATAAAGGATGAATATGATATCTGCAAGCGCACAAATAGAAATACCATTGTAGCACTTCACCGGGAGTCTATCCAGGTATCGTATTTATTTTTTACCACAGGGAAGGGTAAGTCTATGGAAAGTAAGAGAGATAGGGGTATCTAATGGTTAAGTTAGCTTATGATTTACTTGAGATTCACTTGTAGTGGTATAATGCAGAGTAACCATATGTCTCCAACAATACTCATAACAGGATAAGTCACAAAGTAAAGATAAATGAATAAATGATAACTATCCAAGTCTAAGATCATTGTATGCCACTAGTATCATATGAGCTATTAACATGGTATAGAAAGAATAGAAAGAATATTCCTCAGTTACTCATAATCATATGTTAATGAATACTACAATTAGTGCAAATACATCTAGCTATCATGGCAAGGTTGCAATACATCTACACATGGTAAGCATTACCAATGACAATCAAGGACGAAACTTGATCATCACCGTAATTATGGCTCAACATGGCCTATCATTCGGGGGGTGGACTCCAAAGGACTCAACAGGACTGTCACTCCCGCGATCTACCACACGTCTCGGAATGTAGGGTGCAGTCGCAGATAAACGTTGTATAAACACCACGTTTACACATTGCTTATCACCCACTAAGTGATCATCTAAGTGGATGCTATACGACTCCATGCATAAGATATAAGACAAACTTACTAATCTAGATATATAATCATAGCATGCATGGATACATATCACTAAGAATATAATCATTAAGTAGAATAAAGTCATAACAATTATATTCCAACAAATATACTTACAGATTGGATACAAGAGAGAAGCCACGAGAAACTCTGCTCCCGCTACTTCTTGACTATCAGGAATCCAAGGCAAGCTTGACTTCCTCTAGAGCTAACTAGGTAGCTAACTACTTCTAATATGATGAACTAGGGCTTCAGATCTAGACTTGGTTGGACTTGTATGAGTAGAACTGAATTGGTCTTGAGAATGAATTTAGAATGAATTAGGGTTTAGCCCCGGGTCGTGGGTCTTCTTATATAGCCCTCGGCGATGAACAGGGACCCTTGGATCAAACCGACCTTGAACAACGGTATAGATACAACCTCAATGTCGGTGGTAAACCGCCATAGAAACGAGAGGCTGACATGTGGGACCCACATGGCGGTCGCCATGGATGGGCCTGGCGATCGCCAGGACCTGGTCCACAACCATGTCTCCTTCCTCCTGGTGTCTTCTAGAATGTTTTAGTCCACTTTTTGGGTTGAGTTACTTTACGGTTAAGTCTTGTCATCGTATGGGATATAAACTCTTCGATTTCTCACCATTCTTATCTGCTTTTAGCTGTTCAGTCCCTACAAAGTCATGGAATAGCAAAACTCATGGAAATATGTTAGTTAGACCCCTAGACTTATGTTGATATTCATCTTAAGCCCTTATTTCATGTTTAATTGGCTAATAATATTATGTTATATGGCATACCAACAAGCTCCCCCCAAGCTTACCCCTTGCTAGTCCCTAGCAAGACTCATTATATTATATCAACTACTTGGATCAGGAGTTGCTGCAACGCTTTCACACCTCAAGAGTACACATGCTTTCAAACAAAATTTCTCTCCAGATAAGAATAAACTTTAACAACTTTCAACTTACCCATATTACCTTTTACCTTTTGGGGCTAACTTTTTCTTCAATCTTGGGCAATTGATAGATAGAACAGTCAAGTCAAGCACTATATCTCAAACTCTTCTGTTCAACTGTCCTTCTGGAGTTTTGCAAGTTTTCAAATAAAACTCAAAGTTCCTTTTGGTGTGACCCTCTCTAGTCTCTCATTTGTGGTATTTGTGAATCCTCTCTAAGGCAATAAGGTTATTTTGCCTTTCTCTCATAATATGTGGTATTTTTGGCTAAGGCAGTAACACATTATGTCTTCTTCTCTCTCACCCTATATATCTAAGGCTTATATCTGGAGCTTATAGGTGGGAGAAACTATATTTACTTATTAAACATATATTGTAAATTCAAGCAATGGATCCAAAGTTACAAGTCACACTGATCAAGTGGTGCATGTGTATGGTGGATAGAATATAATGGATAAGGGGTATAGTAAGGTGTATGGAATGAATGAGGGGAAAACCTAATTCTACTTTTGCTCCTTGAGGAATCATCTCTCTTTGGAATTTGGAAACTTTGTAAGAACCTGGGTTCTATCTCTTTCTCTTTCTTTATTTTTCTTTTATGGAGAGGCGAGCATCTAAGTACCCATTGTTTTTAGCGGACACTTGTCCATTTTTTTAACTCTCCTTTATTCTTTTTTTTTAGGGAGGTAGGCTCTACTCGCCCGTAGGACACTTGTCCATTTTTCATCTCCCCTTCTCTTTCTTCTTTTTTTTTAATCTACAACCCAAATCTCTTTTGCAATAACATTTTGAGAGATAGACGAATGTAATGGAGCTTTTGTAAGACATTGGCTAGAAATGAATGAGTGAATGGGTATAGGGAATATTTTTGGTTGCTCTCTCCCAGGATAGGAGTAGAACATTTTTGGTGGCTAGAGTGAATGGATAATGGTGTATATATGGTGGGTGTATATGTGGTGGATGCGTACTTCCAGGGTGGAAATAGCATATAGGTGAATCGAGTTGAGTGGAGTGGAGTGTAGTGAGATGGAATGAGGTGGAGTGGAATGTACATGATCAGCATGACAAGTTTCTAAGGGTCGACAATGATTGAACAAACTCAATGCAAAGCAAGCAGCCTATATATATCACAAAAAGGTTTTCCTAATCTAGGGAACATGTATATATGGCTGTGGTAGGAGGTTCAACACTCTTGTCACACAGGAACTTATCATGTGCATTTTAAATTTTCAAAATATAAATCTCCAGAAATCTAGTGTCACTAGGAGTAAGATCAAATAGCAAAATCGAGACTATCTTATATCATATCCGTCAATTACTTAGACTTTAGAGCAAGCAATTTGCAACCCACAGGATTCAGGTTTAGAGCAAATCTCAAGTCAAAGCAATTTTGCAATTGGAGTTCAAGAGAAATTAAGCTTGAAAGCTAGGTACTAGAAAGGAATTACAGCGGAGCAACTATTCATCATCTCCATGTTGACAGATTTTAGGGTTCATTTTAGTTGAGCAAAGCAAACAGGTGTACACTCTCTCTTGATCATTTTATTCACACTCTAACAAAAGGCTCTTTAAACTACTAGACTTTATAAAACTTGACTCTTAGCAAACTCTATAGCAAACCAAAAATTTAACTAATAAAATTAATACTATAAGATAGTGATACTTATCGGGATAACTGGGGGTGCACTCCCCCAAGCTGGATTGAAGTGTAGTCGTCAATGATGATGTAGAAGTTGAGGTAGATGGCAACAATAGTGGCGCCTATCATGTCTCTCCTCCTTCAAAATCCTGCTAATCTCAAATAGACAACAAAGCTAGTGGAACTTGATTAAGCATTTGGGGTTAGCCACATTGCCTTAGGTTGCCTGGGATATACATATATTTTTGGATTTTCATTTTTAAAAGATAAAGTACTTATGCATCTTCATTTTATTTTTATGCCACCACAACAAATAGCATAGAGGGTGTTTAAGCCTCGAGGTTATTAGCATGGGGCTTTAAGGTTTTTATAGAACAAAGCATAAAAAATATTTTTGTTATTTTCAAATGCATATATAAGATGCTAAAAGATAAATATGGTATGAGAAGATAAATATGCAATGCGGGGAATTAAATATGGATAACTACCGAGTTACCTTTCGGTGAGGATTCGGCGTTTAGAGTCCTCCGAATAGGACTTCTAGTTTTGCTCTTTACTCCCATGGTATATCAGTTGTCACAATCGGTGGCACTGATGATTCTATTGTCTCTTCTGATGATGTTCTGGGAGATGTCTTCTTCTTCCTCCACTTTAGCTTAGCTAGTGAACTCTTCTCTGGAGTGGTTGATTCTTCTTTCTCCATGGATGGTTCAGGTGTAAGGGCTTTAACCTCTTCACCTACCTTCTCATCTCCTGAGTATTTAATCCACTGCCTTCTTTGGCGGTGTTGGCGTTTCTTAACGCAAACAGAAAGAGCTCCGCAAGCGCACGAAAATGCCATTGTAGCTTTCACCCGGAAGTATTCAGGGTATCATATTTCCACAAGGAAGGCATGGTGTAGAAGTCTCTAATAGGAACATTGACACAATAACATGACTATGCAATAGACCCAAGTTCATAACAGGAGTTAAGTACGGTAGGTAAGGGATAACTTGACACACACATTCGAGCAATCTCAAGGATAAAGAAAACCCTAAACTGGAGCAAGGCATATCCTGAATAGCTATGTTAGAGAGACTAACATGCTTGTACCATTAGAGATTCTAAGTTAAGATAGCCATGGTCACTGTTGACTTACTTCGGGCACCGGATCACACTTGGTCTGCCAAGCGTTGCCGGCCAATGCTCTGCACCACCCGAGATGTGGGGGATTACAAGGGACGGACAGGGCTGTCACCACCTGCCGCCTACCACCTCGTCCGTCTGATGAATGGGGCAACCGAAGATAGCCTCTAGCCTAGACACCATGTCCAAGCTATTGACTACTACTCTAGCGTGTAACAAGGCTTACTCATCCCCAGGGTCCTACTAGAGCATTCGCCACGAGGGCGGACGATGATCCCACAACCCAACAACGACCAAGACTAAATCAAAGTAGAACTCAGCATCTCAACTTGGATTTGGTCTAAACATGTGTGTATGATAGATTATGCATAAGGTTCTATATGACAAGATCATAACATGAAAACTATATACTACTTCATATGCTAAGATCATATCATAAGAACTATACTCTAGTTCATAGCATAGCTACATTGATAATAAGAACAAGAACAAGATGAAGAACATGATATGAAGAACAATAATTGGATCATACCAAGTACCTCCATAGTGGATCTTGATCTTGTATTACATCTTGCCAAGCTCCTAATACTAACCAAAAAGTAAAAGATACAAGTGTGGAGGGAGAGAGCTCTTGTGTGGTGTGTCCATTGAATGGGGGGAGAGCACCTCCTTTTATAGGTGAAGGAGAGGGGGCTCTTTGGAAGATGTCTCTCCTCATATGGAAAGAGCCAAACCGACCTCCTACATGCGGTTTGACTAAGATATTTATCAAAGCACCCATGGAACTGTCATTGCAACGTCGGTGCGAGGCTGCCTGCCAAATTTGGGTGCGAACCGCCGTAGTGCCGGTCCGGCCGGACCATTGCACCAGTCCGGCCGGACTGGGCCTGGCCCCGTTCGCGTCCGTATTTCGCAGGTGGGTTCCTGGGCCAACCTGGATCTGTAGTTGAGGGGTGCTTTGGTCCAATTCGGCCTTGAGTTGGGCTTTCTCTACTCCCCCTAGGTTGCGCATTTCTGGAATGTGTATTATGCTTTGCGCTTTGTTCTTTGTTTGGCGTCTGTTGGGATCTAACTTTGATTTCTATTTTAACTTTCATCCCAGACTTTGAAGATTGCAGGGTGCTCGGGTCAATTGGAAAACAAGAGATGAATAATGAGGAAGTTGACTTCGCGAAGCTTTGGCTTCGCGGAAGGACAACAAAAATGAAATAGGAAAACTGAAGACGGAGATTCAAGCGAAGATGGCCGTAACAGCTTCGCTACGAAGTTAGAAATACTTTCTTCAGAGGGAGCGAAGAGCATCGCGAAGGCAGAAGACCAACTTAGAGGAAGTGCGAAGATGGAAAATACATCTTCGCTGGAGAAAGTGTGCTATAGAAAGACATTTCAGGATTCTTGGTATTTTTGTACAACTACGAAGCCAGGGGGGACTATAAATACCCCCTGACATCCTTTGTAAACGCCATGTTGAATGGTCACTTTGTAAACCATATCATCATCAATAACATGTTGCGTTGATCATTCACCCAACATCTTGGCGCCCACCGTTTGTGTGAGCAACGATCTATCCCACGACCACGCAAGAATCATGGGAAGACCTCCCAAGAACAAGTCGGCAAGTGTCGTAGGCGACACAACAATAACAGAAGAGGAAGTCCCAAGAACAAGCGAAGACAACATTTCAAAAGAAGTTATTCCCCACGAAGATCAAAACGAAGAAGCAAGAAAGTTGAAAGAACTAGAAGAAGAACTGATCAAAAAGAAGAAAGACCTTGAGGCTTGCAAAGCTAGAACCAGAGAAAAGACATTGAAACAAAGAATAGAGGAAGCTGAAGCCGAGCTAAAAAGACTGAGCGAAGAACTCAATGATCAAGATCGCGAAGTCACCATAACAAACGAAGTCAAAACAAATCAAAGCAATGAAAAGGCAATAATCACAATCGACCCAGACTCTCCATTATCAGTGGACTTACAAATGGCAAAATGGCTAAAGGGCTTCAAGTTCAACGTTATACCAACCTACGAAGGCTTAACAGATCCAAGGCAATACTTGATGAGCTTCGAAGCAGCTGTTGAATCAGGAGGAGGAGATGATAAAACACTAGCGAAGGCACTTATCATGGCAATGAAAGGGCCAGCTCAAAAATGGTACGCTTCACTTAAGCCAAGATCACTAAAAAGCTGGGAACAACTCAGGACAACTCTGTTGGTCGACTTTCAAGGATTCCAGCACACTGGATTGACAAGCGATGACTTGTTTGACATCAAGCAATATCCCAAAGAGCCAATAATTCAATATTATAAGAGATTCATCCAAATGAAGACACAGATTCTAGAAGTATCTGACGAAGTCGTCATCATTGCTACAATCAGGGGCCTCAGAGCCGGACAATTGTCCTCGCATCTCAAAAGAGAAAGACCAACAACTGTTGCTCAACTATATGAAGAAATCCAAAAATATGCAAGATCAGACGATGATTTCAGGAAAAAGACTGAAGAAGAGAATGCACAAAGAAACCAAGCAAAGACAAACAATCAATTCAAACCACAAAATTTTGAGCGAAGACCATACTACCATCAATATCAACCACCACTTCGCATAAACCAAATCAACAATGAGCACAGCGAAGACAACATTCAGGCACAAAATAACCAGCAAAGCCAATACAATAACAGAAACTTCAATAACAGCCAAAGAGGAGGTTTCAGTCAAAGATTTGGGGAAAGAAGAATTTTAAAGCCTGAAGAAATGTATTGCATCATCCATGGCAAAGGGGCTGGCCACACATCGAAGATGTGCCCAATGGTAAAGAAAAGCATAGAGCAATTACAACAGGAGGGAAAATCACTGGAAAATCAAAGATCAATAAACTTTTTGTCTCAAGCAAGCACTTCGCATAATCAGGCATACTTTGATCCAAGTTACAATCAGCAAGTGTTACCAGGACCACCTCCGATATACAATTGCCAACCACTAGCAATAGCTTCGCCACAATGGGGACAAGCACAAAACTTGCAACCCGAAGCTTCGGTGGCGAACAACAACTCAAACATTCAAAATAATGGTTCACCAGCGGTGTCAACAGCAAGCAGAGGCAGAATAATGACAATTTGTGGAGGCAACAGTATAGAGCACGCAACCAACAATGAAAGAAGAAATTATTTTCGGAGAGTCAATGCAATAACAATGGAAGGTCCTTACAAGAAGACAAGATGGTCACACCAACCAATCATCTTCACAGAACAAGACATGAAACTCAAAGACTATCCACACATGGATGCCATGGTCATAGAAGCAAACATCGATGGATGGGATGTCACAAAAATCCTAGTAGATGGAGGAAGCTCCGCTGACATACTCTTCGCATCAACATTAGATGCAATGGAAATCAAAAGACAAAACTTGGGAAGAGCAGAATATCCACTAGTCGGCTTCGGCGGTAAAAGGATAAATTCAATTGGAAGAATCGTATTGCCAGTATCCTTCAAGACACAAAATAATGCGAGAACAGAGCAAGTGGCATTTGATGTTGTCGAAATGCATAGCCAATACAACGCAATATTCGGAAGAGGAAGTTTGAACATCTTCGAAGCTGTAATTAACTACTCTTACTTATGCATGAAAGTTCCGGCAATCAATGGGCCAATATCAATCCACGGGAACCAAACAGAAGAAAGAAATATTGAGAAAGATTCAACTCCGGCTCAAAGAAATGTCTTGGCCATAGAAGAAATCGAAGAAGAAGAAGACACAATAGAAAATGCGAAGTCACAAAAGAAAGCGAAGACATGTTCCAAGGCAGAAACAAAAGAAGTTTTGTTAGATCCAATGGTAACAGACAAAAAAGTCATCATAGGAGCCAATCTAGCAAAAGAAGAGGAAGAACAGTTGATAAGATTCTAAGAAGCAACCAAGACGTCTTCGCATGGTCGGCAAAAGACTTAGAAGGAGTCAGCAGGGACATAATTGAACATCGCCTGAACATCGACCCAAGTTACAAACCAAAGAAACAAAAGTTGCGAAAGATTTCCGAAGACAGAACAATAGCCGTGAAGGCTGAAGTTCAAAGATTGCTCGATGCGAAAGTCATAAGAGAAGTCCAATTCACAACATGGCTAGCTAATATCGTGATGGTGAAGAAAAGCAATGGAAAATGGAGAATGTGCATAGACTTCACAGATCTCAACAAAGCTTGCCCTAAAGACAACTTCCCTCTACCAAGAATAGACACACTGGTCGATCAAGCTGCAGGAAGCGAAATGCTAAGCTTCCTCGACTGCTTCTCAGGATATCATCAAATTTACATGAAGAAAGAAGACGAAGAAAAACAAGTTTCATCACACCATTTGGAACCTCAAGTTTCAAAAGAATGGCGAGGGCTTCTTCAAATGCCGGATCAAGCTTCATTAGAATGACTTCGGTAGCACTCAAGGATCAAATCGGAGACAATTTGCTAGCATATGTTGATGACATAATAGTAAAAAGCAAGAAACGCGAAGACCATTTAAAAGATTTGAAGCAAACATTTGAGAACTTGAGAAAGTCAAATCTCAAACTCAATCCTGAGAAATGTACCTTCGGGGTACAGCAAGGCAAAATCCTCGGATGCATAGTTTCAAAGAAAAGGCATCGACCCAAATCCGAGAAAAAGATTAGAGCAATAATGGAAACGAAGTTCCAAAGAACATCAAAGACATCCAAAAGTTAACGGAAGATTGGCTTCACTAAACGATTCATATCAAAAATCAGCGAAAAAAGAGCTTTCCAATATTCCAAGCACTCAAAGGAGCGAAGATAAATTTCACATGGGGAGAAGAACAACAAAAAGCTTTTGAAGAAATAAAGAAGTATCTTTCAAGTCCTTCAACACTAACAACTCCAAATGTTGATCAAGAACTACTTCTATACATCTCAGCATCTGAGAAAGCCGTAAGCGCAGTACTAGTACAAGAAAGAGAGAATGATCATGCGAAGAAACAAGAACCAATATACTTTGTCTCTAAAGCCCTCTCTGGATCAAAGATGTTTTACTCAGAAATTGAGAAAATAGCATATGCAGTACTCATGGCAACAAGAAAGTTGAAACATTACTTCTTGGCACACAAAGTGAGAATCCCAACAAATCAACCACTCAAAGATGTACTCCAAAGCTGAAAATCTTCCTCGAAGGCTTGGAAAATGGGCAACTGAAATCTCACAATATTTCATCGAATTTGAGAAGAGAACAACAATAAAATCACAAGTATTGCAGATTTCATCTCAGATTGGACACCAAGATCAAGTTACGAAGATCAAAAAGATCATCAAGAATGGACTTTGTCTTGTCAAGAATGGACAATGAATTGTGATGGAGCATGGGGCTCAGCAGGCCGGTGTAGCAAAGAATAATAACTTCGCCATCCGGCATCAAGATGAAATATGCAAAGAAGACTAGAATTTCGGTGTACAAACAACACCGCAGAGTATGAAGCAATATTGCTTTGGGGCTTCGCAAGGCAAGAGCAATGGGAGTACAAAAGATCTTAATAAAAACAGATTCTCAAGTTGTAGCAGGCCATGTTGAAAAAATTACAAGGCAAAAGATCCCGAGCTAGCGAAGTATTTGCAAAAGCGTTAGGGATCAAGAAAAACACTTCGAAGGGTTCACAAAGTGCGAAGCATTTCAAGGACAAACAACGAAGAGGCGATGAAATTGCAAAAGCGGCGACTCAAAAAGTAAAACGCCACCGGATATGTTCTACCAAGTATTATCGAATCTTCGATAAAAGCAAAGATCGAAGAACCAAAGTACATCCATATCATTGAAAGCGAAGACGGAGATCGAGATAATATCATTTCTAAGGGGATTTTACGAACCAGAAAGTGAAGTCGAAGAAATAAGAATGAAGCACAAAACAAGAAATTATAAGCTCATCGACAATCAACTATTCAAACATGGCATTTGTGAACCATTACTCAAGTGTATATCCAAATAAGAAGGCAAAGAATTGCTACAAGAAATACATAGTGGAACATGCGGAAATCATGCAGCCCAAGAGCCATAGCAGGAAAGGCATTTAGACAAGGGTTCTATTGGCCAACAGCTCAAAAAAGATAGCAAGGAAATAGTGAAAACCTGTCACAATTGCCAAATTTCAGCAAACAAGTCAAATGCCCCACCAATCCAATTCAAAGACATTGAACCAACTTGGCCACTTGCAAGATGGGGAATAGACATAATTGAAAAATTACCACCAGCCCAAGGCAATCATCAATATCGCGATTGTTGCGGTCGAATATTTCACAAAATGGATAGAAGCGAAGCCAATTACAAATATGTCATCCACAACAATGAAGAAGTTTCTTTGGCAAAATATAATCTGCAGATTCGGAGTCCCAAGACATATAACATTGGATAATGGAACTCAATTCGATAGCGAAGACTTCAGAAGCTATTGTGAAAGTATGGGAATCCAACTTTGCTTTGCATCAGTAAGATATCCTCAGTCCAATGGAGCCGTCGAAAGAGCAAATGGCATTATATGCGTGGGAATCTCAAAAAATCTAGTAGGACTCCCAAAAGGAAAATGGGTTGAAGAATTACCAAGGATTGTTTGGAGTCACAATACAACCACAACAAGATCAACGAAGTTTACGCCCTTCAAGCTACTATATGGAGATGAGGCAATGACTCCAGAAGAAATACAATTCGAAGGTCCAAGAACAAATATTGAAATAACAAGCGAAGAAGATCAAAAGACAAGCAAAGATTTGCTTGAAGAAGAAAGAAACCAAGCTGTGATGAACTCGAGAAAGTACCAAGAAGAAACAAGCAAATGGTACAACAAGAAAGTAGTGAAAAGAGAACTACAACCAGGAGACTTCGTGCTCAAGAGAAAAAGAAACGAAGACACTGTGAGAAAGTTCCAGCAAAAGTGGGAAGGACCCTTCATCATAACAAAGTCAAATAGACAAGGATCCTACCACTTGGAGAACCTCAAGGGATAAGAGCTAAGTCATACTTGGAACATCAAGGATCTTCGCAAGTACTATCCCTAGATTTTACTTTGTTCAAGTTTTTGTAAATATGCAACTTAGATTCAATTTCATAGAAGTATTTTTTCATTCCAATCAAGAGCTGCACTCTTTTTCCACTCGGGGGAAGCCCTTCGCGAGGTGACTGGTTTTTAAACGAGACAGACTCTATTGTAAATTCTCATATCAAATATAAATGAGAAAGTAGTTTCCCCAAACTTGTGCATTCTTTACTTTTTCTTCCATTTACTAAAAAGCCGAAAAGCAAAAATGCTTTAACATCGGTGAAAAAGTCTTCACAAAAACAATTAACAAGTAGGTATAATTTAAATACAAAACTAAAATTATTACCTACGAATTCTCTAAAGAGAATATTTGGCTTCAAAACGAAGTCTTCGCTCCTACTTCACAAAAAAAGAAGGGGACGACGTTTTCAAATTTCTCTAAGGAGAATTTTGACTTCAAATCGAAGTCTTCGCTCTCACTTTGCAAAAAAGAAGGGGACGACGTTTTCAAATTTCTCTAAGGAGAATTTTGACTTCAAATCGAAGTCTTCGCTCTCACTTCGCAAAAAAGAAGGGGACGACGTTTTCAAATTTCTCTAAGGAGAATTTTGACTTCAAATTGAAGTCTTTTGCAAAAAAGAAGGGGACGCTCACTTTGCAAAAAAGTCTTCGAAGGGGGAAGGGGACGACATTTTCAAATTTCTCTAAGGAGAATTTTGACTTCAAATCGAAGTCTTCGCTCTCACTTCGCGAAAAAAAGAAGGGGATGACGTTTTCAAATTTCTCTAAGGAGAATTTTGACTTCAAATCGAAGTCTTCGCTCTCACTTCGCAAAAAAAGAAGGGGACGATATTTTCAAATTTCTCTAAGGAGAATTTTGACTTCAAATCGAAGTCTTCGCTCTCACTTCACAAAAAAGAAGGGGACGACGTTTTCAAATTTCTCTAAGGAGAATTTTGACTTCAAATCGAAGTCTTCGCTCTCACTTCACAAAAAAGAAGGGGGACGACATTTTCAAATTTCTCTAAGGAGAATTTTGACTTCAAATCGAAGTCTTCGCTCTAACTTCGCAAAAAAAGGAGGGACGACATTTTCTAAATTCATAAAAATAATAATTTATTATACAAAACATGTATCTAAAGTTACAACATCATGTAAAACATATATTCAAGTTTACACACAACATATACAAGGTTCAAATACTCAAAATTCTTCAGAAGCAACACTAGTTCTTTGCTTTTGCTCAAAATGTCTTCAACAACTTCGTTGATTATTTTGTCCGCCGTATCTTGAAAAATATCCCCAAAGATAAAACTTGGGGAAGCACTTGAGCAAGAAGACTGAAACAAAGAACCTCAGACACATCAACAAAAGGCAAAGATGAAACCAAAAAAAAAGCCCAAGCCACAAGAACGTTACCTGTCCAACGTTGCTAAAATCAACAACCCTAGGCATCCTATAAGAATCCTTTGTTTTAGATTTCCCAAGGCACTTATGCACAAAAACATCAACATCAGCGCTACCACTAGCTTCACAACACTCCAAAAAATCCGAAGCCTCAAAAACAAAGTTACCCTTCGCGATCATAAGAGGCAAGACAGGGGCAATATCCTGCACAGGCTTCGCTTGAGGAACCTGCGCAGGATATTCCAAAGTCAAAAAATCGGCACAAAAAACAACAACACATGTTAACTTCGCGATAATAAGTAACTTCGCAGATCCATGAACAATAAGCATAAACAAAAACTACACAAACAGTTAACTTAACAAGATTTACAACAATTCTTGCCAAACAAGGTTTCCTTTCTCTCAAACTCTCAAAGCTAAGCCATAAAATTTTTTAGCCCCTCCGCTCACTAACATTGTTTCTCTCTTTTTCTTCAACTTCACGAGCAATCCTCTCCTCTTCTTCCTTCAACTTCCTAAACTTCTCTTCCTCCTGTAAGATGTCAAGTTCAAAGCATGTTAAAAGGCGTAATCGAGAAAATCAATAAGAACAAGAAGAAGGGAACAAACAATACAACAAAAAAAGGAAAAAGAATAGTACCCTTCTTAGTTTTTCCTTCACTTTCTCAAGGCAATGCTCTCGCCCACAGTTACACCAATATTTTTCAAAGAATTTCTGGCAAAGTAACTGTGTGCGAGGAGAAATCTTGCTAACGGCATCTCCAGGAAATTTAAAGCCCTCATTTGCGAAGGTATCATACAAGGGATCTTTGGCTTCTTTCATAAGATGGAGAAGTGCCCGAGTAGAATACATAACACTTGTATCAGCGGCAGCTTGAATCATAACCCCAAGATCTTCATACTGCCTGCAAAGCCAGCTGAAAAATGGGTCATACTCTCCAAGATCCCAACAAGCATCTTCTGGCATAGCTCCCCATTTCACATAAGCCCGCTTGCAAGGTTCCCAAGTTCTCGTTGAACCTTCGCAGCATAAGTTCATCGGGTCTCGGACTTCTTCTTTTCCAAAGATGCCTTCTCTCTCTTAAGAATTTCAATAGTAGCCTTTGCAACCTCGAGTTGCTGATCTTTCTCTTTGATAATATCGAAGCCCCATGATACAATCGATCTAATCTATGCCATTCATCAACCGCATCACCTCTTTCTTTCTCCTTAGTCGCTAATTGGGATTTTAGAGATTCAATTTCCCCGATAATGATTTCTCACGAAACGAAAAAAAGTCGTAGCACTATCTTCAAGAGATTTTTGAGCCCACGATTCACAAGAGCACCCTACACACACAAAACAAACAAGTCAGAAATAATTCATAAACAATCAAACTCCGCATTCACAAAAATATATTTACAAATAAATGGGTTTACCTTGTACATCAAATTTATACCGGCATCAGCTAACTCCAATGGGTTCATCTTCGCTAGCTCGGCTTCGGCGTCAGGAACCGAAAAAGCGTCATCGATACACTTAGTTAATTGCTTTTCAGTCTTCTTCGGAAGGACGCGAAGCTTATCTATCCCGACTCCAACAAATTTATAAGAATCCAAATTGATACCACTCTCAAAGCAAAACTTCAAAGTATTGTCAATGGATTTTGAAATGGCTTCAGAAGTAAGTTCGGCTCATCAATAGCCACTTGAGGAGTTGGATGATCTCCAAGAACATCCTTCATTGATCCAACATCGATAGTCTTTTCCTTTGATGAAGTTGCAGCATCAGGGAAAAATTGAGCTAAAACAAATCAAAGAAAAATAATCAGGAAAATAGGGTTTCAATATAAAAAATTATAGAAACGAGCGAAGTTAAAAATACTTACAAACTTTTTCACCCTCCTTCAAAGGGCAAGGAATCTTTTCCCTGCTTCAACATTCACCATTGATTCCGACAAACGGCTTCGCTGATCGAGCTCGGCCTCTTCATCTTCAACATCGAGATAAATCATCAAAAGAAACACCAATGGTCCTGGTTCCCTTCCTTTTAAGTTTCTCCTTCACAACTTCAACAACCTCCTCGGCCCTTTCTTTCAAAGTTTTTTCTATAAAAAGAAGCAAGAAAAATAAGACAAGGTATCCGGAAATAACAACGAGGCATAAAAATGCGTACCAACAACGGCCCCATACTTTCGCATGGCTTTTCAACGGCAATCTCGAAAACCTTTGCGGGTTTACAAACAAAGCTTAAACTTGCGACTTCGCTGCAGCATCAACCTTCTTATTCTTCTCAATCACCTCTGTATTAGGAAGTGAAGAAGGATTCTCTGTGTGCACTGACAAGTGACTCATGTGAATGTTTTTAGCTAACTTAGCTAGTTCAGGACAATCGTGATCATCAGACAAAGTGGAAGTCAACTTCGCTGGAAAATCAGGAGTCGGGTCCCTAAGTCTAAGAGATAAAGGAGATGCAGTACCAGTAGGAGAAGTCTCTGTCATATTCACATCAGCATCCTCGCCCGGCACCACCCGAAGTCCCCAAATTCTCGCGAAGACCCAAAATTTTGTAAATATTCCGCAAGTGGAGTAAAGCAAATTCGAGTCGGCCGGTAGGAGCAAAAGCTTTGCAAATTTCCCTCACCTCTAAATCTCGAAGAGAAGTGCCAAACTTCGAGCCTTCGTGAATTGGGGCATCAACTTCACTATCAGTAAGGTCGACGGTATCAAGCAAATCCGCAACCATTTTCCTAGCTTTCTTCTTTTGAGGCTTCAGAACAACGTAGCCTTTGAGGGAGTCTTCGCCGAAGAAGATGGCTTCATTGTATCACTCCTTTTCCTCTTCAAATCCTTATCAGATTCATTCTTATCCTTTTTATCTCTTTTACGAGCATATGCAGGAGGTGGACGGACCTTATAAGTTATATTGGCCGTGTCGAAAATTCGATTGAACCTAATATAATCTTTGCCAATAATCTCATCCATAAGTTTCCTTTCCGTATGCAAGTACTTTCCAAGCAACTCAACAGCTTTCTTTTCAACAAATGAAACATATTCCTCCCGAGTCTTAAACTTGAAGGCATCACAAAGATCCCGATCCGGGAAAAGATAATCCATCTCTCTAATCTTCTTACGGTGGTAGCGAAGGAAATCCCATCCAAATGCGCGAAGTGGCGGACACACCAATGGCTACATATTCCTCAACCAAATCACGAGTGGATTGTTGAGAAACAACTTTACCAAAAGCTTTCAAACATTCAGAACAGTTCTTTGACTTAGTATAACTGGGCTTGCACTCAAATTTCTCTTTATGCAACCACGAAGCCAGAGGATAGCTCTTTACAATACCCCTTCTACCAAGCTTCTCTTCCACCATTGGGACTTTGTGATAAAACCAATAGTTGTACCAACCTTCAGTCCACTTATTTTTTGAAGCAGGAGAAATCTGTTTTTGGCCACGAGCAGTTTTAAAACTACAACATCCAAAGTACAGCTTCATCATGCGCTTTGCTCAATCTTCCGAGATCGAAATTGGGTATGCGGTTCATGTAGAGCACAAAACGCATCAATATCTGGTTTCACTTCTTGACTCCTCACAGCCCAGATAAAAACTGACAATTTAACTATGGCATTCGGAGTGAAATGATGCATCTCAATGTTGTACCTTTTAAACACTTCTTCGAGAAAGTCTTGAAGCGGCATACGAAGACCCGCTGAAAACAAATCTTTAAAGACAATGCACTCATCTGGCTTAGGCTTCGGAGTTTTCTCATCAGGCTCCGCTGGCCTATATTGACCCACTCTAAGCACGCCATCTTTTACCATCTTTTTAAAATCATCATCGGTCATCTTGCTTCGACCAAATGATAATGAAATCCTATCATCAGGAAGCAATTCTGACTCTGAAGCTGAAACATCTGACAGTCCCTCATCGGAATTGTCTTGTTGAGAATTTAACTCCTCGTCAACTTCTTCTTCTTGAGAACCAGGCAATATATCTTCAACAAGGGCCATTCTAAAAGAAAAATAGACACTAAGAGTTATAACAAATAACAAAAATAACAAAGTACACTTCGGGAAGAAACACACCTGAAAGCAGAAAGAACGAAAGCTTCGCTCAAGAAAGTAGCTTCGCAGAAAGTATTGACTTCGCAAGAATGACTTCGCGTCTCAGGAAAAAATTTCAAAAAGGTGGCCCCTCTTCGAAAAGATGAAGAAAACAGGGGGGTGCTTCGCTATTTATAGACTTCTTCGGTCAAACGGTCAAACTAGCCGTTAAAAAAAAAATCTAGCGAAGATATTAGCGAAGTGTCAATAAAAAGTGCAACTTCAAAGTCTGGGATGACGTTTTCAGATCGAAATAAAGTTTTAAGAAAACTTATGATTTGTGGGTTTCATGCCTTTGAAGTCGGCCTTCGCCCACGAGGGGCTGCTGTTGGGATCTAACTTTGATTTCTATTTTAACTTTCATCCCAGACTTTGAAGATTGCAGGGTGATCGGGTCAATTGGAAAACAAGAGATGAATAATGAGGAAGTTGACTTCGCGAAGCTTTGGCTTCGCGGAAGGACAACAAAAATGAAATAGGAAAACTGAAGACGGAGATTCAAGCGAAGATGGCCGTAACAGCTTCGCTACGAAGTTAGAAATACTTTCTTCAGAGGGAGCGAAGAGCATCGCGAACACTACTACAGATTCGCTCATCACTACCGCCGGCATCACTGCCGGAATTTAATCCACCGGCAGTGTTGAAGCTTGCCCGGCAGTGATGAACCGTTCAGGCGCGGGAAACTCAGAAACTCCATAGATTCGACAAATTCCGGTAGTGAAGACTCAGATCACCACCGGGTTGAATCGTTCCCCGGCAGTGGTCTTGATGGACACAGATCACTCGCGGGTTCGAATTAGAACTGAAAGCGATTTCAAGATTGACACAACCGGGTTGAATTAGAACCGATAGCGATTTGGGAGGGGAAGCAAATTAAAGGAACCGATAGCTCGCGGGGTTGAATGAAGAAGGAACAGTAAAAACAAACGATAGAAACAGAGAACGGAGATGAATTAAAAATGACTTGAGAGTCATTATATATTACTAGATAATATATTTACAAAACGAAAAATAAAAAGAAAGCGGCGGCCGCCATCGCCTCCCGCCGCCCGCCGCCGCCGCCATCGCCTCCTCCGCCGCCCCGGCCTAGGCCTCGCCGCGCCGCCGGCCTCGTCCCCCTCGCCCCGGCCGCCGCCCGGCGCCGCCCGGCCGCGAGCCCGCCCCGCCCGGCCGGTATCCCCTAGCGAGGATGTCGGCCATGGCCTCGACCTTGAAGGCGTAGAAGTTCGCCTTCTCCACCAACGGCCAAGCCACCGCTGGCGGGCCGACTTCTTCGGCCAGGCGGTGAGCTTCCGGAGGACGTCGTGGAGGCGCCCCACGGTGAAGACAAGCTCCTCGTTGGTGTAGACGCCGCCATCTCGTCGATGAAGAAGAAGCTAGCTGCCCAGGGGTTTATGGAAAGAGAGAGGCTAATTAGCGATGGAGATGGTACCAAATCGAGCGTTCTTATATAGTAGCAAGCCATGGAATGCATGCAGTCCATAGTCATTCCCAAGACGCGGGCCCATGAAAACGATCAACAACACACGACCGGCTCATCCAATGGCCGTCGCGATCGCCCGTCACCCCATGAAAGGCCGACCGGCTACGCGCGTTTCTTGCGCTTGCGTTTCCAATGGCCGCTTCCTCGGCCGGCACGGCGTTTCCCAACACCCAATCCCGAAATTCCCGGTTCGATCCCCAACAAGCCGCTTTTTGACCATTTTTTCAAGAACGATGATCGAGTTTAGCATTGTTATTTTGAAACAAGGAATGCATGCTTCACATTGTTTACCATTGCTACAAGATCAACCACACGTACCTTCGATCTTGACGGTGAGGGAGCGGTAGGGGAGGGAGGGAGACGAGAGACTTCTCGGGCCGGAGCACAAAAATGACACACTCAACAAGGCGTAGCACGTCCACAACACCTGCGGGCTATTTATAGAATCAAACTTTGTACCGCCCAACGGATAGCCATCACTGTTTTTCTTTTTTTACCACAATACTCTAGCCATCCACGTTCACTTAGCGTGTTCACAAAGTGGGCCTTGTCTTTGCATGCATGCCGCCGCTTGGAGAACCGCGTTGCCGGTAGCATTCACCGCCGGTTAGGAAACCGGCGGTGTCTCCGAATCGATGAGAAAAGCTCGTGGCACCAGTGCGGCGTCGGCCGGTTAAATCAATGTCGGTTAAAAACACTGCCGGGTGTAGTTTCACACCCGGCGGTGATGTGTAGATCACCGCCGGGCATAGTTTCACACCCGCGGTGATGTGTAGATCACCGCCGGTGCGGATCTTTACGCGCGTGGTATTCGACATCACCGCCGGGTGAAAACTTAGACCCGCAGTGATTTCAAAAAATTTCAACGGCGCCGCAGTTCTCAACTCGACCGGCGACCCACGCACCAATCTTTGGCGCACCGCTGCCGCCACGTCCTCCGTACAACGGCGGTCGACTCAACCACGCCATCTCGCCTATTTAAACGGCAAGCAAGGGGACGCCGTGTTTTGCACCCGCCCTCCTCTCGTTCTTGCATTCTTGGTTCGTCCGGTGGTTCCTAACCCTCTCCTCAAAATACTGAGGGGCTTAGTTTTGAATTTTAGTGTCATGGGTTTTGGATCTAGGAAATCTTTTTCTCCTTATTTTCCTTGTTCTTCGTCCTCGATCTTCTTTGCTAGCGGTACTTTCCAGTTCCACATACATATGACCTTTCTTTGGGAGAAAGCCCTCCACATACTGATATGCCTAGTCCAAGAAAATGGTTTACGTAAAAGGTGCTAGAAGAGTCTTACTCGATGAAGGAGAGACACCGGGGCTTGCGCTCTTACGTGGGTGCCATGATTCAAGATCGAACTCGGACTCATATTAAGAGTCCCGAGTCCTTGTGCTTTGGGGTGCTAGTGTTCAGCCAATATCCCGGGCACATGGGCATATAGTATCTGAATCATATGGTGCATCCATGGAAAAACAACCCTCATTGGACCTAGTTCTTTGTGATTTCATCCTCGGTCCAATGGTCAAGTTTGGGCTGACGATGAAGCTCCCGGTGAATCTTGTTGGCGGTCATTATTGAGTATATTATACCGCCAACTTATATCCAATTCATGAGAAAGGGGCAAACTTATGATGCATATACCTTTACTTCTAACCTAGTTCCACTTGTATTCTAGAAATTATGTCTTGCGGTATAAAAGTGGAAACAGTACAAAGTTGCCAAATAAATTAGAAAGCGCATTTGAATAAAAAGACGCCAAGGAGTGGATTGAGCAAGAAGACCAAACCCAGCACAAAAACCGGCCCATGCACCACCATAGGCCCAACATACAAGTGACAAAACGCGCGGCGGGGGGAGAGGGCCGGGGCCGAGAGGCCCGGCCGAGAGGCCGGCCGGCCCACTGCTGCGGCCGGCGCCAAATTTCGACCAATGCTCCCGCCCTTTCTCTGGCGGTTTTGGTGCGAACTTCAAGCGGCGGTTGCATGTTGTGCAAACTTTCGTTCCCGCCAAGAAGAGCTCGAAGCAAGGAGAGCCCTCCATTCCCTCCTCCTCTCCACTATATAAAGAGAGGCACTCCTCACTATGAACACACACACACACAACACAACACACTTCACATTGTTACATCCTCACCTTGAGCACCACTCTCTCCTCTTCATTAGTTTAGTGTTAGTATTTGAGTTAGGCGGAGCTTCAAGGAGGGCTTGTCTCCTTGGAAGGATCTTTTGGTAATTTACTATGAAGTTCTTTCCTTTATTCAAGTCTCATTATTTATATCGCAATGCATATGAACTAGAGTATAGTTACCCTCATGTTATATTCATATTGTGCCAACTAGAGTATAGTTAGTATAATGTGATAATTAACATGACTAACTTTAGGCTAATTGAATCATATTTTTATTCTTGGAACGTAGTAGAACTAAGTTCGAGTGATGGTCCAGTGTACCTTCGGGTTTACCTTTACTCTTTCTGTCGATCCGTAGGGTCGGGGTACCGCTGGAGTTTAGGTAGTTCTCTATAAATGTAAGCATGGTGCTTAGGTCTATAGGGAATCATCCGGGAAATGCCGGCATCCCACGGTAGTGAGTGAGGTAGGCGCGGAGGGTGACAACTCTGTCCGTCCTTTGCACTCCTCCACATCCGGGTGTTGGGTTGGAGTCTTATCAAGTGCAACCGGTGGGCGGATACCGGCCGCGGCATCTCCTCATCACTTTAGCCCATCCCTACTGTGAACCATGAATGACGTATGTAGACTATAGTCTAACGCATTGGCGATATTAGAATAGCCAACTCAACATAGATTTTCCTTTTTATGTTATTTTCTATTTATTCCTTCTAGTGCTCAAGAAGTGTGTGTGTCACCACTATCTCCAATATTATTATCACTTACCCCTGTATATGATTAGTGGCTATCCATACATACATTGTGGGCTATATCATCATCATATTAAATCTAAACCTGCCTTCCCATGGGAAAATATAAATGAACGATACCCGAGTACTCACCGGGTGAAATGCTACGATGATAGATCCGTGCGCTTGCAGTTGACCCTTGCAATATTCAATTCATCTATCACCCGACGTTCTCTTGACGTTATCATTAATCATAATATCTATTCTTAGTGATTGTGCTAAGAAATGCCAACAAGCATTTAAAGCGCCATTCTTGCCGGGATAGGTTTAAAATCTATTCGTAGTAATAACGTTAAGAAACGCCAACAAGCATTTAAAGCGCCGTTCTTGGAAAGGCAAGGTTAAAAAAATATTAATAAAGATGATCATAACCACATGTATGGATGATAGCCCTAATCTTTGCAAGCTAACTCTTTTTTGTTTTCTTCCCGTTGTGGGCGAAAAAATGAGATAGTGTATGACGGTCGCAACCTCGCCAAAAACTTCGTCGACGATCCGGAGAGGTTGCTTTCGAAGGAGTCGAGCTCGGGCCACTCCTCCCCGTCATCACTCCCGAGGAGGTTGCACCTGTCATCCAAGTACCATCTTCATCAACACTCATGGCCACCAAGACACTCCGTGACTACTCGTCCCCTGTCGTGGGCAATGTCCCGGTGGGTGTCAACTTGGGCGCAATGTCCTCATCACGATGGTACAAGCAAAGTCCATTCGTGTCAACTTGGGCGACAATGAACTTTGAGTTAAGCGACACAATCGTCCTCATCACGATGGTACAAGCAAGTCCATTACGTCTCCCTTGTGGGGAAGGCGATGGTTCTACAAGGACAAGGGAGGTTAAAATGCTCATCTCGAACTTCTTCCCAATGGGCAAAACCAATGCCCTGACACAACTTTCAGTCATCAAGGCGTTGAGCGGAGTACATCCTCGCCGCCCACATCATGGCATGGAGAAGTGGCCCGTCTTCTACAATGGTTTATGACCATGTCTCCACATTGTGGGGATCCCTCAGGAGAAAGCGATCATCGAGAAGATGATCGAGAACCAAGGCCGGGAGAAGAACGGGCCCCTCGAAAACACAAAAGGTATGCATTCGGAAAGACCGACCACGCGCAAAGATCGATCTCCGATGAAAGACTCCTCCCAAGTCATCATCACTCCATGGACTCACATATGACATGTGAAGGAGGGTTGGACATTCGGGAAGCTCTTGTCCCGAAACACGAAGATGTCATCCAAGTACCATCTTCATCAACACTCAATGGCCAATCGAATCGCCACCCACAAGGAGGTAACATTTACAAGACAATTCTTTCAATTCCAATCAACCCTCCTTGAAAGATTTAGTTTATGGTCAAGCTAAAAATTAATGAAAGTTTAAACAAGAAATTATCTTTCAATGACAAAATGCTTGAAAATGTAAACACAAAATTAGAAACCCTATCTTCTCATAAAAAAGAAGGAGGATAGAAACCCAAATAGCCCAACAATCACCCAACTTGCTCAATAGGCCCATTGAATCCATTAACATGGTAACAATAAACAACCCGCCAAGCGGGTTATACCGGATGTTGTTGTGGACTCACCTTTCTAGGGGAAGGAGGATCAACATCATGTCAAAGGCCCATACAATGACACACTCCTACACTTCCCATCATGTCAAAGAAGACCAATGACACAACACTTCCCATTATCCCGCACCAAGACCAAACTTCGAAATGGCGGATCAAACAAAGAATAAAGCCGAAGGGATTCTTCGAGACATTTTGGTAAGGGTGAAGGATAGCTATGTCCCCACGGACTTCATCATCGTGGACATGGGAGAAGAAGATCACGTAGCATTGTTGTTGGGGAGACCATTCCTCTACACAACAAACGCTACCATCCATGTTGGCAAGGGAAGGGTCGACTTCGAATTCAAGAACATGGTCCAATGCCTATTCAATGGATACAACCGGAAGAAATCCCGAAAAAAGAAAAAGGTTGAACCCCAAGCAAAGACAACGATCAAGGCAAAAGAACCCCGAGGAATGACGGACGACAAAACCAAAGAGGAGAGTCGTACTGTCCCTACCAAGAAGGAGGAGGAGCGTGCCCCTGCAACCCCGAAAAGATTCAAGAAGAAATAAAGTCGCCATCACCTACCATGTCACCATCCAAAAATACGAAGAAGGCATGGCGTGTGAAGCGTGCCTAAAGGTAAGCTTCACCAAAGGTAAGAAATAAATATTTTCCTTCTATAAATTTATTTTCCTCATATTAAATTATTTGAATTCAAAACCTCTTTAATTAATTCATTTCCTTTTTATTCTTTAATATTAAAAATTTCCTTTTTATATTTTAATCCCATTGCCATATTTTCCATGTCAATTAAAATATAATAATATAAATAAAAAATAGATTGATAAGATTTCATACTCTGAATAAAACTTTATTCCAAAAAAAAATTATAAAATGAGAGAAAATGAAAAAACAAGGTTTTGGGCTGAACGCCAACCGTTGCACAACGCACAACGGTCGGATTCGACCGTTTGAACGCACCACCGCCAAAGCGGGCGGCGAGGGCCTAGGGTGGGGCCGATCGGCGCGTTGGGCGGTCGCCCCCAGCGGCGCCTCTGTCACGGGCCCAAGCGGTCCACGAGCACTAGCCGTTGCCCTCGTCCGAATTGTGTCGGGGTGCATCGTGCTATAAATACGAGAGGTGGCCGGAAAACTCTCCACCCCTCTCATTCTCACTCCCTCACTCTCTCATTTTGCTACTTGCTCACTTCTTGCACTCCACAAAGCATTTCCAAGCTCTAGTGCAAGAACACCCACATTCTCTCTCACAAGCTCTCTCTTCCAAGTTCTCTCCAAGAGTAAGCACTTGTTTCCATTCCGTTAAGCCTTTTGTTCGCTAACATGTTCGGGAAAGCGGCAAGCGCGATCAAGAAGGGCGTGAGAAGAAGCGCGAGGCTCTCCCAAGGAAGTTCGAGTACACACTTCGACAACACGAAGCATATGAAGAAGACACACCCTCGCAAGAGCAAGAGCAAGAGCAAGAGCAAGAACAAACACCCACGGGGATGACGATCGAGGAAGCCGATGCACCGCACCTCGACACGGAAGGAGAACGAGAGATGCAAGCCTACAACATCCTCAAGAACCGAGACTTCGCTCCCCTCCTCGCTTCCCCAACGGCGTCCTCGAAAACCTAGGTATGGATATCGAATTCCCCATCATTTGGAAAAACGTCGGATGGTCCGGGATTGCTCCCCGGATGAGCCGGGCTCTCGCCTCCTCACCATCCAATTTCTAGGATCTTTGGAAGTTCATGATCGGGGAGTTAGTTTCGAGACTTTTTGGTAAATATCACTATTACACATGGCAAGAAATGGCTAGGCACATAGGTTTTGATGCTAAGAAATGTTGCACAAACTTAGGCATTTGCTTTACCGTTTTTAATCGTGCCGCCTTTTTCACCGAAATCTCCACCATAGTTCCTCTGGATCCTAGGTTTTAGTCCTTCTAATGCCAACATACATCATCCAACATTCAAATTCATGCAAAAATGGATTGCCATAACTTTGTTTCCTAGGCATGAATTTCATCGTCTTTTAGATGTTGAGATGCAATGCCTCTATGCCATGGTTCACAAGAGAAAGATTGCTCTGTAAAAGAAATCATAAAATGCATGCTTAGTAATTTTAAACAATCCACACCTGTTTATTGTACCTCTCTTGTGACAAGGATTGCTAGTAACATTGGTGCATTGGAAGGCAAAAATGTCACATACCTAGATACTCCACCTCTGGAAATTTCAATATCACACCTGATACAAAGGCACATAATAAAATTTGATGAGAATGACCATGAGAAGATTATTTATTATTTTTGGGATATATAAATGAGATTCCGCTCCCTAACCCGGAACTCTCATTATATAAATCCCCATCACTCACCTTCGCTCTAGTTGAGCTAGGCGAAGCACGCAGGAGTTCTTTCTTTCTCGCGAGGTCATCACGAAGGAGAGCTACGGGGAGGCCGGTGGTTCCCGGATGCCACGGCCTACACCCGTACCGATGCCCACGCCCAGGGGTTCTTTACACCAACGCTGAACCCCGGGCTCACACCCACCTTCCAAAGATGAAGGGATGTTCACACCTCGTCCGACCAAGCGGGAGGGTCAACATGGCATGAGACACACTCGGTGTCCTCCGACTCGAAAGGGTTGCCACCACCACCACGTCACTCTATGGTGGATCCCGAGGCGCTCAAGAGATCAACACCCGACTTCGGGAATGTGGAACTCCGCACGGTGAGATTGCACATCACTCACCGGTTTTGGTGTGCGTTTCCGATCAACACCATCGGCGGTACACGCAACACCAAGCGGAAGAGGCGGAACGGAGGCGGCGGGAGCACGAGGCACGAGATGGCGTTACAGCGCCACATGGGGTACTACCCCCTAACCCATAAGCCATCGGCTAGCTTGGGGAGGACCCCCCCACGGAGGTAAGTGCCTACCTCCCCTATCATTTTATTTTATCTCTTAAATTTTCATTTTCATTTTCCTTTATTCAATAAAATAATAATAAAAAAAAAAAAAAAATGAAAAGAAAAAAAAAATATATAATTCCACTCCAATATGTAGTATAAGGATGCTTAAATTTCTCTAAAGTTGAAATGATGAATAGTTGCTCTGTCTATAGTTCAATTTGCACCTAGTTCATAAAATTGTATTCCCCAGTGTTTAAGTTTATTGGCTTAACTTGTCTTGTCCTAAAACTTAATGATTTGTGGGTATGCAAACACATGATTCTTCTCTAAGCTATTGCCGGATATGATATGGTAAAAATAGAATCTACTATGATTTTGTTCTAAGAGAGATTCATCATTCGGAGAATAATTTTCAAAATTCCTTAATTATCAAAATTCTCATGATAGCCTATGTGAGACACATGTCATACGCTTTTGATCAAGATTCACATTGCCAAAAATAGGTTATGGGCTAAGCTAGAAAAAATGGACGCGTGTCCTAAAAATAAAACAATGGGTACTTCGATACCCGCCTCTAAAAAAAAAAAAAAAGAAAGAAGGATAATGGACAAGTGTCCGGGGTGAGTAGAGCCCACTTCTCTAAAAAGAAATAAGAGCTAGCCCATACCTTATCAAAAAGAAATAAAATTTCACATGCATATCTTGATCGGGGCTTATGACTTGTTTCTCCTTATGGTTTGCACACACGAGATGATTTAAGGAATCATTCTAAAAAAAAAAAAAAATCTCTCTCATGAATGATCAATCAAGAACGAATGATTGGTGTTTCTATAAAAACCATTCTATCTTGCAATGACCCAAGAGTTTGAAAAATGTTAGAAGCCCCATATGATTTAAGTATACAAGGATAGATAGAAATGCCAATTTATTTAAACAACGGAAGAATATTTTGTTATGAGCATGGTACATTTTGAAATATATCGGCATTGTAGCAACTCCCGATCAACAACCAAACACTTAGCTATTTGCTCGGGACGAGCAAAGGTTAAGCAGGGGGACTTGTTGGCGGTCATTATTGAGTATATTATACCGCCAACTTATATCCAATTCATGAGAAAGGGGCAAACTTATGATGCATATACCTTTACTTCTAACCTAGTTCCACTTGTATTCTAGAAATTATGTCTTGCGGGTATAAAAGTGGAAATAGGTACAAAGTTGCCAAATAAATTAGAAAGCGCATTTGAATAAAAAGACGCCAAGGAGTGGATTGAGCAAGGAGACCAAACCCCGCGCATAAAACCGGCCCATGCACCACCATAGGCCCAACATACAAGTGACAAAAGCGCGACGGGGAGAAGGCGGGGCCGAGAGGCCCAGCCCAGGGGCCGGCCGGCCCACTGCGGCGGTCGGCGCCAAATTTCGGCCAATGCTCCCGCCCTTTCTCTGGCGGTTTGGTGCGAACTTCAAGCGGCGGTTGCATGTTGTGCAAACTTTCGTTCCCGCCAAGAAGAGCTCGAAGCAAGGAGAGCCCTCCATTCCCTCCTCCTCTCCACTATATAAAGAGAGGCACTCCTCACTATGAACACACACACACAACACAACACACTTCACATTGTTACATCCTCACCTTGAGCACCACTCTCTCCTCTTCATTAGTTTAGTGTTAGTATTTGAGTTAGGCGGAGCTTCAAGGAGGGCTTGTCTCCTTGGAAGGATCTTTTGGTAATTTACTATGAAGTTCTTTCCTTTATTCAAGTCTCATTATTTATATCGCAATGCATATGAACTAGAGTATAGTTACCCTCATGTTATATTCATATTGTGCCAACTAGAGTATAGTTAGTATAATGTGATAATTAACATGACTAACTTTAGGCTAATTGAATCATATTTTATTCTTGGAACGTAGTAGAACTAAGTTCGAAAGTGATGGTGCAGTGTACCTTCGGGTTTACCTTTACTCTTTCTGTCGATCCGTAGGGGTCGGGGTACCTTGAGGGAGTTTAGGTAGTTCTCTATAAATGTAAGCATGGTGCTTAGGTCTATAGGGAATCATCTCGGGAAATGCCGGCATCCCACGGTAGTGAGGTAGGCTAAGCGAGAGGTGTGACAACTCTATCCGTCCTTTGCACTCCTCCACATCCGGGTGTTGGGTTGGAGTCTTATCAAGTGCAACCGGCTGGCGGATACCAGCCGCGGGCATCTCCTCATCACTTTAGCCCATCCCTACTGTGAACCATGAATGACGTATGTAGACTATAGTCTAACGCATTGGCGATATTAGAATAGCCAACTCAACATAGATTTTCCTTTTTATGTTATTTTCTATTTATTCCTTCTAGTGCTCAAGAAGTGTGTGTGTCACCACTATCTCCAATATTATTATCACTTACCCCTGTATATGATTAGTGGCTATCCATACATACATTGTGGGCTATATCATCATCATATTAAATCTAAACCTGCCTTCCCATGGGAAAATATAAATGAACGATACCCGAGTACTCACCGGGTGAAATGCTACGATGATAGATCCGTGCGCTTGCGGGTTGACCCTTGCAATATTTAATTCATCTATCACCCGACGTTCTCTTGGCGTTATCATTAATCATAATATCTATTCTTAGTGATTGTGCTAAGAAATGCCAACAAGCATTTAAAGGCGCCATTGCCGATAGGTTTAAAATCTATTCGTAGTAATAACGTTAAGAAACGCCAACAAGCATTTAAAGGCGCCGCTTGCGGGAAGGCAAGGTTAAAAAAAAAAATTAATAAAGATGATCATAACCACATGTATGGATGATAGCCCTAATCTTTGCAGACTAACTCTTTTTGTTTTCTTCCCGCTGTGGGCCAAAAACAGAGATAGTGTATGATTGGTCGCAACTGCCGCGAAAAACTTCGTCGACAATCCGGAGAGGCTTTCTCGGAAGGAGTCGAGCTCGAGCCACTCCTCCCGTCATCACTCCCGAGGAGGTTGCACCTGTCATCCAAGTACCATCTTCATCAACACTCATGGCCACCAAGACACTCCGTGACTACTCTTTGTCCCTATCGTGGGCAATGTCCCGTTGGCCCCCGTCAACTTGGGCGACAAGAACTTTGAGTTAAGGGACTGGCCTCATCACGATGGTACAAGCAAGTCCATTCTGTGGACCCAAGCGAGGACGCAAATGCTCATCTCGAGAACTTCTTGGGTTGTGCGACACAATCGTCATCAAGGGCGTTGAGCGGATGCAATCAAGCTCCGCTTGTTTCCCTTCTCCCTTGTGGGGAAGGCGAAGCAATGGTTCTACAAGGACAAGGAGGCTTGTCGGCACTTGGAGTAAATGCTCCACCGTATTCCTCGCAAGGTTCTTCCCAATGGGCAAAACCAATGCCCTGCGGGGCAAGAATTTCCAACTTTCGCCAGACGACAATGGAACCCATACCGGAGGCGTGGGAGAGGCTGCAAGAGTACATCCTCGCCTACCCACATCATGGCATGGAGAAGTGGCTCGTCCTTCGAACTTCTACAATGGTCTTATGACCATGTCGAAGGGCCACATAGATCTTTAGCTTCTTTGGAGGGGCATTCTTATCCCTCACTTTGTTGAGAAAGCGTAAGCACTCATCGAGAAGATGATCGAGAACCAAGGCCGGGGAGAAGAACGGGCCCCTCGAAAAACACAAAAAGGTATGCACACAGTCAAGGAGACCGATACGCTTCTTGCAAAGATCGATCTCCCCGATGAAAAGACTGGGCGACCAAGCTCCGTCAAGTAGTGCTACACTCCCCATGGACTCACATATGACATGTGAAGTCTGTGGAGAGGTTGGACATTCGGGAAGCTCTTGTCCCGAAACACGAGAAGATGTAGCCTTCGTCAACAACGGATTTCGTCCAGGTAATAACAATGGGTGGAACAATCAGAATCGCCCACAAGGAGGTAACATTTACAATTACGTTACAATTCCAATTTCAATTCCAATCAACCCTCCTTGAAAGATTTAGTTTATGGTCAAGCTAAAATTAATGAAAGTTTAAACAAGAAATTATCTTTCAATGACAAAATGCTTGAAAATGTAAACACAAAATTAGAAACCCTATCTTCTCAAGCAAAAAGAATCGGTTGAGCTTTAATAAAATGATAGAAACCCAAATAGCTCAATTAATCTGCTGCGCTTGCACCCAACTTGGGAAAGGACTCGGCCCGACCGGCCGAGGGCCCCATTGAATCCGTTAACATGGTAACAATAAACAACCGCGCCTGTAAACGGGTTATACCGGATGTTGTTGTGGACTCACCTTTTGCAGAAAAGAAGGAGGATCCAGGGAGCCCAACAATCACCTGCTCAATAGGCCGGTGGCGGTCCTCCGCCTTTGCCGCCACCCCAAGAACCCGTGTTTCCACGGCGGCGATGAGCCATTCGCCCGGTGTGGACACAAGGCCATTCCCTTATCCAGCCATCGTATGTAATTTTTTCTAACATTTTTTATTTCTTATTTTACTATAACAAATACATGGACAATTAGTTTAACTTAACGTCATTTTGTTGCATTTATATGTTTCACGGACTTTATCCCCAATACAATGGCTAGAAACAAAGACTTAGCCGGTTCTCTATCTCTGGTTTTGTGGAGACCACGACATCTAGAGCATCGTCACACCGTCATCAACTATATACGTGTGAAATAAGTTTTTACATCCCTTCGAGGATTCCGGACACAACAGACCACCTAATCCACGAGAGGGGGAAACGAGAAAACGACCGTGCAAAACGCCGAGTACCATGCGGTTTCCTTGTGCTTAGATTCTCTTCGACGTGTTTGCTACATTGTGCCTGATTTCTCGCACTTCAAGATATTTGCCTTGTCTGCTGATAATATCCCCCCATGGCAATATAGCGAATATGTTGGGAGTTACAACCATGATGATGTGGTAATAAATTAAATTCATCATTTTGGCAATGCATATTAGATAGATTCACATCATCCTCATTCATTTTGATTCTCCCACTTGCGCGATTTTGCTCCACGATCTTACTTATGCTTTGCATGTGGCTTGGCGGCCGTTCTCGACCAAGCTACGAGACCGACTTCGAATGCGATTGGGACTTCGTGCACACCTTGGCCAGAAACTACGAAGGGCGACAATATCTTGCATAAGGTTTACTAACTTAGGCACTAGTCGCTTCAAGAGGTTATATCTATGGTCGAGCATTTTACGTCCTTGCGAGGGGCGAGAGTGCAATCATAAGGGCATTGACCTTCATCGACTCAAGCGGATACTTAATCCGTGACATCAATTACCCGATATTTCTACAATCCTACATTCGTGTGCATGGATCACAAGCTGGACCCAATATTGATCCCGACGACGATGATGATGATTAGTGTGTTTACTATGTTAATTATTTGTAAGGTTGTATGGTTACTTCCTAATTAATTTGTAATGTTCTTGTGGCCCATGTGGTCTCAAACTTTTTTTGAGCCTTTCACATGCAAATGGGGAAGCACCCACGAAGTTTGAGATTTTTCGAGTTGGTTTGGTACTTTTCCCAGTTATTTGAATTTCTCAAGCGACGCCACCTTGTAATTATAGTTTGAACTGAGCGTACCCACGAAAAAGAGACGGAATGCTTTGCTAGACTTTTCAACAGGGTCTCATGTGTCCTAGGAGGCAAATCACTTGTGGAGGTCCAAGAAAAATTCTTGTGTTTCCATGGTTTAATTAGCCTTCTTGTTGCCGGTTTAGGTCGAAGAAAATCATAGTAATTAAAATATTTATCGAGAAAAACCTAAGAACTTGTGTGGGGTCATATTTTGGGTGTACATGACTGGGAAAAAAATTCAAGCCATTTCCACCATGGAGGATTACACATCCTTCACGCAGGCACATGATCCCTACCATCGAACCGAGGACTATACAATGTAGTTCTTGTGCTCCATGTGGTTCATATGTTTGCCGGTGTTGTAGTGGTCTCAAACTTTTTCTGAGCCTTTCACATGCAAATTGGGAAGCACCCACGAAGTTTGAGATTTTTCGGAGTTGGTTTGGTACTTTTCCCAGTTTATTTGAATTTACGCGACGCCACCTTGTAATTATAGTTTGAACTGAGCGTACCCACCTAAAAGAGCCTAATGCTGCTAGACTTTTCCACGGGGTCTCATGTGCCCTAGGAGGCAAATCACCGTGGAGATCCAAGACATATTCTTGTGTTTCCATGGTTTAATTAGCCTTCTTGTCGCCAGTTTAGGTAGAAGAAAATCATAGTAATTAAAATATTTATCAGAAAAACCTAAGAACTTGTGTGGGGTCATATTTTGGGTGTACATGACTGGGAAAAAAATTCAAGCCATTTCCACCATGGAGGATTACACATCCTTCACAAAGGTACATGATCCCTACCATCGAACCAGGACTATACAAAGGTAGTTCTTGTGCTCCATGTGGTTCATATGTTTGCTGGTGTTGTAGTGGTCTCAAACTTTTTCTGAGCCTTTCACATGCAAATTGGGAAGCACCCACGAAGTTTGAGATTTTTCGGAGTTGGTTTGGTACTTTTCCCAGTTTATTTGAATTTCTGCGACGCCACCTTGTAATTATAGTTTGAACCGAGCGCACTACCAAAAAAAGAGCCGAATGCTACTAGACTTTTCCACTTTGGGTCTCATGTGCCCTAGGAGGCAAATCACCGTGGAGGTCCAAGACATATTCTTGTGTTTCCATGGTATAATTAGCCTTCTTGTCGCCGGTTTAGGTAGAAGAAAATCATAGTAATTAAAATATTTATCGAAAAAAACCTAAGAACTTGTGTGGGGTCATATTTTGGGTGTACATGACCGAAAAAAAAATTCAAGCCATTTCCACCATGGAGGATTACACATCCTTCACAAAGGTACATGATCATCCATGAAGTGGCAGCATTTCTATTTCACCGCCGGTTGCGTGTAATAACCGGCAGCTGAATAGGATTGGGGTGAAATTTTCCAAATCTATCTGAACCTCCCGCCATTTCGTTCCCCACCGCGCCCAAACCAGCCTTGCCTATATATATAGGTGAGTGGCTCGGAGCGAAATTTTGGCAAGCCATTTGAACACCGCGCCATTCTTGTTCCCCACCCGCCGAAGAGCACCGATTCACCGACGGAGCGCACCACCAACTCCAACGCGTCGTCGTTAAATCGTCCCCCTACGCCGCCCGGGCTGTCCGTTCGCGCATCCCCGGTCGTTCCCAGCCCAGCGGAATCGAGGCTTGACGGCGTTCTCCCACGCCGCGCTCCTCCACTCCGACGTCCCCAACGCCGCGCCGGCATCCTCTGCCCTTCGGCCCCTTCCACGGTGAGAACTAATTATCCCTTTAGGTGTGCGGCGTTTTTACCTATGAGAATGAGAACTAATTCGCCGCCGTCCTAGCCTCGCGTCGCCCGCTTGGTCTTCCTCCACGCCCGACGGAGGACCGCCGCCACACCTCTCTGCCGTCCGCACCTCACGCCATCTTCCTCTTCACCGCCCGACCCCGCACCGTCCGCGACCTTGTCCTCCTCAAATCCTCCAAGACAAGATAGGAGCGCACGAGGCGCACGAAAAAGTGTGAGTGCGTCGGTCCACGCCCTTGAGGTGTTCGTTGAAATGCCCATCTCGGTCACGCAACCCATGTGCTCGAATTGTGATTGAAATTCATGAGTTAGTGTTGTTATGTCCGTTAACTTCTTGTACAACTTTTATGAATAACATAGCAATATCATCCTATTTTTGGTGACATGTATAGGCAAGCATGGCGTGGTACATAGTGTTTGTTGGTCGCGTCTTGGGGATCTATCTAACCTGGGAAGATTGCTATGCTCAAGTCCAAGGCTACGCTAATAATTGTTATAGAAAATACAACACCGAAGGTGAAGTCGCCGCCGCCTACAATGGTGCAAACTAGCCGCCCACGGAGATTGAAGAGAAGCCACCCCACATACTTATGAAGATTGCGAAATTGCTTTGCTTAATTGGTTTTGGAAAGATGTCATGCTTTTATTTATGTCTATGACTCTATGGTCATTGGTGTTTTTATTTTAGAAGTTCATGTAGGCTTAGTTTCTAGAACATTAGGTGGATTTTGTTGTATGTAACCATTAAATCCTGTAATGTTTTGACGATATTAATGTATGATGATTTTTCGGATTTAAAAAGAGCTGAATTCCACGAATAAATTCAAAAATTTAAAACAAAAACGCCGGGTGGCATGGGCCCGGCAGTGAATGAGCAACAAACCGGTAGTGTAACTATACCAAACACTATCGGTTTGAATTACTAACCGTCATAGATGACGAAACATCACCGTCGGGCTGCATTAACCAACCGATAGTCTCCACTCTAATAACGCTGTCGGGTTGAGATCAGCCGACGGTGTTCACGTAAAGTTCAGCGGGGGTTCAAAGTAAGCCGCCATTGTTAGCTCTTCGATACACTATCGGCTCGGTCTAACCCGATAGTGTTATCCCCACGCTTAAATCGGTTCGTTAAAGCCCGACGGTGCTCCCAATATCAACTCTGCCGGCTAACTTCCGAACCCGCATTGCTTGGATCAAAAATGCTTTGCCGGGTCGTGGAACACCCGGCGGTGTTCGGTGACGAGTCGCTGCCGGTTCGATATCAAACCGGCGATCTCTCCTCGCATCACCGCCGGTGTTTTGACCCGGTAGTGTTTCAAACCCCACATCACTACCGCTATGGTTCTGCCGGTTCAGTTTTTTCGACGAGTGAAGGGGGTTGGAGCCCAGCGTTGATGGACAATTCTGTAGTAGTGGAAGGCGTAAGACCAACTTAGAGGAAGTGCGAAGATGGAAAATACATCTTCGCTGGAGAAAGTGTGCTATAGAAAGACATTTCAGGATTCTTGGTATTTTTGTACAACTACGAAGCCAGGGGGGACTATAAATACCCCCTGACATCCTTTGTAAACGCCATGTTGAATGGTCACTTTGTAAACCATATCATCATCAATAACATGTTGCGTTGATCATTCACCCAACAGCGTCTTTTCACTTGTTTCCGTGTATAAGTCCTGCAAAACCATATTTCTCGGAATACAAGTGGAACTGGGTCAATAGTAAAGGTATATGTGTCATAGGTTAGCAAGTTTCCCTTGAAAAATACATAAGTTGGTGGTATAAAATGGTCGATAACTGATGAGGACATCACCACGCTGGACACGTCTACGCCACGGTCTTCCCCAAGTTACAACTCATCTCCAACTCAGCTGCCACGTCACCCTCGGATTCAGCGAGACACGTCGTCAATGTTTGGTCGTAACTCCCTCATACGATATCGAAACGGGCGATCTTGGACTCTATGGAAAGGGGACGACGACACCGTCGTTTTGGATCTGGTCCCAGCTCCAGATGGCCTGTGGATCATTCTGTGTGACCACAGCAAGGTGCTGCGTCACCTATTTTGGGCCAATTTGGTCATGTATCGTGTCGGGCCTTAAGCCCAAGTTGTGGACGCCCAACCCCTGGCCGCCCTCAACCCTAGGTCGCGTCTTAGACTATAAACACAGCCGCCGCCGCTGCTAGTCACTTGGGTTTTGTTTAGTTTGAGTTTTCCATCGAGAAACTTGATTGATTCATTGTAACCGTGAAGATTATTCCGCTTACAGTAATCCAGGGCCCCTGTTCTTGTTCTCCACACCTGTGGCGATTAGTCCTTTTGTGATCCGAACTTGAACACCATCATCTCGAATTCGTCATTCATATTTGCAATATTCAGATTGCGTTAAACCTGTTCTTGCTTGTGTTCTCGATTCGCTTGCGGGGAAAGCCTTCTTGGCGAGGTCAATCAAGTCGAGCTTGGTTGATAACCATTGGGCAATGGTGTAATGGTTGCGGGTCGAGTTTGTGTTGATTCGAAGCCGGACCGTCAACGTCGAGTTCTCCGCCAATCGATTTACCACGTACCTCACGGAAGATCGGGCCAGACTCTATCAATAACGACCGCCAACAAGTCCCCCCAAGCTTAACCTTTGCTCGTCCTGAGCAAATAGTTAGGTACTTGGTTGTTGATCAGGAGTTGCTTCAATGCCGATATAATTCAAAGTGTAACATGTTTATAACAAAGCATTCCTCCTTTATTTAAATAAGTTGGCACCTATATCCACCTTTTATTACTTAACGTATGCGGGGCTTTTGACTTTTTCCAAGTTCTTCGGTGGTTGCAAGAAAGAATGGTTGCCATAGAAACACTAGTCATTCGTTCTTTCGATCATCTTTCAATCTGGGAATATCTTTATTATTTTCAAATGCATTTGAGAAAGTATGGGCTATTTCTCTTTTTTTTTTGGAGAGGTGGGTTCTACTCACCCTTGGACTTGTGTCCTTTATTTCCTCTCTTTTATTCTTCTATTCTTCTTTTTTTTGGAGATGTGGGCTCTACTCGCCCTTGGACACGTGTCCATTTTTCATCTCTCTTTTTTTTCTTTTTTTTTCTTTTTTATTTTTTTTTCATAGCCCATATCTCTCTTATTTTTTTTGAAAAATTCCCGGATGTCAAGTTTCTCTTTAGAATGAAATTATAGCAGATTCTTTTTGCACCATATCATAACCAGCAACAACTTAGAAAAAGGATCATGTCTTTTGCAAACCCATATTTTGTTCAAGTATTTCAAGGTGAGATATTATTAGCCGACAAACTAAAATATTGGGGAATACAAAGTTATAAACTAGGCACAAGATGAATCATAGACAGAGCAACTATTCATCATTTCAACTTTAGGGAAACTTAAACATACCAAAGTCACATATAGGAGTGGAATCATATTTTTGTTGTTTTTTTTTTCATTTTTTTCTTGTATCTCATCATTCTTATAAGGTAGGAAGATAACTAAATGAAATGTGAGATACGAGTTTCCTTTGTGGGAGTCCTCCCCAAAGCTAGCTTCTGACTTACCTTCGGTTATGAATGTTGCTAGCTTGTGCACGCAATGATTTGATTCGTGATTAGTGGCGTGGTTGAAGACTCTCCCCCAAGCTTGTCTTGTGATATCGTTGGAACAACCAAACTTGGGGTTTGAAAGGTTTTTTTTATTATTTTTTATTATTTTTTTTGTGTTCACAAAACAAGTTTTGATCTCCATTGTCATCTCTAGGACTTACCCTTGTGATGGTGACAAATTCCTGCGGGGGGTTAGTCCATATGATCGACCCAATTCTACACTAGCGACTCTGGTTCAAAGACCAAACTAGACACCATGTCTAATTTGAGCAAGGTAGGCTACTCAACCTAAGCATCATGCTTAAATTAAACAAGCCTATAGAAGCATGAGCATTACATCCTAACTTCAAACTAAGCACCATGCTTAATTCAAAAGTTGTATGATCAACACTTCCAAATCAAAACTTGATAGCATAGAGAGTGGAAGCTTGAATCGGTAGCAAGATTCATCCAATGGAAAAGAAGACTTTGAAAGGTGAACAAGCTGATTATATTTTTTTTTGCAAGGTGATGGATAAAGATGAGAGTGCATGTTTCACATTACCTTGTTCTAGTCCTCCCCCAAGCTAGCTCAAACTCAATGGATTAGGGTTGTACCCCCGTGCTTTCTTGGCCTTTCCTGTGTGGTTAGTGTATGGTAGATTCATGAGTGGACTTACCAACCTTCGTGATTACCTCATTTCAAAACGTATACAGGAAGGAGCAGTTGAGCAAGCTTGGTTTTTTTTGAATTTTTTATTATTATCAAGGGAGGACAACTTCACCAAACTTTTCGTACTCAAACAAGGCTAAGATAAATATGTAAGGTAAGTCTAGCCTTGTTTTATCTCCATTATAAAATAGCTCTATTGTTTATGAAATCAGCCTTGGGTTCATTAATCAAACTTCAACGCTATGTCAAAATTTGATTAAAGAAGGTCATTTTAACCCAAGCACCATGCTTGATTTAAAAGACCTATGGATGCATCACATGGATCCATATAAACACACCCAAACCCAGACCATATTTCATAAACAATGGAAACATGATTTCTTTATATGAAGATAAGTATGAGTAAAAAGAATTGGTGAATTATTACCTTTGCATACTTGAGTTTGTATGTACCAGCCGCATATGAGAGTGAGGACGTTGAGACTTCTACGGTGGTCGCCTGTTGATCCATCTCAGGCGTGCCACAAGGCTTAGGTCATACACACAGGTAGTGTATATGGACCTTAGACCTTAATGGTAGCAAAGGTGTAAAGGAGGTGGCTCCTCCTTTCCTTCTTTTTTTTTTCTTTTCATCATGACTTTCTCTTTTTTTTTCTATATATATTTTTTTTTCTTTTTTTAGCAAGGGGAGGCTAACATCATTTTTCATTCTCTTTTTCTTTCTTTTTTTCTCTTTTTTTTTTGATCCCCCTTTGCGCGTGGAACTTGGTACAATCACCTTCCTTCCTCCCACACTTGGATTTTTGGGAAAAAGTCAAGCGTGCAAGGTCGTGGTCTCCTTTTGAGTGCGTTCCTCCGCCCAAGAGTATCAAATTTTCTAGTTGATGTCACCCCATGTTTTCGAGCATCACATGCCCCTTTGTTCTTCTTATCCTTCACCTGAAATGGTTAGTGAAAAGAATACCCGAAGGTGCATACTAACTTGAAAACATGTCCTTGCTTTTATTTATGAGAATTTTTTTGATAAACCTATTATGAACAATGGTCAATACACTGCATATTATTATGAACATGTTCTAATAGATCATTCCTTTAACCAACGCCTTCCGTGGCAACGACGCTAGAAAGCTTGTTGGCGTTTCTTAACGCAAACAGAAAGAGCTCCGCAAGCGCACGGAAATGCCATTGTAGCTTTCACCCGGAAGTATTCAGGGTATCGTATTTCCACAGGGAAGGCATGGTGTAGAAGTCTCTAATAGGAACATGGACACAATAACATGACTATGCAATAGACCCAAGCTCATAACAGGAGTTAAGTACGGTAGGTAAGGGATAACTTGACACACACATTCGAGCAATCTCAAGGATAAAGAAAACCCTAAACTGGAGCAAGGCATATCCTGAATAGCTATGTTAGAGAGCAGGTATACTAACATGCTTGTACCATTAGAGATTCTAAGTTAAGATAGCCATGGTCACTGTTGACTTACTTCGGGCACCGGATAACACTTGGTCTGCCAAGCGTTGCCGGCCAATGCTCTGCACCACTGTTGGCGGGCATTATCACATATTTTATACCGCCAACTTAGCTCTAATTAAGAGAGATAAAACCCATTTAAACTAACTAAACATTTACTACTCACCTAGTTCCACTTGTATTCGAGAATATTTGTTTTGTAGGAACAAACACGGAAACAGGTGAGAGTACGCCAAATAAAGAGCAATACGCAACTCAGAAAATACGCTTTGACCAAGGGGAACGTGACAGGCCAGAACCGGACCAAATCCGACCGAAGCACCCCTAGAAGAGCAATGTAGAGCAGGCCACCAGCCCACAAAGCGAAGGCACGGCACCAGCGGGCCAAACCTGGGCCGCCGGCCGCCGCAGTCTTGGCGCCCGCCGCGGCCCGGTGCCCGATCCCGCCCAGCGCCTTGGTCTCTCGTCCCGAAGCCGGAGGAGTAGAGGCGGTGCATGGAGGTGTTTTCACCGTTTTCGCGCCAAACTTTCCCACCGAACCAACTTTCATTTGTGTATAAAAGGAGGGTCAACCCCCTCCATAGAGCATCACTCAACACACTTCATAGTCTCACATTCAGGGTGGTTTAGAGAGTGCCAAGACACTCAGTGGGAGTGAGAGAGAGTGCAAGGTAGAGAGGAAGAGAGGAGTAGCGACCCCGCGGTCTTTCGGCTGTCGGAGTGCCGGATCTGTCGGCTCCCGCCTCCCTACCTTGTACCTCTACGGGTAACCTTTTGTCTTGGTGAAAGTTATTCGTGTCTTACTTTCAGTATCATTCTTAAGTTTCACGCTATCATTTATTTTATCGCGAATTACGGGATCGTTGTTTGCCCCTGTGGTAAATCCTTAGTAGAGGACCCCTGATGAAGACGGGATCTCCTGGCCAACGCTAGAGTAGTGACAAGTAACATAGACGTGGTGTCTAAGTTATAAATCACCCTCGTTTGCTCCACAATCCACGGTAGTGAGGTAGGGGATAGGTGGTGACAGCCCTATTCGCCCATCGTACTCCTCCACGTCCGGTTGCGTAGTAGAGCAAGAGGCCGACATCGCTTGGCAGACCAAGTGCACTCCGGATGCCATAAGTAATACTCGATTAATAGACAGAGTAGCCTGACTTAGCCTAAGTGCTGAAAGAACACATCGCTCCTAGGATCACCTCCTATGCTTGACCCTTGATAGCTAGAAGAACAGACTTAGCGCCCGTTCCCTGTGGAAATTCGATACCTGGAATACTTCTAGGTGAAGTGCTACAACGGTACTTTCCGTGGCGCTTGCGGACTTTGCTTTGCTTTCGCTAAGAAATACCAACAAGCATTTAAAGGCGCCGTTGTTGGGAACGGTTGTCGTTATAGTCTGTGAAACCTAGTTATTAGTGTGAGCCCTACCCCCTCGCCATTCTTTTTCATTTTTCTTTCGTGGAGCAACCCACCATTGCCAAACTATCTGCTCCAAAGGGCGAGCTCTTAGAACGCCCATCTTCTTCGAAGCCAATCACAGCTTCGAGATTTGAGCTCCGCCCAGGCTTGTTAGCCATGGTTCGGGAACAACCCTTCTCTGGTTTCGAAAGAGAAAATCCATATGGTTCGGGAACAACCCTTCTCTGGTTTCGAAAGAGAAAATCCATATCACCACTTGCGGGAATTTGAACAGCTCTGTGGTTGCCTCCATTTTGAAGGCGTACCACATGAATATTTGAAATGGAAATTGTTTCCTTTCTCGCTTACCGGGAGAGCGATACAATGGTACGATCATAACGTAGGAAAAGTAAATGGGGATTGGGAGGAACTGCAGGCAAAGTTTTGCCTCGCATTCTACCCTCTCACCGAAATTGTTGCCCTTCGTACCAAAATCCTCTCATTCCAGCAAAAGGAGAAGGAAGAGATAGGAGCAGCCTGGGATAGATTTACAACATTAACAAACTCTGGTCCCGATTTGTCTTTGTCCCGACATGTTTTATTGCAACATTTTTCGTAGGATTAAATAAGGAATCTCTCAAATTCCTAGACTCGGCTGCAGGCGGTTCGTTTTCACAAAAACCTGTAGAAGAAGGAGAAGCACTTTTAGATAAAATCTGAGAAAACACTCCTCCTCTTGAACCCGAACTTGTAGAGTGCAAGTCTATCTCGAAAGACGTTTCTTCGGCTCAGGCCGAACCTGCTGAACCGCATACACCATTAGAGAAACCTTTCCCCGAACCGTTAGAGGAACCCCTTTTGGGGGACCTCCCAAACATTGAGGACGTATTTCTTGACGATTATGGAAACACCTCAAGGTATGAATCAGTGAAGAGACCCCCAGTTCCATTAACCCCTAAAGAACCATTAAGTAAAGAATCTTTGCAAGAATCAATTAGGGAGTTAACCACACTAATGAGTAATGAATGGGCTAATGAAAGTGAGTTGACGACCGAAGAAATTCGGATTCGCACCCCTTCATTTCCCTTATACTGTAACATACGAGGAATCTGGGAAAATGTACAATACAACCCCACTGTAGGCATTAATATAATGTCCCACTCTTTCGCTTTAATCCATTTTTACGATCAACAATGGTGGCCTACAATCAAAACCCTTAGACATGATACACGATCTGTTATCCCAGGGTTGGGGTTACTACATGATGTTATTCTTCACAATAATGATATTGAACTCAGTCTAGATTTTCATATTTTTGATATAGATGAGTTTGATATTTTAATCGGGCATCCCCTAGAAAAATTGTTGAATAACCCACCAAAAACAGGGAATTTAGATGTAAAGTTAGGACGAGACACTTTCACTCTACCCATAACTCAAGCTAAAAATTCAATAGTGGAACCTCTGTCCAAATGTATGCCCGTTGAGGTAGTGTCAACAATACCCTTTGAAACTCCTGAAGAATCTTTAGAAAAAGACTCCAAATTCTTCATTGAAGAAATTAGTGAGATGGATGACTTCATCGATCTCCCTAAAGAAGAAGAAATGACACCACCTCCCATTGAGCTAAAAACCCTTCCCGAAGGACTACGCTATGTTTTCTTAAATAATGATAAAAATGCTCCTGTAATTATCAATGATAAATTAACTGAAGAGGAGTCATCCAAATTGATAAAAGTCTTAGAAAAACATAGAACTGTCTTCGGGTATTCCTTACATGATTTGAAGGGAATTAGCCCAATGATTTGCTCTCACCGTATCCCTGTTGACCCGGATAAAACACCCTCACATGAACCTCAACGCCGGCTCAATAATGAAATGAGAGAAGTCGTGAAGAAAGAAGTTCTTAAACTTCTTCACGCCGGGATAATCTATCCCGTTCCACACAGTGACTGGGTTAGCCCTGTCCAAGTAGTGCCTAAGAAGGGAGGCATGACGGTAATTAAAAACGCTAAAAATGAATTAATCCCACAACGTACCATCATAGGATGGAGAATGTGCATAGACTACCGGAAATTAAATGCTGCCACAAAGAAAGATCACTTCCCACTCCCATTCATTGATGAAATGTTGGAGCGGTTAGCGAAACACTCTTTCTTTTGCTTCCTAGATGGATATTCTGGTTATCACCAAATTCCCATCCACCCTGATGATCAAAGCAAGACCACGTTTACATGCTCATATGGAACTTATGCCTACCATAGAATGTCTTTCGGGTTGTGTAATGCACCCGCATCATTCCAAAGGTGTATGATGTCCATATTCTCAGACATGATTGAGGAGATCATGGAAGTTTTCATGGACGATTTCTCCGTCTATGGAAAAACCTTCGAGAGTTGTCTAGAGAATCTAGATAAAGTCTTGCAACGATGCCAAGAAAAGGACCTAGTACTTAATTGGGAAAAGTGCCATTTCATGGTCCGAGAGGGCATTGTCCTCGGTCACCTAGTGTCCGAGAGAGGGATTGAGGTAGATAAAGCAAAAATCGAAGTGATTGAAAAATTACCTCCCCTAGTGAACGTAAAAGGAATCCGTAGCTTTCTAGGCCACGCAGGGTTTTGTAGACGGTTTATAAAAGATTTCTCACAAACTACGAGACCGTTAACAAGCCTGCTAGCTAAAGATGCACCTTTTGAGTTCACCGATGAGTGCACGAAAAGCTTTCCTTACCATCAAGGAAGCACTCATCTCGGCACCAATCATCCAACCACCGATTTGGTCGCCGCCCCTTTGAAATCATGTGTGATGCTAGTGATTACGCTAGCTTGGTGCGGTCCTTGGCCAAACCAAAGATAAAAAGCATCACGCAATTGCCTATGCTAGCAAAACACTCACGGGAGCTCAATTGAATTACGCCACAACTGAAAAAGAGCTCCTAGTTGTTGTATTTGCTATTGATAAGTTTAGGTCTTACTTAGTGGGATCTAAAGTGATTGTCTACACTGATCATGCTGCCTTGAAGTACTTGCTCACTAAGAAAGATGCTAAACCTAGATTAATAAGATGGATTCTCTTACTCCAAGAATTTGATTTAGAAATTAAAGATAAGAAAGGAGTAGAGAACACCATTTATGGATCATTTGTCGCGCTTGCAATTCACTAACACGTAGGAACTGCCCATCAATGACTTCTTACGCGACGACATGCTCCTGAAGGTGGAGGACATAACCCCATGGTATGCAGACATTGTGAATTTTATGGTTTCAGGTTATGTACCACCTGGCGAATCCCGCCAGAAGTTGAAAGCAGAAAGCCGACGCCACCTATGGGACGATCCGTACCTCTACGGGGTATGTTCGAGGGGATGTTGAGAAGATGTGTACCCACCAAAGAGGGACAAGAGATTATTGAGAAATGCCACGCAAATACCATACGGAGGACACTATGGTGTGTTCCGCACACAAGCGAAAAAAACCGGCGGTCTGATTCTCTTGGCCAACCATGTACCAAGACACCGGGGAGTTCTTGGAAGGTGTCACAAGTGTCGGTTTGCAAGGAGGCATTACCTCACGAAATGCCATGCCCTCCACTACAACTTACAAGTCGAAGTCTTCGATGTCCGGGGTATTGACTTCATGGGACCTTTTCCAAAGTCCTATGATTGTGAATACATCCTCATCATTTCGTCGACTATGTATCCAAATGGGTGGAAGCACTACCATGCCGAGCCGCGATTCCAAGCATGCAAGGAAAATGTTCCACGAGATTATCTTTCCACGCTTCGGAACCCCAAGGATGGTGGTGAGCGACGGAGGAACCCACTTCACTGATAAAGTTTTCAGAAAATTTCTGATGGAGTTGGGATCCAAGCACAACATCGCTACACCATATCACCCACAAACAAGTGGCCGGGCCGAGACATCCAATAAGCAAATCAAGAACATCCTTGAAAAACATCAATGCAATGGGAAAGGGATGGAAAGACAAGCTACGATGCACTATGGGCATACGGGGACAGCTTACAAGACCCCCATTGGCATGACACCATTCCGAATGGTCTATGGGAAAAGCTGCCATTTGCTAGTGGAGCTCGAACATCGAGCTTACTGGGCAATTAAAACCTGGAACATGGACGTCAAGCTAGCCGGACAAAATAGACAGAAACAACTTACCGAGCTAGAAGAATGGCGTGAGAAGGCATACCACGTGCGCGAATTTACAAGGAAAGAACAAAAGATGGCACGACCGCGAATCCAAAGATAAAACATTTCAAGAAGGAGACAAGGTACTACTTTTCAATTCTCGAGTAAAATTATTCAAATGGAGGAAAGCTTAAAAGCAAGTGGATGGGACCATACACCGTCGTCGACATCGCACCACACGGAGCAATCACCATTCGCGACGACAAAGGTAACATCTCAAAGGTAAATGGCCAAAGATTAAAAGTTTATTATGAACCTTCTCACAAAATAAATAAAACCATAGAAGAAATAAAATTAATTAGTTTTGAAGCTTTTTAAATTTTAATTACACTTATTTGCTCTTTTCCTAAAGAATTAAAACAAATTTCTTTATTCTTTCTTTTTTGTTACTTTGACACGAATAAGGACAAACAAATAAAAACACCTTGATATTAAGTGCGAGGATAAGACTAGAATCGGGATAGGACGGACACGCACCCGGGGAAGCGCCCACGGCGGCGACCGCCGCACCGCGGCGCCGCCGTGTGGCGGGATGGCCTCCCGAGCCCATCCCGTTCCTCGTGCCTAGTCTCGGTCCCTCCATCTACGCTCGGTAGGTGTTCGGTCTGTGTTCACTTAACTATGCTATAAAACTCGTGCACCACTCTAGTGTCACCTCACACTAAGCCTTTGCTTTTTTCTGAACTCCACTCTTCACACCATGACACGCAACAACCAGCTTTACCTCACCCTTGGCATAGATGAACCTGAAGAATCCCCCATTAGAGAAGAAATAAATTTTGTCGCGGCAACCCCACTCGCAATCTTACCTCCTCCACAAAGCTCCACAAGAAAGCCTCAATCAAAACCCGCTCCCAAAGATTAGGAGGAAGCGCGCACCGCCTCTGAGACACCAAAAAGAAATCCTCTGAAGGAATTCCTAGAAACAAGGCTCCCCAAAAAGAGAAATCACCCCCTCTAGGAACAAAAAATCCCATCAAGCGAGTGGTAAAGGGGGTCATTCCACCATTAGGAAACCCCCTCCAAGGGGTCAGCCACGTGGGTTCTTCAGTGATAGTGAGGAAGAGGAGCCGGAATTTGGACCCACTTTTGCATCCGTCAATGCTAGCATAAGGAGCCTCCGTAGAAAACTAGAACGTGCTCAAAATAGCATAGCAGAAGAGAAATTAGAGATTAAGAAACTACAAGATACTATCGTTTCAATGCGTAGAGGATTTAATGAAAAATTAACTAGGGTGGCAAGAGCGGCGGGTGTGGGTCGGCGCACTTGCCCCACCACGCTAGAAATTTCTTCTTCCACAATAATCGGGCATTAGTTTTATTTGTTTTCATTTATCTTGTATTTTCCCTTCAAGATTATATGCCTGATCAATAAAGAGTTGTTACTTTTATTTTGCACACTTGTTCTTTTGTTTTGTCCCTTGAAATATTATGTACAAAGAACAAGTGTGGGGGAAGGCCCGCGCACACGCAACAAAGGTTCACAAACCTTCTCCTACGCCCTTCCCCATCTCTCTCTCTCTCTCTATGCCAATTTAAGAACAAAATTGTCTAAAATCAACATGGCTCATCCCCACCTCTCTTGAATAAAATGAATCAATTGGCATAAATTTTATTCCTAACTAAGATCCTAAACTTTGATGAGCAACGCTAAATAGGGAACTCATTTTATCTTATTAATTGCACCAAGAGATATAGTAGGATAACTTGACTTTTATTCTCTCTTGCAACAAAGACTTGAATTTTATTTCAAAACCCTACTCAAGCATGCTCCATGGTTAATTTAGAATCAATTCCTACCAAAGCCAAAAACTAGAATCATATACATCCACAAATAGCTATTTATTCTTGTATTGAGTTTTGTCAACCTTTGTGATCAATGTTGAAGGGAGTTTCATGCACCTAAGATCGAAATGCACGTGCACCCACCAAAAGTAAGCCAATTCTTACATTAAGAATTGCGCACAACATGCATCACCATCCACCAAAAAGAGACACGATCTTGTTCCAATTTCGGACCTTCTAATATTTATCACATGCCAAACAAAAGAAGAGATATGGGCTATTTAAAGGAAATAAGTACACTCCATGCTAGATGCGCATGAGACAAAAAAAAAAAATGGACATGTGTCCAAGAGAATAAAAGATGGCGTGCCAAAGAAGCCCGCCAAAAAAATATACATATACTATTAATAAATAGCCCATGTTCTCCAATTTAAAGGCATCACAATTAGAAGGATCAAATCACAACAAGATCAACATTATTGTGTCCCCACCATATTTCATTCCACACACTTGCACATTTCGATCTGGGAACATGACTCTTCTCTCCCGACGATCCAAGTTTGACCCAACAATATATACAAGGTAAATATGCACTTGTCCTTTTCTCGAAGAATCTCCCGAACACCACTCAAATATTAGGATTAGAGAGAGTGACATAATACAAATGCTTGGGAGGAACCAATCCACAAATATGAGTGACTCATCTTAGAATTGACCACGGAGCAATCTGTTTTCTTTTCAAAAATATAAAAACCAAGTCTTATATGTAAGAGTAGAAATAAAATGATAGAAATCCAAGCTATTCCTTTGTACAATTTTTTTTAAGATGAATTGATAGACACTTTGAATGCTCACAAGGAAGGAGAAGTCTGGAATAATCTTTATGCTTTGATCCTTGATTTATTTATTCATAGAGACAACATTCTTTCGATCTAAGTTTACTCGAGGACGAGTAAAGACTAAGTGTGGGGAGTTGTTGGCAGCCATTATCACATATTTTATACCGCCAACTTAGCTCTAATTAAGAGAGATAAAACCCATTTAAACTAACTAAACATTTACTACTCACCTAGTTCCACTTGTATTCGAGAATATTTGTTTTGCGGGAACAAACACGGAAAACAGTGAGAGTACGCCAAATAAAGAGCAATACGCAACTCAGAAAATACGCTTTGACCAAGGGGAACGTGACAGGCCAGAACCATACCAAATCCGACCGAAGCACCCCTGGAAGAGCAATGTAGAGCAAGCCACTAGCCCACAGGGCGAAGGCATGGCACCGAGCGGGCCAAACTCGGGCCGACCGCCCGCGAGTGCGGCGCCCCGTCGCGACCCGGTGCCCGATCCCGCCGCGCCTTGGTCTCGTCCCCGGCCGGAGGAGTAGAGGCGGTGCATGGAGGTGTTTTCACCGTTTTCGCGCCAAACTTTCCCGCCAAAACCACCTTTCATTTGTGTATAAAAGGAGGGTCACCCCCCTCCATAGAGCATCACTCAACACACTTCATAGTCTCACATTCGGGGTGGTTTAGAGTGCCAAGACACTTTCGGTGGGAGTGAGAGAGAGTGCAAGGTAGAGGAAAGAGAGGAGTAGCGACCCCGCGGTCTTTTTCGGCTATCGGAGTGCCGGATCCGTCGGCTCCCGCCTCCCTACCTTGTACCTCTACGGGTAACCTTTCGGCTTGGTGAAAGTTATTCGTGTCTTACTTTCAGTATCATTCTTAAGTTTCACGCTATCATTTATTTTATCGAGAATTACGGGATCGTTGTTTGCCCCTGTGGTAAATACTCTAGTAGAGGACCCCTGATGAAGACGGGATCTCCTGGCCAATGCTAGAGTAGTGACAAGTAACATAGACGTGGTGTCTAAGTTATAAATCACCCTCGTTTGCTCCGCAATCCACGGTAGTGAGGTAGGGGATAGGTGGTGATAGCCCTATTCGCCCATCGTACTCCTCCACGTCCGGTTGCGTAGTAGAGCAAGAGGCCGGCATCGCTTGGCGACCAAGTGCACTCGGATGCCCGTAATACTCGATTAATAGACGAGTAGCTTGACTTAGCCTAAGTCTTTGAAAGAACACACATCGCTCCTAGGATCACCTCCTATGCTTGACCCTTGATAGCTAGAAGAACAGACTTAGCGCCCGTTCCCTGTGGAAATTCGATACCTAGAATACTTCTAGGTGAAGTGCTACAACGGTACTTTCCGTGCGCTTGCGGACTTTGCTGCTTTCGCTAAGAAATACCAACAACCACCCGAGACGTGGGGGATTACAAGGGACGGACAGGGCTGTCACCACCTGCCGCCTACCACCTCGTCCGTCTGATGAATGGGGCAACCGAAGATAGCCTCTAACCTAGACACCACGTCCAAGCTATTGACTACTACTCTAGCGTGTAACAAGGCTTACCCGTCCCCAGGGTCCTTCTACTAGAGCATTCGCCATGAGGGCGGACGACGATCCCACAACCCAACAACGACCAAGACTAAATCAAAGTAGAACTCAGCATCTCAACTTGGATTTGGTCTAAACATGTGTGTATGATAGATTAAGCATAAGGTTCTATATGACAAGATCATAACATGAATCATATGCTAAGATCATATCATAAGAACTATACTCTAGTTCATAGCATAGCTACATTGATAATAAGAACAAGAACAAGAACAAGATGAAGAACATGATATGAAGAACAATAATTGGATCATACCAAGTACCTCCATAGTTGATCTTGATCTTGTATTACATCTTGCCAAGCTCCTAATACTAACCAAAAAGTAAAAGATACAAGTGTGGAGGGAGAGAGCTCTTGTGTGGTGTGTCCATTGAATGGGGGGAGAGCACCTCCTTTTATAGGTGAAGGAGAGGGGGCTCTTTGGAAGATGTCTCTCCTCACATGGAAAGACCCAAACCGACCTCCTACAAGCGGTTTGACTAAGATATTTACCAAAGCACCCATGGAACCGTCATTGCAACGTCGGTGCGAGGCTGCCTGCCAAATTTGGGCGCGAACCACCGTAGTGCGGTCCGGCCGGGACCATTGCACCCGGCCGGCCGGACTGGCCCGGCCCCGCTTCGGCGTCCCCTATTTCGCGAGGGGTTCTGGGCCAACCCGGATCCGTAGTTGAGGGGTGCTTTGGTCCAATTCGGCCTTGAGTTGGGCTTTCTCTACTCCCCCTAGGTTGCGCATTTCTGGAATGTGTATTATGCTTTGCGCTTTGTTCTTTGTTTGGCGTCTTTTCACTTGATTCCGTGTATAAGTCCTGCAAAACATATTTCTCGAAATACAAGTGGAACTGGGTCAATAGTAAAGGTATATGTGTCATAGGTTAGCAAGTTTCCCTTGAAAAAGACATAAGTTGGCGGTATAAAATGGTCGATAACGACCGCCAACAGGCGGCGACGAGCTGACCTGCTTTTCCTGGGTTTCGTATAATCATTATAACTATTAAAGTATACACGTACCTTTTCTGTAGGGAACTGGAAGTGTATCTCTCCTGTATGGATGTAGATGATGGCGCGTGTAGTGTTGAGAAACGGTCTCCCAAGCACTATCGGAGGATCTTCGTCTTTCGCTATGTCCATGACTATAAAGTTAGTAAGGACATAGTGGTCCATGATTTTGACTGGTACGTCTTTAGCAATTCCTTCTGGAACCCGATATGATTGATCTGCCATCTGCAGCTGCACAAATTGCAATGGCAATTTTCCAAATAATAGTTCCTATGTTACCTTTGCCATCAAGTTGATGCCGGACCCCGTATCGCAGAATGTATTGTTAAAAGTTAAATAATTAATGGAGCATGCGATGGTAGGAGTACTTGGATCGTCTTGTTTGCGAAGCATTGGAGATGGAAGTAGATGGTCATTTTCAGAACTTACCTTATTAACTACCATTACCTTTGTAGGCTGTGCGTTCTTCTTTTTATTCTTGTTGATGGTCTCGATCTTTGGTTCTGGCAGATATGAGTAAGACCATTGTGGGTGAGCAGGAGAGGTATGTGTCTTGTTCTTGAAGTTGAACTTCTCCTTTCTCCCTCTAATGTTGAAACAAATCTTCGTACTGTCGGCGTAGATGATAGCATTAGCTGAGCTAAGGAATGGTCGACCAAGTATGATCGTTGATCTTTCGCTTCCTCCTGTTTCCACAATCTGCTGAGTCTGGCCGGTACGCAAGAGCCTCTAATTGCCACACACACGTCTTCAAGTATCCCCTTGGGGTAGCAGAGTGACTGATCTACCAGCTGCAAGCACATGGTTGTATACAAGAGTGGTTCACCATGAATTTTCTCATATATTACCTTAGGCATAATGTTTATGCTTGAGCCGAAGTCACATAGAGCATTGTCGAAGGTGTGCGGTCCTATCTGGATCGTGATGACTGGCCTTCCTGGATGTTCCTTCTTGGGTGGCATAGAGTCATCCAACCAGTTGCTTCCTGAGGTCTCTCTGTAGTAGTGACCTGCATTAAAGACGTCGACAAGATTTGCAATTTCTAATTCTTCTGGCTGGCTCGGAATCTTTCCTGGTGTGGTTAGCGGAACAGATGTTGCCAACTGAGAAATCTGAGACTCTATCATCTTATTGAAACTATGCTGGTTTTTAATTGCTGAAGAAAAGCTTTCCATTCTAGTGTTGATAAGTTCTAGAGCTTTATCATTGAAAACTATCTTCCTAGATAGATTCTCCATAGCCTTACCTTGGCTGAGAACTAGGTCTCTCAAAGAAGGTTGATTGTAATTATTAAAGTTATTACCTTGATTATTACCTTGGTAGCCTTGGTAGTTTGGCCTCTGTTGGTTCCAACCTTGATTATGTTGAGGACGGAAGTTATTGTTGTTGTTATTGATGAAGTTGATGTCCTCCACAATCTCTGGGCAATTCCTGCCAGTGTGGCCTGTGTTTCCACATTCTTCACATGCCATGCGGGAATCTTGAATTTGCATGACCTCCTTGGGTTGAGGAACTCTATCCTCGAGCTTCTTCATGATTAGATCCATCTTGGCAGACAGCATATGATCTACCTCTTTCAACTAGTGTATTCCTCTCTTGCGGGGTTGACGCTCTTCATTCCAACCTTTGGTTGGAAGCCATCTTCTCCACAAGCTCTGTAGCATGAGTTAATGTAAGTGATAAGAAAGCACCTCCCGCTACAGCATCCATCGTTTCACGAGCACCAGGAACAAGCCCATGGTAGAAAGTTTGCATGAGCAGCCACTTCTCCATCCCATGATGTGGACATTCTGAAATGTATTCTTGGAAACGTTCCCACGCTTCCGGGATAGATTCATCGTGTTGCTGTTGGAAATTGGATATCTTCCCTCTTAGGGCATTCGTCTTGCCTATAGGGAAGAACTTAGCAAGAAAGGCTGTGGAACATAGATCCCAAGTTGTATTCTTCTCCTTTGTAGCGTAGAACCATTGCTTCGCCTTTCCCAAGAGTGAATGGGAAGAGGTGCAACAATATGGCGTCTCTGGATACGTCCTTCATAGTGAAAGTACTGCAAATCTCCAGGAAGTGTTGGAGATGAGCACTCGCGTCTTCATGTGCCTTTCCGCAGAATTGGCTGGCTTGTACCATGTTGATGAGTCCAGGCTTGAGTTTAAAACCATTGTCTCCAACCTCTACCTTTGGACCAGTAAGAATGTTGTCTGTGGTAGGAGCTGAGAACTCACGTAGTGTCTTGGTAGCCATAGCCTCAAATTCAAGTGATAAGCTTCGCCTAGCTTGATCAATGTCCAAACAGTGTTTGTCGAAAAAAAAATGTCCAAATCAGAAGGTCTTGATGTTTGTGCTGGTGTTTGTCTGAGTTTAGCTCTGGCCTTTCTGATTAATGCTTCAGGATCGTCAACGTAATTATGCGGACGGTTGTTCCAATTCATACATATATTTTACCCTGCATAAGATAAAAAACAAATAGACAACGGGGAACCCCTGTTTGAGTATGTGATAATGGGTTCTCAATGCATTATGTGATGCAACTGATCTCTCTTAATTCCATGTATGTGTCATTAAGTTTTTGGCTAGCACTTTTCCAAACTAGGGAGGTTAGAAACAGCGCTATGATAACTAAACCACTATTTAAGTTTTGACTAGCTCCCTTCCCCGGCAACGGCGCCAGAAATGCTTGTTGACATTTCTAACACGATCCAAATTAGGAAGGCGAAAGAAATGTATATGGTATCTATCTAATCATGTTAGCTTGGATGTGGAGTTAATCTCACGATCCAACAAGGGTGTAGTTAGGCGGTGTTAGTTGTGGGGTGTAATCTCAGTATCATTATCCATAGGGGAGTTAATCTCACTAGGATATGTACTTAAGGTATACCACTCATTTCTAGGCATTACCTACACACTAGTTTGTCACCCTAGCAATAACGCTCTAAGAAATGCAAGTATGGTATTCTTGATAGGCCTTGATAAAGGATGAATATGATATCTGCAAGCGCACAGATAGAAATACCATTGTAGCACTTCACCGGGAGTCTATCTAGGTATCGTATTTATATTTTACCACAGGGAAGGGGAAGTCTATGGAAAGTAAGAGAGATAGGGGTATCTAATGGTTAAGTTAGCTTATGATTTACTTGAGATTCACTTGCAGTGGTATAATGCAGAGTAACCATATGTCTCCAACAATACTCATAACAGGATAAGTCACAAAGTAAAGATAAATGAATAAATGATAACTATCCAAGTCTAAGATCATTGTATGCCACTAGTATCATATGAGCTATTAACATGGTATAGAAAGAATAGAAAGAATATTCCTAAGTTACTCATAATCATATGTCAATGAATACTACAATTAGTACAAATACATCTAGCTATCATGGCAAGGTTGCAATACATCTACACATGGTAAGCATTACCAATGACAATCAAGCACGAAACTTGATCATCACCGTAATTATGGCTCAACTTGGCCTATCATTCGGGGGACTCCAAAGGACTCAACAGGGTGGTCTGTAAACACTCACCATCTACCACACGATCATCTAAGTGGAATGTAGGGTGCATAGCATCGAAGATAAACGTTGTATAAACACCACGTTTACACATTGCTTATCACCCACTAAGTGATCATCTAAGTGGATGCTATACGACTCCATGCATAAGATATAAGACAAACTTACTAATCTAGATATATAATCATAGCATGCATGGATACATATCACTAAGAATATAATCATTAAGTAGAATAAAGTCATAACAATTATATTCCAACGAATATACTTACAGTTGGATACAAGAGAGAAGCCACGAGAAATTATACCGGCTCCGACCCCTCAAACCCTAGCCCCGCTACTTCTTGACTATCGAAAATCCAAGGCAAGCTTGACTTCCTCTAGAGCTAACTAGGTAGCTAACTACTTCTAATATGACGAACTAGGGCTTTAGATCTAGACTTGGTTGGACTTGTATGAGTAGAACTGAATTGGTCTTGAGAATGAATTTAGAATGAATTAGGGTTTAGCCCTGGGGTCAGGTGGTCTTCTTATATAGCCCTCGGCGATGAACAGGGACCCTTGGATCAAACCGACCTTGAACAACGGTATAGATACAACCTCAATGTCGGTGGTAAATCTGTCATAGAAAGGAGAGGTTTAAGATGGTTACGTGGATTTTGACATGTGGGACCCACATGGCGGTGATTATTCTCCCGATGACATACTTTTGGCGATCGCCGATCAGCTCGGGACCCGCTTTGAGGGTATGTTCGTTTCAATGTCCACAACCATGTCTTCTTCCTCCTATCCTTCGGTGTCTTCTAGAATGTTTTTTGAATCCACTTTTTGGGTTGAGTTACTTCACGGTTAAGTCTTGTCATCATATGGGATGTAAACTCTTCTTGCTCGGTTTATCACCGTTCTTATGAATTTGGTATGCCTTGCTTTTATCTTATTTAGTTTCCTCGAAGGCTGTAGCTTATGCCACTTGCACTCCAACGATCGCAAAGTCATGGAATACCAAAACTCGTGGAAATATGTTAGTTAGACCCCCATAGACTTATGTTGATATTCATCTTAAGCCCTTATTTCATGTTTAATTGGCTAATAATATTATGTTATAAGGCATACCAACAACAACCACCCTCGAGTTAGTGTTTCTATGGTCGTCCTGTAATGTCATCTCATAAACTGACCATTTTGGCGCCCATCCCGCAAAGGTCTCGGATGACACTATATCCAGCTGCCGCACCAACCCCATTGGGTGGGTACAATACGATAGTTCGGTTCACCATCTAGAGGCTACCAAGATTATTCCCCTCATTTACATAAAAATACATGGACACTATTGCCACCCCCTCGAGCATTTTATGGCAACTTTTTGCCCTTGGGAAAAACTCTGGCTGCTATGTATTTGGACAACTTAGTTTTCATTTAGAAATGTGGTGATCCAAACTAACCATCATTCGAAGTCAATGGCCCCTCGGCATAAATCATTAGCGATCCACGTAACCCAAGACCAAGAGTACACTTCTTGAAGATCGGGGAGGTACAATCTCCTTTGTTGACACAAATTAGGGTTCGCACCAACACACTTGGATCAAACCGAAACAACGGTCACGATGGACGTAGAATACAATAGGATAACCAAAACACTTTTCCTCGGTGAAGAATGTTTTAGTCGGCGAAGTTTACAAGCAAACCAGCAAAGGATAACAATCATGGAATACCAAAACTCATGGAAATATGTTAGTTAGACCCCTAGACTTATGTTGATATTCATCTTAAGCCCTTAAAATTTAATTGGCTAGTTTCCAAGCAAACTAGCAAAGGAGCCGCCGAAGTTCGGTCACCATCTCGCACTATTGCCACCCCCTCGGAGGGAGGACCCCGTCGATAAATCATTAGCGATCCACGTAACCCAAGGACGCGTCGTCCGGTTGCCCTAGGTTGGCCGGCAAGCCTAGGGTGCCATCCTTGGTCGTCGGATCAAGCGATGAACAGCATGTAGAAGGTTGAAGAGAGAAAGTAGGGTTTGTAGATTGGTTTGTGTCGATTGGATAGATGGGTAACTCAATCGGCCGTCACCCTTTATTTATAGGGCGGCTGGTCTTTCCTGAAACAAGTACCGTAATCGGCAAGCCAATGGTTTCCGATTAGACCTGAGCCTCCAAGTGCTTTGGTGGAGTCGTACATGCTAAGCTAGAGCCATCCAATCAGGAGCCGAGTCCAAATTGTATTATGCTTTTACCTTCCTTGCTGGAACGTGTATTGTGTATCACCAACGGACTCTAATTAATCCACGCACGCACTGCCATCTCCCTTGATGTATCCGTGGTGCTAGATTCTGTTAGCTGCTTGCTTTGCTTCCTTCTCATCACGTGTGATCATGTACGAGCACTTTCAGGCATGCAAGCAGGTTATACGATGCACCTGGAGCATATAGAAACTGTACTTTCCAAATCCAACATCCGGCCACAATAAACTTTCCTTTATGTGATATCTTAGGGAAACTGAATCCATCACGTTTTTGCAGTACACCTTCTTTTGTATTTGCATCACGTAGGAACAATGCTCTGTCCTTCCTTCAGTACGGTATAACACTTGAAAATGTTGGGCTCTAGATCCATATTATGTATATATGCACGAACTGAGTCTTGATCAATGCATAGCTTGAGCTGATCGCTTGCTAACTCAAGGATGATAGCAGCATATTCCCTTGTTTTGGAGAGGCTGGTGAACTGCCAAGAGTAGTCGGTAAGCCGTCAAAGCGGTCCGCGAGACCGGCGAGAAGCTTGGAGAGGTCACCGGGCCGTTAGGACATTTTTGGGTGTCAACATATGCCCCCCTGTTTTCAGGTAAATGATAAATGAGCCTGAAAACATGAGCCCGAAAACATCTCTAAAGACATACCGAACAACAACGATACCCATCACATCGGTTGTTCAGTGACTAAAGGCGATGTATACATCGGCCATTTTTGTACTAAGGGCGATACATGTATCGGCCATTGCTTGGAGAACACACTTTGGGCTTCTTGCCAAACACTTGGAAAATACTTTCTTCAAGCACTTCCTGTTAATTGCTCTTGGGAGACTATCATCTTACATCATCTCCAGCAGATACGGATTTTCAAACACCACTTTGGTTACTCCTTGAAGGGCTGGATCAAAGCCCATAGACTCCTCTCATAATCGTCCATCTCATGCATGTGCCAAACAACTTCCGTATCTTGCATCCTTGCCGTCACATGCAAATCCCAAAGCACAAGACTTACAAGTATTTACATGTTGGATATGTATGTGACTCACGTAGGCTCTTGCCTTGCGTGCAAGCTAACAGCAGTGCAGCAAGATGATCGGCCAAACCGATTGACAAATCGGCTAATCCGATCATGCAGAAAATGCATGTGGCCTGACTTAGTTAACAGCAGTGCAGCGGACTGACTAGCTAAACCGATTGGCAAATCGGTCAAACCGATCATGCAGAAAGCCATGTGCGCGGCCAGCAATAGCAGAGTAGGGAGGAGCGCATGCAGCAGTAAGCAGATGGACTGAATGCAACCTGCCTTCTTTGTTGGCAGGACAAGGCGTGCAGCAACAGCATGCTTGGCCAATCAAAGTTGCATGGCCAGCATACCAGCGACAGGTCACACCAATCAGGAGCATGAACATGTAGCAACAGCAGGGAGACCATCCGGTCTTGACTCCTATATGCCATACGACAATAACAGGAAATCGGCTTGGCCAGATTGAGTATCGGCTAAGCCGATTTGTCACAAAGATGATGCTGATTTTTCTTTCCTTCTCAAGTCTCCCTGAATAATGTTTCAAATATATTTATATTTCCACCTAATGACCAGAAATATTATTCAGAAATTAAGTCACGCTTCCGATCATTTTGATCGGCAACGTATGCCCCCGGGCCTTAAGCCATCGAAGCAGATTCCATAAGGGTCTTTCTAATAGCACGATGGTTGTAAGCCTTCATCGGCTATGTCGCATGCTAAGGGCGATAACAAAGTATCGGCCATATGAATTCATCCACATGAGTACGCACAACCGAAAATAAAAATATTTCAGCCCTTGATCAATGATGGGCATAATAATTTGGCAACCCTCCATAATATAAAGACCCATGCCAAGGATCAAAATAACAAGATGAGGGATAACCATGCATTCCTAGGGATGAATTCCACATATGCACAGGCAAATAATATGGATGATGCCATGACCAATGATTCCGATGATCTGGTGCAAACTTCCAATTTGGCGATTGTTTTTTGAAACTCCTTCTCTTCTTTTTCTTCATTGCACCACTCGCTTGAGCACCATCCTTTTGATCTTCAACACTTCTTTTAGGAACCCATGCTAAGCCCCTTTCTTTTAGCTTCTCTGCACTAAGCTTTTGTAACTTCTTTTCTTGCCACTTTTGTAAACCGATTGAGCATCTCGGTTTTGTTTCTGTTTTGGACAGCGGCAACTCTTTTTTATTTTTAGGCACTTTCACCTTCTTTTGTTCAGATTTGGCACCTACAACATCAATAGATGGTTTCCCCACTTCTTTGCCATTGATAGCCGGATTTTTCAACAAAGTAATCGGCTTTTCAATAGTTGAATTCAGATCTGAACTTTTCTTTTTTTGGCCATCATACTTCACGCGGTAAACTTTCTTTACCACTTTCTTCTTTGGTTGAGTTCCGGACCGATTTAAATTAAAACAGTCATTATAAGATGATGATCCCTCTGAATATCTTGGAGCTGCGTACTCTATATACTGTGGCCTGAAATATGATGGAACATACGCCTCTTCATCAAACCAGCCCCAATATGAATAAGGATTAAAATATGCATGTTGTGGTCCATAAAACATGGGAATTGGCTGCTCAAAAGGAGAATATGTTGCTGCTGATTGAGATCTATTTCCTTGCCAATTCCATCCTTGAGATTTACGCTTTGGAGGCAATCTTGATGGTTGGACCTTCTTTGACTGATTGGCAATGTTTGCTTCACCTATCTTTTTATATTTAGCTAGAAGTTCTTCGAAGCCAAGCTTCGGCCTTCTATTCTTTTGCTTGTTATGACCGTTGCCTCCATTAGCTTTGCAAGTACCCTCCTTTTTTCCATCTTGATTGATATGCTCCAAAGAAGGATCCTCAGCCGATTCTCTTTGCTCAATAGAATCAATCGACATTTGTTTTGGCTAGAGAGATTTCGCCTGCCCCCCAGTGTCTTCTAAGATTGGAGTGACATTGTTGTCCTCTGAAATTTCTTGAATTTGCACTTTTTGGACAGCAACCTCATCTCCACTTGAGGCCTCCACATCTCTCTCTTGGGCATTAGAGCTTTGAGCTTTGGGTGAATCGGTTAATGCAAGACGATTCAAACCTGTTTGCCATCAAGACCGATTGAATCCAATCGGTCCATTTGTTGAGCTTCAAAAATTTCAATCGGCCTTTATCAATAGCCGATTGGATCACACGACGAAACACATTGCAATTACAAGTATTATGATCATAAGAATTGTGCCACTTGCAATATGTAAGCTCTTCTAAATTTTTAATTGATGGCAAAGCATTGTGATCAATGATTCTAATAAAATTTTTCTTGAGCAAGATATCAAAGACAAGATCACAAAAAGTAAAGTCAAAGCTATATTATAATTTATCAAGCCGATTCTTTTTCGGAGTCGGCTTCAAAGCTAGGCAAACGAAAGGATCGATTTATTATCAATCCATTCGCCCCGCGCCTTTACAATTGCTCTTTGAGGGCCATAGCTTTGACAAACTAGAATTATCGGCCTTGCCATACGAGCCGATAGAATCTGAATTTATTTTATCATAAACAAATAAATTGCTATTATCAATCGGTCTCCTACTTCCAATGATATCTCTAATAGCTGCAGAAATTGAGATAGTATGACCGGATTGGAATTTAAACAAAATATTTGTGTTTTCTACCTTGTTGATCATGTCGAGAGAGATGAACATCCTTGACTTGAATAATGTGGTTTTTCACCTCCAAGGAACGATCAACATCAAAAAAATCGAATCATCCAAAGACACATCGGCAGCAAAGGAACCGAAGAAGCAGCTCACCGATTTGGGCGCCGGGTTCCACCGTCCCGAACACCGCATAGCAACAACGGAATCGCCCCGGCCGATTGGACAACCGCCCTAGCCGATTCAAGGTGCGTGGTAGGAATAGTTGGCTTGGCCGACCAAGAGTCGGTTTAGCCCATTTGAATGTGGCAAGCTGTAGTGGCGGTCGACCTAGCCGATTTTGAAATCGGCTCCTTAGTTGGTCGGGGTAGGTGAGCAGCCCTTCCTTTGTGCTTGTTGGGGTTTCATCTCCATCAATAATATAATAATCACTAGATAAGCGCACAACCCCTTTAGCTCCTGAAAAGTCAAGTATAGCATGTTTCTTACACTTTTCATGTTTTTCCTGTAGCAAGACTTGATTTTTGAGGATTTGTTAGAAATCCACTTTTGGCCGATGTCCCAATTGTGATCGACCTTTTTTTGATTAATCTTTTCAAAATATTTACAGAATTGCTTCTCTAAATCAGACCATAATTCAATAGTAACTTCGGACAACGATGTAAACCATGTAAAAGCAATACCAATTAACGATAAAGGAAAATATCGTACCTTCACATAGTCCATATTATCATAGTAGCCCAACTGTGAAATATATACATTAATGTGTTCTACAGCAGATGTACTACCTTCACCACCAAATTTATAAAAATCAGGTACCCTCCATCCATCGGGAGCTTGTACTTCATCAAAATACCATGGATACGGTCTATGATAGGTGGGTACCTTCCAATCAAAAGAACCAGGTGGATTTCTAGCATGTGCTAAATCTTCTTGAATTCGGCTAGCAGTAGATGAAGCCGAATCACAAGTTTCAGCACTTGAAAGCCTAGCTGAAATTTCGCTAATTCGGCTATGGTTAGGAGTAACATATGAAGCCGAATTATGAGAATAAGCATTGGCATAAGTTGCTAAATTTTGAGAGTAATTGGCAAAATAGTTGGCATTATCATAGCCAATTCTCTCATTCATCAGCTGGTCTTGTGGCGGAACCACATGTTGTGAGCTTATGACCGATGAATATGAATTTACATGTTGCATACCGCTACTAGCATTAAAACCAAATGAATTTGTAGCAAACATCGGCTCTTGATTATAATAGTCACTAAAATTATTAGCCGATGCAACATATCTTGTATCATCATAACTAGCAGTATCAACATGAGAATTTATATCACTTGTAAAACAATTATTATAATCGTGAGATGAATTTGCACGTACCTTGGGTGTGCCGTAGTAATATTGTGGCACAGTGCTATCCATTTGCTCTTGTATATATCTTAATTCACGTGGAGCAAGAATTGGCTCTGATCTCCAGCACTAGCGCTTCACCTTGGGTAGTAAAACGGCGTAGATGCAAGCACACGTACGGCACTTTCAATTGTATACGTGATGACAGGCTGGAAGATACAATGTGTATGCTCGTATATGTATATGGAATATAATAAGGCAACTTTTGCTTGATGTAGCTTCTTCTGTATCTAATTCAGCTTCCTTTGAATCGGACTCTGCGGTCTCAAGATCTATATCTGTATTCACCGAGACGATGCCCAAGTATGACAAGCACAATCGCTTCGGGACTGATTCCTTGTCAGACTGCAAGAATAAAAATTGCAAGCGGCCTCGATACAAGATATAACGGCGATTGATAATAGATCAATTAAAATTATAACTAGGGCAAAAAGATTCGGCAGCAAAAAGTAGAGCCGAAGCAAATTTTCGTCCCCAGCCGGGTCGCTAAAAAAGTATGTTGACACAAATTAGGGTTCGCACCAACACACTCGAAGGTCACGATAGACCAGAGAATACAATAGGGATAACCAACACACTTTCGCGGTGAAGAGCGGCGAGTTTACAAGCAAACCAGCAAAGGATAACAATCGCGCTTACGTGTGATTTGAAGAACGGCTAGTTTCGAGCAAACTAGCAAAGGAGGCGCCGAAGCTCGCCGGGAGGGACCCGTCCGGGCAAGGGCGTCGTCGGGTTGCCCTAGGTTGGCCGGCAAGCCTAGGGTGCCATCCTTGGTGTCGGATCAAGCGATGAACAGCATGTAGAAGGTTGAAGAGAGAAAGTAGGGTTTGTAGATTGGTTTGTGTCGATTGGATAGATGGGTAACTCAATCGGCCGTCACCCTTTATTTATAGGGCGGCCGGTCTTTCCTGAAACAAGTACCGTAATCGGCAAGCCAATGGTTTCCGATTAGACGTGAGCCTCCAAGTGCTTCGGTGGAGTCGTACATACTAAGCTAGAGCCATCCAATCAGGAGCCGAGTCCAAATTGTATTATGCTTTTACTTTCCTTGCTGGAACGTGTATTGTGTATCACCAACGGACTCTAATTAATCCACGCTTGGACTGCCATCTCCCTTGATGTATCCGTGGTGCTAGATTCTGTTAGCTGCTTGCTTTGCTTCCTTCTCATCACGTGTGATCATGTACGAGCACTTTCAGGCATGCAAGCAGGTTATACGATGCACCTGGAGCATATAGAAACTGTACTTTCCAAATCCAACATCCGGCCACAATAAACTTTCCTTTATGTGATATCTTAGGGAAACTGAATCCATCACGTTTTTGCAGTACACCTTCTTTTGTATTTGCATCACGTAGGAACAATGCTCTGTCCTTCCTTCAGCACGGTATAACACTTGAAAATGTTGGGCTCTAGATCCATATTATGTATATATGCACGAACTGAGTCTTGATCAATGCATAGCTTGAGCTGATCGCTTGCTAACTCAAGGATGATAGCAGCATATTCCCTTGTTTTGGAGAGGCTGGTGAACTGCCAAGAGTAGTCGGTAAGCCGTCAAAGCGGTCCGCGAGACCGGCGAGAAGCTTGGAGAGGTCACCGGGCCGTTAGGATATTTTTGGGTGTCAACACCTTTCCACGACGACAGACCAAGGACGCCCCTTCTCTGTAGCACGGGTACAAGGCACCGGCCAAGCAATTTCCTACACCTAGAGGACATGTACTCGCCGGCCCTCCTTGAGACTATAAAAGGGGGTGCCCGGGCATAGAATAGGGCAAGTCGAAGCACTCACGCCTTGACTTCACACCATTGGCAACCTAGCTCAATCACCACGCACGGAGACTTGTGTGACACCCCAAAATTTCTATTTTGGGATGTGACGTAGATAACACTAAATAACAACAAATGATTTTTATTATTTCCTAAAATTTGTAAACTTTATTTAAGTTGCTGATATTTTAGATAATGAAAAAGTGTGAATTTCTAAAATTTTGCAATTGAATTTAATGGTGTGTTGCATTCATGCCTTTGCATGGTGTTTATGTTTGAAAAATGAATTTAAATGTTTTCAAGAAGCGCTTAGGGTTTGATCCCAATCTCATCATCACTGAGATCCTACTTAAATCCTACCTAATCCATGTTGTATCTTTCTCTTCCTCTATCTCTTTCAGCAAATCATTCACAATATGAGCCAAGTGTTCCCTGTCAATTTTATTTTAATCAAAGTTCATCTTAAATTGGGTTAAGCCTATGTTGACCCACTCTCTCTTACTAAGATGAATAGCAGCCCAACCTTCTCTTTGTCGACAATGGACTTAACCCTTTCTTTGTTCCTCTTGCTTTTGGGTCATGCACAAATCAGCCCAACATCGCTCTCTATTTCTCCCACACCACATCAATATCCTCCCTCTCTCACGTGAAAACAACACCCCTTGTCTCCAGCCCCTATTGTGCCTCTTAATGAAAACATAATTCCACTTAATTCCCTGACTCCATCAATTTTCACCTCTAAACAACTGCATGCAGTGGCAGCTATGTCCCTCCCTCTTTTATCCCTATGGCGCATTCTCCTTTTTCTCATGCAAAATAGCAGGATCTAATGCCTCATAAAATTCTCTCTTGATCTTCAATTGCATGCATGTAGAAACAACCAGCAATATATCTCCTCCCCCTCTCTTTCTCGTGGAGGAGCAGCCCCTTCTTTCTTATTGGCGCACCTCCCTTTTTTCTCTCCTGCAAAAAACAGCAATACATAATGTTTCTATTTTAATTTCCTGGCCACACAATCTCCTTTAGTCTCTCCATCAATCACAAATAACTGCTTTGAACGAATTGGCTTGTAGTCCAATGGTAGGACGGTTCAGTGGGACGCTACCCACCAGGGTTCAAATCCTGGTGCTCGCACCTTTTTCTAGGATTTTCCCAGGATTTACCGGCGTTATGCATTAAGTGGTAAGCGACGTTCCCGTCGACGACGAGGCGCCTATGGTGACTTCGAGAATCTCCAGATCTGCCGGCTGCCCAGTCCTTCGGAGGTGCTCATAGGGGTAGGGTTTGCGTACGTGTATTCATAGGGGTGAGTGTGCGTGCGTGTTGTGAGCGTCTGCGTTGTACTGTGTAATTCTCAAAAAAAAAAAACTACTTTGAGGATGATCAATGAAATAACCTTGGCTTCCTCCTCTCTCTTATTTTTCTACATGCACACATGCAACATGGATTCATCTCTCATCCCTCCCTGCATCACTCACGACAGATGGACAGCATCTGCCTGTCGCCCTCTCTCATCTTCTTGCTGCCGAATCCTCTTCCCTCGTGCAAATAATAGCAATCCTTATTTCCTCCTTAATTCTTAGTCCTTAATCTCTTGGTAACATCTCTTAACCACCCTCTCTTCATCCTGTGCATTGCCTATCCTTAAGTCCAGGTACAGACCAGAAGAAGCCGGCCATACCTCCTCTCTATTCCCCAAATCACACCCTCCCATTTCCTTATGTTCTGCTCGACCAAAACAGCAGCAGCATCTCCTCTCTTCCCCTTCCTCCACCATGGACGCCCCCTCCTCTTCCCTCTAATCCCTCTCCCTCTTCTCCATCAAAATGAAGTGTCCTCGATGCAACGAATCGGTGTTGCCGCTGCACGTCTATCCCCATCGCTGCAATTCCTAGAATCCTTCGCATCGTGCTGCGGTAAAAGTTATGGCCATCTCTGTTCTTTCAGGCAACTCATGTTCATCATGTCCCCTCTCCGTTGTAACCTCTCAAGGAAAACCATGGTGCTGCAATGCTTCATGAAGATCACCCCGGTGTGCCTTGCCATCTCCCCGAATCCGCAGCAGCACCGGGCCGATTGTCGTCGCCGCCACCACTTCTGTACAACACATGGTGAGGTCGACCATCCCTCTTCCCTCTCTGATCTTGCTGCTCGAGTATCATTCAGCCATCTCTTGATCTCTCATGTGGTGTAGAATCATCACTAAAGTCGAATTGACGCTGCCCGTTTGATCACAGGTCCTATATATATCATCACCGTCGTCAGTGATGGACTGGCATCACCTTCATCTCAATCTGCTAGTAACCATGATGTGAGGCCCTTTTCCCTTTATACATCTTGTATACATGTCCCCTATTGTAAATCATGAATTACCAATCAAGTTTAATCGAAGTTTTGGCGAGATTTGCAAAACAATATACTCTGCTGTCCCTGCGTCCAGCCATGCTGCTGTTGACGGCAACAGCGTTCCTTGTTGATCCTTTGAATTCTGGGTTGAATCCTTTGTCAAGAACACAAATTATATACCTGCACACACCTCGGAGAAATATCGTGTCCATAGAATCCAAGATCAAAGAGATATCGCCCATTTGTGATCGGTGTCCCTGCTGCCCCATAGCAGAGTTCCTGCCGGTTGGCATTTATGTTCCCAGTGATCTAGAGATCCTATCACCAAACCCTTTTACCACGATGTGAATGCCATCCTTGCACATGCCTCTATAAAATATCATGGCCATAGAATGTGAGAGATGTTGGAGATATCATCAGTTATGTGTTCACTGCTCTGCTGCCTTGATTGCTGTACTGCTCTACATTGCACTGGCGTTCCCGCTAATCCACTATCCAAATCACCAAACCCTTCACCGAACAAATCCACCATATCCTTGCACATGACTCTACAAGTTTCAGTAGGCATCCATGATATTATGGCAAAGATATTGAGCCCATAGTGGTTGCTACTCCTGCTGTCCAAACAGCAGCCACTCAGATATTGCAATCGCGTTTCCCAGCTAACCGATGGTCGAAATATCAGGTCCTTTTGCCACAACATGATCCATACACTACCTATCTTCCAAGTTAGCCTGTATCCATCATGTATTCTCCATTCCTATCATTCACCTAATCCTCCTTGCCTCTACCTTTGATCTTGCATATCTTTTAAAGTGTGTCTCATGTTTTAGTTCTTTTTGCACTCAACGAACGTAGCTACAGCCCCACGTGTTTTAAAGCTTTATGTCTTGTTCTATATATATTGATTGATGTATTGCTTCTAGGTTTGTCTATGATGATTGTGATGATTGTTGCGATCGTTAGAAGAGGCTATACAAGGATGATCCAGAAGGAAAGTTGGACAAGTTTGAGCACTATCTGAGGCAAGTGTAACATGAGTCCCCTTGTTTACCCAATAACCATTTAATCACCTTTCATGTGCATGTGTCTAATATGATGAAAACACTAAGGATTTTTCCTAGCATTCTTGTACCTTGTATTCCTTGTTACCCTTAGGTTATGCATATGGGTAGTTACGCTTAGCCTTTGCAATCACCAAAGATAATGTTAATCTTGATTAATGATTTATGGAATCAATGTTAAAAGGATGCTTTTTAGCAACGTGGATATCGGGGGTTAGAGCATTGGGCCTTTATGGGTGCTCTAGTCCGCCTCCGTAAGGACCGAATCTTAAAGCGACAACCGGGACTTACAAGACAACCCACGAGTGCTACATGGCACTGGCTTTGGTCAAGTATGAGGACCTTTTCTAGCTTGTTAGTGGTTACCGGAAGGCGCAAAAGGGGTGTGCCTTGGGGTGTATAGAGGCGCCCCTACTTGGTGTGTACAGTACCGCGACTACATGTGCCTCTCGAGGGTTGCACCTATACACACTTGCCACGGAAACCTAGCGGCCACTAACTTGTTAGACGAACCTTTGAAAGACTTCGTAGTGAGACCCTGCCTACTCACCTTGGAAGTGTTAGGGGGTCGACGGGCCTCGGGCAAATGGGAATCATCACTCATGGTGAAAGTGTACACCTCTGCTTGCAGAGTTTGATCAAACGATATATCGGTAGTGCTCCGCGGTCACGAGCGGCTTGGATCCTTTTCGAGATAGATGGTTCTATGGATGGTTTGGGATGATGATTAATCTTGATGATAATAATTATACTTCTCACCTTGGGAGCTTAAGCATAACATAGTTACTCATGTTTAAAATAATAAAACATGACCAACTAAAAATACTTACCGCAGTTCAGCCATGTCTAGCCTTTTGAGCCTTGCATCCCCTCATGTTATACTTGCTGAGCATGGTGAGCTAACGCTTGTTGTATCACCAATGAAAATCCCGGATGGGTACCAGACGGTGGATCAAGGGATGAGTTTTCCTAATGAGTCCATGAGTACTAGGCGAGTGCTTCCCCCAGTCAACCGTCCCTGTGGAGTATGGAGACCCGAAGAGTAGATATAGAATAGTTTCTGCTATGCTTTGTAATAGTTGTAAGTCCTGTTGTAACTATATTCGATATATAATAAAGCATTGTTCTTGATATTCTCCATATTTGTCTCTATATGGACTTCCTGGGCACACATATAGTTAGCGCTTGGTATTCTTTGGAAAACTAGGTGTGACAACTTGAGGTTCCGGCCTCTCTCTCTCACCCTGCTTGTATTCCCCTACTACGAGCACCCCGGTGCAGATACACAGCTACTCACCCGACTGGACGTAGGGCCGGCGTTGGTCTGAACCAGTATACATCTTGTGTCATCTCGCACCAACCATCCGGTTCTTTGGGGCCAGAGTAATTGCAATTACTAGTCGTTTAGCCTTACCCCCGGTTCAAAACACCGACAACGGGCATGCACTGGAAGGGCAATCGTGGAGCCTGAAATGGCGGGGCGTCTGCCATGGATGGCACACATTGGCTGTATGTTGCGACTGGTGTATCGACTGAATCGCGACTTTACTCGACATTTCAATGCCACACTGCAAACGTTTTTCAGATTCACATGTGGCCTCGGTTGCCATCATCATACTGGGTAGAGGTGAAACTTAATGTGCTCCGCACCGCATTAATACCTTTCGTGTCGGCAAATAGGTGACACGGTTTGACCGGATAAAGCATTGATCTCCAGGGCGCGCAGCCACCGCCTGCGGTGAATTTGTATGGGTACGCGCCTTTTGAAAAAAAACCTTAGGAAAAAACAAAGATGCTCGTTGCGTAGTCTATCTACTCGTAGATATGGATGGAAGCTAGATAGCATAGACTGCATAGGCTCATGAGCTAGGCATAACTCACTGAACATTGGCTGTCGTGGACATGTATGAATGACCCATCGGCTGCTGTTTGCAGATTGATGACGGATCAATGCGATGGGCGCGATCTTTTTGAGTCTATAGGTTGTGTCTTTGGGTATCCAGTAAGGAATCTGTCGTCAGATCCGTCAACTAGCGTTTAGACCAACGTATTTTTCGACTCTACCGGATCCTAGCATGGTTCTCTAGCTAGAATGGGCTTCCCGGTTCTCGGCCCAAGCTATCGGCCCAACTTCGTATGGGATGATGTAGCGCGAGCCCGGTGGGCTAACAACAGCTTCTTGTTGGGCCAGGCCTGCATCGTGGCACTTATATGGAAAGCTATAATAGTCACGACTGCCATCATGAGCAGCTAGCCGAGCACAGAAGGAAAAAAGTGTCATAGCATCTCATAATGTAAAAATACCTCATCCAGCAAGGTGCAATTATTACAAATAAAGTTCATATGTCTAACAATGACACACACAAGATAACGGTTGATGGCCTTGCAGCGATCTTTACATCTAAGAGGCATAATGGAGGTGCATGCTTCGATCGGGACTTCGATGGAGTCGCCCGGTGAATAGTCCGTCAATCGTTTGGACTTTGTTAGAAGGCGTTCAAATATAGTTTTAATTTCTATTGTGTTGTAGTGTTAAACGTACCCTGTGGTAATAAATAGCATGCTTCATCCAAGGAGTCGGTGTAGGCAGTTGACTCGTTGTCTAAGGCATGTCTGCGGCGCCTTGCACACTCGAGCCTCACGTTGGCTATAAGAGATTTATCAATGTGACGACATGAATCGCTAGGTGGAACAAAGTATGTATGATAGGCATGGTTACCTCTCATCTGCTAGGCCATAGCATCGTCATAGATCTCCCCGTCGCAGCCCACCTCATCAGCTGAATTTGATAGACATAAGAAGGTGTTAGCTTTGTAGATCAACCTCGTAGACATACGGTTGTAGTCATGTAGCTAACTGAGACGTAAACAATACTTACCAGAGTCAGCATTATCCAAAGGTGGTGGATGGTTATGCATCTCGTCCTGTATAAACTGTGGTGCTTCTCGGTAGTGGTAGGCTGTCATTCTGATCGGAAATAGGATGTTGGTGACCCCATGCTGTGCTGGGTACTGCAGCCCAACTTCACCAGACGCTGGGATCGATGCTGGCCTCTGTGCATATCCATCGACACGGCAAACACCCCTATCTTTGCTGAAACTATGAGCCTAAATACTACAATGGCGCTCTAGGAGGGGTCCTAATGCGCTTGGGTTGAATGTATGCGGTGCGAATCCTTCAATATCTATGTAGACTTCGGTTTCGCAGGATATAGTTCTAGCAGCATATCTATTTGACCAGGTAGCAAGAATAGCATCGAAACCCTCCCCTTGGAGGATCTGAGCTGATGTAAGGACATTCCGCTCAGCATTGGAAGCACACTGAATTATGTAATTAGAGTTGAAACGCACGATGCTAATAGGTGTAAAACCAAACTATGATTCCACCGCGTGTCTGACGTCCCTAATGGTGATATGCACACCGTTTGAGCAAACATCGAGAGCAATCACAACATAGCCAAGCCGTGCTTTTGCCTCTTCTGTGGCGGTGTTGGGCTGCATAACTTCGGAGGATTTGAAGGGTACGGCCGGCCTCGAATGAACAAAGACCAAGATATGTACATGGGAGTAGCGACAATAATAGTGAATGTGAGGTTGTAAGCAAAAACTATTTGTGTGGCATAGGAACAACTATGCAAGCTTACTGCAGATTATCTTGCTGTAATGAGCAAAGAAGGGAATACCATTTTTGATGACTACAAAGTCGCCGCATGTCCCCGTATAACATTGTCAAAATGAATCTCTGAACCTGGTTGAGTGGATATGGTATAAATAGATGGCAAGAAGAGTTCGAGGATGCTAAGTTAAGGGCGTAAGCGTCGAGCAGCATATAGTGGATACGATGGCATATTTGAAACTTACCAACCGTATTCAGTCATAGGTAGCGTTTAGATCAAGTGATATCAATCCGGTCCGGTGGAGGAAAGCGTCGGCCCGGTTCATCAATTCCGTGGATCTCACTATGTAAAAAAGGCCTCTACATCCGCAGCGTTGAGGTCTTCTACGATCGCTACGTCTTGCGTCGCCCATTAGGGTCTCTAAATGTCGACTTTACGGACCAAAATCTTACCAAGGGTCGTAACACACTTTATCACGCAGGCGATTTTCCGTGGGTCCGTGACCTCGTTTTTGATCGACTATAGTGAGCGGTACCTACGGACAAGTTTTCCTATGAAGCGCGTCGCGCTTTCCGATAACGTTCTGACACCACGGCATGAATAAGCGATCAGATCCCTTCCAAAGTTACCGACGCACGGGCCTAGTGTGTGACTTAATAGCCGCATGTACGTACCCCGTAAAAGAGCGCTCAGAACGGGCCACACGCCGACGGGTGTTATCGCGACCGGGCGCCTTTATCGCGGCAGAAGCTTACGCACATGCGGGCAAAGAAAAGTGTCTGCGGACGCTTTCCTTAATACGCACCCGTTGAAAAGTAGCCGCTCAGACTATTTGTCGCCCATACAGACATCGACACACGCACGTCTGTGGTTTGTGCTAGTTACAGACACGACTTCGGTTTATCCGTCTATAGTTCCTGCCCTGTTCACCGACTCTTGTTTCATTCATGTGCCTGTGAAAGTAGATTCGTTTACAGACACCAGTACACAACTGTGTTTGTTTTGTGTTTACTGACGCTTAGCACACCCGTAATCGATCAGAATCGTGTGGAGACTACATACGCTTACGACGACCCATCGACTGTAACTCTTGGAAATTTAAAGACGCGCAACTGCTACAGGTGTCTGCAACGAGGTTGATGTTTCAGACGCTTAATTTTTGGGAGTGCGACAGAAAAGTCTGCGAAAACAACCGACGCGCATCGGGGGCGAGACAGGTCTGTAACTATCCGGAGGCTTGTGACGCCTCTTAGACAGCTGACGCGTCTGTGTGAATGATGACGTTACAGACACGTGTACAGCTTAGAATCATCTGACACCACAACATTGATATTATTAATACGTATATAATACATATACATAGGTCCAATCACAAACAAATGGTCGACACCAAAGAAGATTGAAAATTCAAGTGTATCTCAAATTGTTCTTCACACGCACCCAGGTTGTTCAAGGCACGCCCGCAGTTGTTCACGACACAAATAACACAGTTCACATGCATGTATCCACCTCGGTCGTGATGTAGCATAGGAACGAAGCAACTCACGGTTTAATCGAAATAGTCGCCGTCGGGGGTTGATGACATGTTCCATAAGAAACTTGGTGATCTTCTCTCTAATGTCCTCCAAATTGATCGGTCCACTCTTCAAGTCAAAATCCTAATACAAAGAAAATGTAGGCATAAGTGTTTGTTGTACACATGGTCTTTATCGCCAAACAAAGATAGGCACAAGATGGAGCTGCACCGAGTTACCTCGTGTCGATCCAAATGAGCTTGATTCATCGTAGCCATCAAGTGGTGCGCCGTGTAGAACCCACATGTCTTGTTATCGGGGTTGCGTCGAGGCGCTACAAACATATGAAACACGGTGGTTATTCGCTGAATGGAAACCCAAGTGGCAAGTGCACAACTTCGGGAGAAGCACAACAATTACTTTTGCATACTTGGCGTGAACCACAAACTTTTGCGTCCTTGTCGCCTTGGGATTGAAAAAACACGCTCGGTAATCCTACACATGAGTAAAATGTAAAAAAAGTCACATTCTTTTCTATTTTTAGTAACATAATTAAGAAAAAAATGCATGGGTCGGATGTAGGTTAGGAAACACTCACTATTGTATTGCAGTTTTCAACTGGATCGTTTCTGTCCTTACGCTGGGCGCAGAGTCAACGAAATAAACTTTCCTCCACTTGATAGCTATGACAACAAAGAATCCAAAGTTGGCACGGGTTATGCGCAAACATGACAAAGTCCTTGTCATGATGCTTCCGTAGGCCAAATTCTAGATATGTAAAGCCGTTCTTTATTACGCCCACCGCTCGCCCTTCGAAGGTCAATGGCTCGGGATCAAGAAAACCCAACCGACAAAGACGAGGCCTCGCTTCTCGAGCGGGCATCTAGGAATAGAAAAGCATGCAAAGCAAATTTAGTAAGCAATAGATGAAAGAGGCATTCGAATGAGTCCGAATAGAAGAAATTGTACTCACGGTGTCATGCGGCGAAGGATGGCCACATCCAATCCATCCAAAGTCACAAGGTCAAACAGTCGTTGAAACCCACATTGATCTTAGCCTCTTCATCCGTGTCACGCCAAAAGGCCTCTTTCCCGAGGCGTCAAGAACGCCCACCTTTCGCATGTTTGGAGCGGCTGCTTGCATGCACCACCCATGAAGAGCGGCACAACAAGGACCTACCATACTAAGTTGTTCGCATGAGAGCATTGGAAATCCATCTTTGGGTACTTAGGGTTGGCGGTCGCGTCCGATGGGCACTTTCAATTCTTACGGTCATAAGGGACGGCGTTTTTACGGGAACATATGTTGTCACCGTTGGATGCTCCATGCCTCTTGCCCGAAACATGCTTGTTTGGACGGTGATGTTAAAGCTTCTACTTCTCGGCCCATGCACTCGAGAGGCACTCGGACATTTGTTGACACCTGTTATAGCATAATATTACTAGTCAACTAAACATGAAATAAGGGCATAAAATGAATAATCACATAGACTAGGGGCTTTACTAACATAGTTCCACAAGTTTTGGTAATTTGTATATTTTCGGGGACTAAACGAGGGAAAAGCCTAGAGTTTGCAAGACATAAGAAGAATAAAACGTGTTACAAACATATTCCAAGATAGCACCATTGCAAATAGCTTGTCGAGACGATCGAAACGGATATATTGTTTGCTATATTCAGAGTCCAGAATCAAAAGATATCGATTCTGAGGCGAGTTCACTAAAACGACCATAACTTTCTCATCCGGACTCCGTTTCACGCAAAATACTAGTCATTACAAAGCTATCGGCGAGATCTACGCACCCACGAAATTTGAACTCGTTGTGATCCAAGGCACCGGCGTCGCTGGCCTTTTCATGGCGACCACGGAGATTGAGCCCAAATCCAGTCAACTTTTTATGTGGGTTTACCACCGACCTTGAGGTTGTATCTACACCGTTATTGAAGGTCGGTTTGATCCAAGGGTCCCCTGTTCATCGCCGAGGGCTATATAAGAAGACCACCTAACCCCAGGGCTAAACCCAAATTTATTATTCAACTCAATACTCAACAGGCTGAGGCCTGACCTCTCCTTTCTAGTTCCAATCTAGACTAGAACACCATGTAGAACTAGAAGCCTTAGAGTGAGTTGAAGAGCAAAGCATCAAGTTGATAGATTAGATCTGTAGTACCCCAAGAGAGTGACTAGATCTAGTCTTGAGAGCTAAAGAGTGGGTGGAGGAGAAGAAGGGAAGCCTTTGGACTGTCGGTGGCTCCTCTACGCTTGTACCTCTGGGATCAAAGGCCTCGTGGCACCTGATCCTGAGACTTCTATAGTGGATCAACTTCTTGTTTGAGTAAGTAATTGTGTTCTTATTATTCTTATTGTTCACAACTCTTATTTGAGTACTTTAATCTATAGGGGCGCTATAGATTAGAGGGGTAGCTTAGGTTTAGGCTTGGTGCTTAGACCGAGGTTGCTTGTGAATGCACCCTACCTTTCGGAGTGTGGTAGTTCGTGGTAGTGACATTACCATTGATTCCTTTGGAGTCCACATCCCGTTGGATAGGCCAAGCAGGACCCTATTGCTGGAGGATTGCATGTTTCGTCCATGTTTTCCTTTGAGTACGTCCCCTTAAGACAATATCAACATCGCTTACAAGGATAAGAACTAGACAACCATAGGAATCTCCTTACCTCTTTATCCTCTCAAGTCCTTGATTGTTTTGCTTTCGGGGATTAGTTATATGCCTCGCTTATCTTCACATCATTCTCCCCTGTGGATTCGATATTAAAACCCTCTCCCGGGTGAAGTGCTCCGCGGTATCCGTTAAACTTATGGATTATACAAACTATAAATATTTCTAGGGCTTATCAAATACCAACAAGCATTTTTTGGCGCCGTTGCGGAGAATGGTTCTTTGAGAAAACATTGAGTATAACTAATCTTGTACCATATCATAGTGTAGTCTTTCTTTGTATATTTTCTTTTTCTTTTTATATCTTTATGGGATCCTCAGTTCCACACCTATCTTTATCTTTGCACCCATAAGCACAAGCTTCCAGGCCACTAGAATCTTTAGAACCTATCCTATCACTTGGTTATGAGTTGTGCCTACGGTTGATCCAAATGATCATGAAACGACCCATTATAGGAGAGAATTCTGTAGTTAACCTCAGACCAAATCCTATCCTTTAGAAAAGGATAATGTATTTGGGTCTCATCCTAGAAAAGTTGTTCGCATAACCATCATGCGGTTTTTACGGAGGAACTTTTCTCTCTTTTCTAAAGCAAGGTTTGTCTTGACAAACTCGGTAGTGTGATCTCTTCCCTAGAATTTTTTTATGAACACCCAAAGGAAGAAAAGGAATCATCCTCTAGACAAAAGAAGAAGTTTTGATAGCGGATCATAATCATTCCAATTCCTTGATTTAGCTACTAATCCTAAATCATCAATACTCTAAACCCCTCAAGGGAAGAAGTAATTCTACCCTTGATTCTTTTATGATGATGACCTTGGGAGACAAACTATAAATATTTCTATAGGCTTATCAAATACTAACAACATTCCCGATCCATGCGAGCCACTACCCAGCGTTCTCGGCCCTGCGATCGTGAGACACTCTCATCATCCATGACTTGAGAGCGGTTTACGCATTGTTAGCCGATGCACTCGCAAGGCAATCAACCGTCATTGGCATGAGAGCGAGTCGTTCGCATTCGATCCATTGCACCACGAGAGGCACTCTCGATCACCATTGGCATGCAAGCTAGTCATCTCATTCCCACCCATTGCACACTAAAGTCCGAGAGGGACTTTGGTCATTGTTGTCATTCCCTTTTAATAACCCGTCATGTGCCATATGGTCCTTTAGGCCCTACTATCAACGTGGGGGCCGGAAGGCAAAGGAGGTTTTGGTGTGGAACAAGAAGGCGGCTGTTGGGGTGTTACAATCATAAGGTCTACGCTCCCACGGATCCTCTTAAAAATAGCCCGGCCAAGAGTCTTAATTTCTCCCGCTCGGTAGATCCAAAGTAGTGTAGCCTCAAAACCGGGATTTACATGTTCAATCGTTACAACCGTATGTCCTGCCGGTATTGGTTTGACCCTCAAGTAGCTCGCGGGTGATTCGGTGTGTACCTTTCCCCTAGCTACCTCAACCCGATAACCCCGTCTTAAATTACAAAGGGGTACACTATGTAAAAAAGGCTAATAACTTGCTTGATGAGCCCGGAGGCGTCGCTAATAATTGGCGTCGTGTTGTGACATTACTACTTGCGCGGGCTGGGTGGCGTCGATAATAGGTGTCGGATGGTCCCATAGGACCAATACAGCGTCGATAATAGGAGGTCATTCTGGGGCGGCGTGTTCATGTAACGCGTCTGTTTTTATTAATCGGGCCAGCGTTTTCCTTGTTGAACGCGACAGAGCGGCTCTGCGGGCGCTTTTGAAACCGAGGTATGCACGTAGAATTCAGCGTATCTCGACACACCGTGTTTCATCCGCGGCGCATTTTAGAGAACCGATCGATTGTGGATGCAACCCCTAATTGAGGCCAGCGTTTTTTTACTACGGACACCTTTTCGGGCGCCCGCCCGTGCATGCGATTCACGAGTATTCTGAGGGCGGCGTGGATTCCGCAGAACTTCAGCGTGGTAGATACCCGTCCGTGTTGCTTGACACCCAGAATACAGACGGCGTGCCCCTTGAATACCGATATGCTTGGAGCGATTACAAAGTGCAGCGACCCACGTAAATTATAGTCGCGTTTATTTTCAGGCGAGTTGTGTTAGGAGGTGTCGTACATGTCCCAACCACTACCGATGCGCATTTATTTTGGGGCGAGTTGTGTTATCAAATATACGTACGTATCGCAACCACTACCGGCCAGCGTTTATTTTTGGGGCGAGTTGTGTTAGGAGGTGTCTATACATGTTGCAACCACTACCGGCCAGCGTTTATTTTTCGGGCGAGTTGTGTTAGCGGGGTGTGCAGACATGTCGCGGCTCCTACCGACGTGGCGTATAGTTTGAGATGAGTTGTGTTATCGGGTGTGCGTACATGTCACCGGCCCACTACCGGCGCGTATAGTTTTGAACCGAGATGTGTAGCGGTGTACGTACGTACGTATGCATAACCGCTATCGTAGCGGTCATTTACTGAGGCGTGTGTTATGCGCCCGGTATGCATCTTTGTTTCTTTGGTATTGTGGACCGCGTATCACGTAAGCAGGCGCTTAGCAGATGCGTGTGCACATAGCGTAGCGTATTCACGGTGCGTGCGTTCTTTACCCGTAGTCCACAATTATGCAATGGTGTCACGAAAGCGTTCTGAACACATGTCGATGTGAGCGAAGGCGCGGGATTGCAGCGCTGTATTTGTCTCGAAGTCTCTTACAATGGCGACCGTCACGCTAGGAAGGCGATGGATGTTGACCGCAGCGTATGTACGGTGAATTTGTTTGGGCACGCATCGGTTTGAGCGGGCCTCCCGCCGCTCCGTTAGAAGCGGCCTTCGCTGGGCCTGAATTTGGACTGCATGTTAGGCCGTTCTCTTCAGTAATTTTGCGAAATTTTGGGCCGTTTTCTGCGTGGGGTTATAACATCACGGACATATTATTATATAAATATAATGCGTTGCCACACACTTCAACACCGTCTCTCTCTCTGGTGGTGGCGGCACACGCGGGGGTGGGGGGGCAGCGGAGGAGCGACGCGCCGCGGGGCGGCAGCTATATCTTTGTTGATGATTGATTTGCTACGCTGTTGCTATATCTTTGTATTTGGATCGCCTCCTTGGTGTCCGGTCTTTGCGAACTGCGGCCGGGGCGCGACGAGGCTCAAGTTGGAAGTTGTTCCTCTTTGTTGGATGTAGCGGAGGATCTTACGCCGAAGCGGGTCCTCCTACACCGCAAGGAAGCACGCCGCCACATCTAGAGGCGGCATAGTTTCTCGGTTGAATTGAGGCTAGGGTTTTTTTCCTTACCCCCATACATGCTTCCCAAGAAGCAATCTCAACCGTTGAATCAACCGAGATCAGCGGTGCACAAACTCTTGGGCTTGTCGCTGGTTTAGTTGCTTTGTTGGGCTCCAAATTCATCCTCCATCCGGAAGGATAGCCCAACAAAATCGTTCCTCATCATCCACAAACTCACAAAGACGAGGCTTTTACGCCTTGCTTCATTTCATTGTAATCCAATCCACAAGCATCTACAATTCAGCATAGGTAGCCTCCGTTTTTGCGGTGCTTGTCCTCGAAAGTGTCGAAACAAAAAAAAACTTCGAATGACCCTTCCATTCCGGTCTTGATTCATTGCCATGATAAAGCTCAATCCGCATTACCTGAATGCATTGATAACACTAGCCTTCACACAACCAAAGTAATCACTACGGATGTGTACACAAAAGAAATCAGTTCCACACCACAAGCGGTCATCTTGAAAGCAAAGTTTCAATAAAACCATAAAAGTGCACTATCAACCGTGCGGCGAAAGTGCCACAATAAACAAACAAGTTCGTCATTAGTCTTATGAAGTCAGCATCTCAATTTTTAAAATATGACAAAAAGAAAAAAGATGACAAGCTAGG
>JADLZK010011544.1:0-241916 GCA_015847255.1 Hyparrhenia diplandra | reverse complement strand
TATGAAGATTTATTTGCTCTTGCTAGAGATCCTGAGTGTGTTTGGTAGCTGACTGTTGGGATGACGAGGGATGGTGTATTGATTTTAAAAAAGATCCTTATCTAGTAGAGAATTTGAATGGTGGCTAGAATTGGAAGCTGAATTAATAAAAGTTGTTCTCACTGTTGATAAGGATGGGGATGTGGGCACTGGACAAGTCCAAAAGCTATACTACAAATTTATTATATAGATTTATAACTGATAAGGGGATGCCCAGTAGGGTGGCATGATATATCTGGAAGTGTAAAATTCCATTGAAGATGAAAAATTTACTATGGCAGGTGTTTAATAACAAACTATGGGTGGCCCAATCCCTGAATAAGAGGGGCTGGAAAGGGTCAGGGGATTGTTGTTTTGGAGATGGCCCAGAATCTGTAGATCACATCTTGTGTAAAGGTCATTTAGCCAAATTCGTGTGGAGTGTGATTAGAGAAACCTGGCACCTACAGGAGAGCCCTAAATCTTTGATGGACCTAACTCGCAGAGGGCTGCACAACAAGGGGCCGCTGCCAGCCAGGCTAATTACCTTTGTATTTGGTTGATTCGCCTGGGCCGCTAGCATGTTGATTTCCACGGATGTAATAGAAATTTAGATACTTGGTTGTTTGAGTTGCTTGAGAACTTACCTTTTTCTATGTTGTTGCTTATGTTGCAAGTGTAGCTGGTAAACCCAGCATCTAACATTGTAAAACCATGTTGACTTTCTCAAAAGCCCTTTAAAAAATATAAGTTATAAAAACTCCTTTAAAAAATATATAAGCTCCTTTCTAATTAAGAAATCAAACCTTTTAACCATTTGACCAAATATATATAATAAAATATTAATATTTTTAATATGAACTTTTTACAATAATAAATGTTAATATTTCATAGTACATAATTAGTACCATTAGATTCGATTGATCGTTAATCTATTTTTATATTAATTTAAGATTCAAACGTTGCTGATTCTATCCATTAAACCTCTTCATTCTCAAGAAAACTTGACCAGTAAGAATATTATAGCGACATTTATTTTGTAATGGATAGAATAGTTTAACAATGCTACAGAACTCACCTTCATTGTTGGTTCGAAACCATCCTTATAATTTAAGTGAGGTACTCATCTTTTTGTCTCTTACTCCTACATGTGTTACTTCCTTATCACTTATCAGTATCTTTGTTTTTTCTTATGTTTTCGACACTAGAGAATTCTCAGTGACAAATTTTTTTTTAAGAGGGTATAATATAATATCCAAAACAATATATTTCATCTGTCAGGAGGTGTAAAACAGTAAAAAGTTACAAAAGGAGTTTTAACCAGCCATATTTTTTTCATCACTCGGATAGACGAATTCAAAATTTGAGCACATAGCATTGATATAAAAGGGCAAATTGTTAAATAGGTATGGATGAAAACGGATCGGATACGAATGGATATTACCGATACCACATTTGTTTTTATATTTCTGTTCGGATTAGGATTCGAATACGGATAGTGTCAATCATAGCGGATAGGATACAATTAGATATTGACATCATAAATTTGCCATTTAAGTATTCATATACGGTACAGTATTGGGGACTCGAATACGGACGGATCTAAACCCCTCTAAACGAATTCAGTCTCGAATACAGTAGAAAAAATCCGAACCGTTCTCGTTCCTGGGTATAGCCTCCTTCCCCCCTGGGCCCCGTGGTTGCTCGGGCCGCACGACTGGCCCTGGGGCAGGTGCAAGCTTGGGCGTTGTGGTTGCTCGGGCCGCTGAGGCCCGGGCCGCTGGGTGGGGTGCCAGCATAATTTCTCACAGGCACTAGTCGTGGCGTCAGGATGTGGGTGCCGATGCGATTGCGATGGATAGGAAAGAAGATCGAATGAAAGAAAAGAAAAAAACTAAGAGTGTAATGGTAATTATTTCAGGTAAAGTTGTTTCGGTCTAACTTGTGAAGTTGTTTTGCCAAATATTTTTTTCAAAATAGCTTAACTTGACCCCATAGAGCGCGGCTCATGAAGCTCTTGTGGAAAAATAACTTCATTGATTGATAAAGCTAAGCTATGACAAACAGCCCCATAGCTATATACACGAAGATGCTAAATTTGTATCGTACGAGTAATGAGCAGCACTAGAGTCGTGAGTCGTCACCATGCAACGAATCAGTGGATTTGTCAGATCATTAAGCAACCGCAATTACTACGCGATCAGACGCCCCTCGCCGTACCATTGCCCTTATTAGATGTCGTTTTTGGGGTGCGTGTCGGTCAACTTTCTAACAGCTTTTAGGTTTGTAGAAAATACGTCTTGTGCAACATTTATATCTCATAAATTTATTAAAAAACTAGACTTAAAGATCTTTTCAATGATACTAATTATTTAGCATAAATATTTTTATATTTTAATATATAATTGCCGGCCCCTTCGGTAAATATTTTTTAATGTTCCAGGAGATATATGCATCCGCGGCCCCAGGCCCCTTGGTGTTCCAGTTCCCACACATGCATCGACGACGGTGCACGTACGCATAACCGCCGCATCATCATATCAGTCATCTCCTACGCACAACGTCCACTAACACTCGATATTTCCCGTCTATTTATCACCGGAGGACGGACCTACCACTGCCAACAGACGCCGCACCGCACTTATTTTGTGTGTTGCCACACTCGAACTCGCGATAGATCGCGTGCAACTCACTACCATGGCGGCGGTAGTGAAGGCGGAGGCAGCAGCATCCCATCAGCCACGCGCGCCCTTTACCATGCCCATGCGCGCCGACGACGACGTCAGGGGCTTGCTCCTCGGGCTCCCGCCGGATGCCCGCGCGGAGGACATCGAGTACGTTCTGTTCGACGTCAAGCAGACCCACTCCCGTCTGGCCTCCAAGCGCGAAACCTTGGAAGACCAGATCGCCGCGACGTCCCGTGGCAAGCGGCGTGCTCCAAGGAAGGCGCCGCCGACACCGGCCTCTCCTGCCGTCGTTCCTGTGGCAGACGACACGTACACTAGGGAGGGCGCCGGCGCCGTCCGGAGGAGGCTCCGGGCCGCTGCCGGAGACGTCAAGAAGGAGCGGAAGCGGCTGGAGGCCGTGTGGGGCGATCTTGAGGAAGCGCTCGTCGACGCCCGGGAGAGGCTTGCCCTCCATCCTGGAGAACGAACCGACTAGACCCCGCCGGCTCGGTTCCGCGCATGCGTACGTCTTCATGTCGTTCTTCAGTTGGACATCATTTCTTAGTTAGCGGACAATATGTATATAGGAGCATGCTAGCTATCGGTTCGACTTGAAATGGAATTTGCCGGTTTCATCTCAGTTATGTAATTTTGTGAATCTGATGATCTGATGGTGTGGCGTCTGTTTATATATCTCTGAAACTGAAACCATGTAATTGCAATTTGCTACTTAATTAGTGGTCGTACGGTTTAGTTGTCATGATACCATGCTGCTGAGTGGTTGAATAACCCGACATTAGGACCATTTGTGCATGCACTGTTTCCATGTTCAACAATGGCAGAATGACAACCCCCCACACACCAAAAAAGATCAAAAGGTTAGTTGTTTTTTCTTAGAAAGAAGAATATATTTTCGGCCTCTACAAATAAAGGTATACGGTCAATCTCTTACAAGATTTTCAGCATAATGCTTATTAATATTAACAGAAAGGGAAAGAGCACATTTTATAATGGTAATTATAAGCAAAGTTTATTATTGTTTGTCCATCCATTGTTGACGAAGATATCTAGAGGGACCACCTTGCAAAAGGAAGTATAACGTTTTCCGGAAAAAGAAAAAAAAATTACGTGCACAAAATTGCAAAAAAAAAAATGATTAAGCCAAATAAGAGTTGCGCCTCCCACGAAAATGATTCTTCTCACCTCTAACACCCCCATGTGGGATTTAAAGTTTAGGTTACGGTTGTAAGATTAGTATCCTATTTGGTTAGTTTAGTTCCATATATATGGCTAAGGTTAGGGGAGATGTGTTTTTCAAATTGCAAGATGGCATTGTATAGTAATTGTGTTATAATAAAATGATGGTTCATTGCTTATTTGTAGTTGCATTATGGTTTAGTTCAATTTTTCATTAATTTGTTACATGATAAATTCTTACAAAATTCTTTGTTAAATAGAAGATGTATGTATTCTTTTCCCCTTTTTTCATTGAAGTGGAGAGAAAAGGATCGGAGCCCCCGAATCCATTGTACCCCAATGTGTCTAGCAAGGATGTCGGTGTCCCTCTAGACCTCTTAGTCCCTAATAACATTTTTAGATTGTGGAAGGCTGGACGAGGTTTCCCAGTCAAAGCATCCGGGGTCCTCTTTAGGTGTAGTAGATTTGGTTGCACATTGCTTCTACGAATGTAGCAAATTTAATGTAAGTAATTGTTTTATAATATGTTATAGGTTTTTGTCTATTTATTTATGGCTCATTAAAATTTTTATGTAATTATGCTTTTTAGGGCGTTACATGATAAATTCTACAAAATTTTTTTAAGTTCGTATTCTTCGACGAAATTGAAGTGGAGGATCTATGGTCCTGATAAGTTTAATCAAAGGACCTCATGTTCATTAGCCCCTACCACGTCACTGAGGCCTGACAAGGTTTCCCAGTCCAAAGCATCCTGACACAGGCACATTGCCACATTTAATGTAAGTAATTGTGGTTATAGGTTTTGTCTATTTATTTATGGCTCATTAAAATTTTTATGTAATTATGTTTTTTAGCCCCATGTATGGTTCATTAGCCCCTACCACGTCAGGTGGGCGTTTCATGGGCCTTGGAGTGCGGCGGGTTTCATCCTTGGGTGCGAATGTGCTAGTTGAAAAAAAATGAACTGTGTTATTTCTAGAATTTGTTTTAAAAGAGTATCAAAATTGGAAAAAATATCGATAGGATCGGTATCCTTTTTTGCTTTGATTTGATGGTATCGTCTCACTGTAAGACCCTAAGATGCAAATTGAGCATTTTCTCGCTACTAAACATTTTAAGCATCACTTGGGCCGTCAAAAAGGCCTAAACGTGCGTACTGTGCGGTTTTCGCATTCTTGGAAGCCCATCCTATTCTCCTCCCTGTCGCCGCAATAAACCGCCGGCAAGAAACCCCACCGCTCCTGGCCGCCGCCGGCTCACCGGAGACGGCATCCAAATCCATGGCCTCCCGCCAGGCGCTCCACATCTTCACGCCCTCCCGGCGGGCGATGCACATCCTCACGCCCTCCCGCGGCATCGCCTCGACCCCGCATCTCTCGTCCTTCGGCTGGTTCGACAAGATCAAGTCCACCATCACTGGCAAGAAGCCCGAGGAGGGCTCCGAGGCATCCTCCTCCTTTACCCTCATCAGTAAGTCCCCGACATGCCCGAGCGCTGCTTCGGCTCCCTTTAGGTTGGCTAGTGGCGGTGCGGCGGCTTGACTCTCCTCGGTTTCGGATTGATTTGCAGAGTTCGCGGACTCGATGGAGACGGCGAGGAAGCTGGGGACGTTCAAGAACTTCGTCGCCGGGCGAGCCAGCGAGTCCACCGTCGTCAACGCCTTAGAGAAGCACTCCGCGGTGCTGCGTTACCTCGGCACCATCGACCCCACTGGGGAGGTATAAACTGATCTGATTATCTTTCCTTTCTTTGGATATAGTGCTTGCTAATTGTCTGCACCGTAATTTTTATTTTTATACAGAAACTCCAGAACACTGACAAGATTAACGCAAGCAAGCACTGCAACTGTACGATTGCTGATGTGGAGCACACTCTGGCCAAGTACACATGGGCTAAAGAGGCTCATAAGAAGATTGAAAAGCTCAAGGAAGAAGGGAAGCCAGTACCCAAGACATTTAATGAGGTAACTCTAGGAAGCCTGAGAAGGATACCGAGCTGTTGTCTTATTATACTTGTGTGCAAAATGTTAGTGGACTGTTGGGGATTGTTTTTCGTTTGATTTTGTTATGTATTCTACTATGAATTGAAGTGGACTAATTGCATTGGACATAATGAAAATAAGAATTAAACCCATACCAGCAACAGAGGGAAGGTAAAATAAAAAATAAAAGTACCAATAAAGTACATAGCATGTTTTGATTAATGAAAAATTATACACACATTAAGCTGGATAAAGAACACTATACCATACAGAAAGTGAGGTGTGATGTTGTGATGGAGAAGGAAGTGCATTAGCCTTTTTTTTTTTCTCATTATGAGATTATTCATCATTGAACATCTTACTCAACCGGAACATCCAAGTGTCAGCAGGTTAGTTATGCTTTGGTACTTTTTTCACTTTTTTCACTCTTTTGAATATTTGTGGTCGTGTTTGATATATCTGACTTCTGACTTGCTCCATTTAGCAAATGCTACTCTTAGTGTTCTCTTCATTGTAAACAGCTTTTTGGAATATATATAAGAAACTTTGTAAACAGCTCAATGTAACTTGGGCTGGGAAAAGGTGTTTGATGGTAATATATGATTCTAAATTTTCTTATATTAACATCCGATTTTGATTTTCTTGATTAACTTGCATGAATAGTTCTTTTTAAAGTTTTTTTTGGATTGTTCTACACTGTCTGATATTTCTAATCATACCTATTTTTAGCTCCAAAATCTAGTGGGTTCTACACCAGTGGATGTCGGCAACACCAATCTAGCAAAAAGTGGTCAAATAAGTAGGAACGCCCTCTGCCCATGTGGTTCTAAGAAGCGATATAAAAGGTCTGGTATTTCAAGAACTATTTCCATTACAAAACTGTGCATGCCTTTCTTTGATAACATTCCAATTGTTGCATGTGTCATGTGCAATGTATGATGCCTTAAATATGGTTATTTGTGGATGATAACCTACAGTGGCGGACCCAGGAAATCAGGGTAGTCCTAGTCAAAAAAAATTTGTCTCATGCTTATCACTGGGATATAAATTAACCAAACCAGCTCAATTTCTTAAGTAATGCCTCAGTTTCATGGAAAATAAGAACAAATTTCAGAGTTAATTTTGTTTGGGACAATTTTCTTCTGGGCCAGATTCCAGGTGCCTATCTGGACTAGCTGCTGGGTCCGCCGCCACTGATAACCTACACGTTGTTTATTTGTTCTACTACGTGAATATGCATGATTTTAGTGTAATATTATAGCATTGTAGTATTATAGGACTTCGAATGACGAAATGCATATTTTGATTGGATAAACTCTCCCACTTTTAGTAGTTAAAATGAGGATACTCTTGTATGATGGGACTATGGTTTTTCCCCCTTTCGTCTCTGAATTCTTTGCTGGCATACCATAATTTAGTTTGCGTCCCTTGCATTGTTATGACAATTTGTTCTTTGCTGCCTCCAATGTGAAGGTGTTGTGGAGCTTCATGAGGTGAACAACAATCCTCTCGTTCACGAGCACATGCAGACCAGGTGCAGCCGTTTTGAGCGAGTCCTGTGTTTCAGAAGGATTTTACTTAAAAGTTCTGTGTGGGTGTCGTTGCTTGACGTTGATTCGGTTTGACCCTGCAGCAAGATTTGTTTTAGATTCATTAGTACTCGGCAGCTTCATTTTTGATGGATGTGTTTGAATAAAGCCAATGGAGGATTTGTTTTAGATTCATTAGTACTCGGCAGCTTCATTTTTGATGGATGTGTTTGAATAAAGCCAATGGAGGTCCTTTTCTTCACATCTTACCTTTTGTTATTCTATGGACTGTCTAGTAAATTAACGGATTTACCGTCTAAGAAGTTTTTCTAGCTTATTCAAACTGAACCTCTGTGCAAGCGGCACAAGCGCACCCAAAAGGCAAACATGCCACCTGTCTTTTTTTTTCTCGAACACGTAAAAGGTTTGTGCGTCTTTTGTATTAAGACGAATGAAAAGTTAAGAGTTACAACGAAGCGTCATGAACGACGCACTAGGGGAAAGAGAACAAACATGATTACTCACTAGACGAACAACCTAGTCGACATCGCCGTTCGATCGCGACGCCTCGTCGCCTGGCAGCGTCGACCGCCTCGGTCCTACACCTGACGAGTCGGGAAGATCCGGCGCGCGACGCCTTCTTTTGCGGGGATGCGGTTGTCGCCGTGAACTCTCGTTTGGGACCGAGGACTAAATTTTAATCTCATTTAGTCATTAAATTATCAAACAAGAGAACTAAAGACCAATAGTCTCGTCCAATAGACTCGGGAGGAACTAGTCTCTAAACCAAACACCCTCTTAGTTTGTCTCACGGACTATACTCAAAACTAACCGATGTGTCAAAAATATGTATCTTGAGTAGAGTATATGTTTTAATTTTCTTTTCTTCCATCTCCTATTCCCTTCTTGCGGCTCGACATGCAGCGCATTTTTTTTTTTTTTGGCTGATTTTTTTGTGCCATTCCCAGGGCTAGTCGCAACAAGCAGGAATCATGCCGAGAATTGCGCCGGAGATGGTGCGAGACCGAAGCCATGCTATGGCGGGGTACATAGCCGTGTTAAGAAGGATGTTGCAGGGGGCATGTCGCTACGCCGGAGCCAGAGCAGGTACATAGCTGCGCTAGGGATGTCACGCTAAGAGCTAAGAGAGAGAGAGAGAGAGAGAGAGAGAGGGAGGGGAGGGGGGGGGGGGGTGGGTTGAGGGAGTGGGCTAGGCCAAGATGGCTGTGGTGGCACCGAGGGAGTCGTTTCGTGGCGAAAAGAAATGATGGATTAAGCACCAATCGATATGAAGGGGCTGCTCGATCCAAATTAAAAGGGTGTTCAGTTTGAGAAAACGAGTTAGTTAATCGTCTTTCCACTTTTTTTTTATATATTATTAAGTTGTTGTTGTCCTGGTAAACTTGGCAGACAACATCACAACACCCTCGTGTTTGATTTCCTTAGCGTAGCGTTGCGTAGGGTACCTATGCGCTATGCCAGGACACGACAGGAAACAAACACGTACAAGCTCCTTCCTACATTTCGATTATAAGGCCGTTTTAACTTTTTAGATACATAACTTTTATTATCATACAAGTTATTATATATCTAAACATATCGTATACTTTAATGCATAAGTAAAGCTATGTAAATCTAAAACAACCTATAATTTGAAACATAGAAATAGAATCGATCCAAATTTATGGAATAAACTCATAATGTATCACCTCATCTAAAATGGTTTGATTTGTCAAGTCAACCCAACTATAAGGATCCAAAGCAATGTTAATATTGAGAGGAATTTGAGTCCCTCCTCTCCAATAATCAGAAATAGCGTTTGGGACCATGGTGAAATTTCGCTTAGCCGATATCTTGTAATAGGAAGATACGTCTATGGAACTAGAAATTGAGCATCAACAAAAAAAACTTCACTTTCCATATTCATTCTCTAAACATGCTTGGCACTTCTGTTCGATCTGTTAAAGGACTCAACAAGGAGATATCTACAACAAAATTGAGCTGCCCATTGAACAGCACCATCTACATGGTCAAATTAGTCCTATTGTTCGGTTGAACGCACAAGGTTGTCTAGCTTCATTTTGTTGGCCGCTCCCAGGACGTCTCTGACGTGAGGTTGTTCCCATAATAGACCTGCTTCGTAGACTCGTCCAAGTATGCCTGCCCAGATGATAACGCAAGTAAGCAGTGCTAAGCATTTTGTAACACATGGCATGGCAGATAAACAAGGTTTTACAGTACATTCCATAAGAATACAGGATACACTAATGACCAGTGTCATGATTGTTTGATTCTTTGTATCAGTTGGAATAGATATCAAATCCTTGGAAGCTGCAGTGGAAGCTACTTCTGATTGTATGTATATAACATTGAACACAGCTCAGTATGTTAGCATCTGATATTCTACAATCAAAAATACTTACCTGCCAGCCAGTAGGAAGACCCTTGGAGAGCTCCGCTAGATCTGCAGGTCCTTTATGCTGTTCAGAACTAATTAAAGATGCAGCAACAATGTCACCTTTTGATTCCTTTTTTGCTTCAGCTCTTCTACGTTTTACACGGTCACGCCTGCAAAGATTCAAACAATTATCACTACAGCTACCCGGTAAAATCCATACAAGAAAGAAGAAACCATGCCGCTATTCATGATGTACCAAGGTTCTCAGCTATCCTCATAAGAGGTCTGTTATCATAGGCAAATCAGTCCCCCGAAAAGCCTATTATTAAATGTAGCGAAAAATGGGGCTTCTTTAATGTAACTTGAAGAATGTACACTGAGCTTGGTATTAAAAACTTACTGCATGAGCAGCACTTCTTTGGGTGTGGGGGTATTGGGTTCTAGTTCAAATTTTATCTAAATCGCAAAACCTTCAAATAAGAATATCTACAATGCAAACAGGCCCTCAAGAGTATACCATAAGAATATGCTAAACTAATATATTCCCTTAAGTTTTAAGAACCTGGCACTGAATTGATCGTCTTTCAGCTATGTCAGCAACTTTAAAAGCTTTCCAACAGGTGTTTTGACTGGACACAGACCAGTTAGCTAGCATCAGTGCCATGCAGAGAACATATAGAAAAAGGATGTTGCTTCAATTTTTTACTCTTATATTTCCCTCCATTCCAAATAAGACTTTCTAGCTTTTCTAGATGCATTTCCTTTACTATGCATCTAGTTATACACTATGTCTAGATACAAAGTAAAGGAAATGTATCAAAAAAGCCAGAAAGTCTTATAATTTGGAATGGAGGGAGTACAAAACATGCATCACTTGATGCAAGGGAAAATCTACACGAAAATATGGTACACATGTATGTACAGTATTCAAGAAACTATTAGGCGTGGCAGAGCGACCAAAAATCCACATTGATGAGAAAGGTAGGTATTTGAACTAACTGGAAAATTTGCTTCTAACACAACTTCAGAAGCAGAAAGTTGTCTCTGTTTCTAAAAGTATTCTCAGGCCAAAAGTCAAACATTGAAGTGACTACTTTTAAGCAAATAGGACATCACAGGGAGTGAAGTGGTAAAAGGGGAACAAAACTGGCCATAAACATGACAAAATTTATGGTAAATTTTGTATCTTGCTATTAAAATCAACCATCATAATAAGGCAAAAGAGTACCAATCGCCACGAACAGGAACAAAATTGGCATTTTCCTGAGCCTCTCCACTAGCGATCTGCTGTTTCCGCCATTCCTGGATCAAATGGGGCACAATTAAATTAAATTCAGAAAACTTCTGAGAAATTATTGCATGCATGCTTTAAAGAGAGGTAAAGAGCAATTTACCTCTATTTCTTTCTGCCGCTTCCTTTCTAATGCCTCCAGAGCACTTTCAGGCTCCTCTTCCTCTTCATCACGAAGTTCCTCTTTTGCAGCTTTCCACTGTTAAAAGGAAAGCAAAACAGGCTGATTCAGTAAAGTTCTGTTGGTAGGGCAACAATTATTTACACAATCACTACTAACCTTAGTTGAAACCTTACCGCGAAAACAGACTGATAAAACTAACTAGCAAATGGTTACAATGAACCAGAAAATAACCAGGAAACATAAGGTTAAAACACGGAGTCCACTATTTCATCTTGACATGATGGAATCTTGCAAAACTACCATGGTGTAAACCCTTCATATTTTACGCTGGATTCTTAGATAGTTGAGACTTCAGAGCACATCTCGAATCAAGAGTAAGAAACTATGATGGATTCTTAGATAGTTGAGACTTGAGAGCAAATCTCAAATCAAGAGTAAGAAACTATGATTTGTTGATTCCATTAATATACAGGAACATGCTAAAAAAATGTAAATTTCAGGCACAAGTCACCACTAAATATTTGTACCCATATGCAATAACAGCAGAGAGATCCGTTGTAGAGAACAACCTTATCCACCAAACTTGAAACCTTCTTATTAGACCTCAGAGACGATGTAATACCAACAGCCCGCTTCTTGCTACGAATAACTACAGAAAGCACAAACGGTCAAACAATGTGACGAGGGTAAGATGAATTGTCCAATAAATAAATTAAAAATAGAATTACCTTTGGTCTGATTTGTAGTACTGCTAGAAGACTCTGTAGAACTTCAAGAACAGAAGTCGTTCCTGCAGCTGATGTTGCTACTACAGCTTGGGTCAAAGGCACAATACTTGCATCACTGGATATAACTTTATCAAGACCTTTGAGACCTGAATTGTTAGTTGCAGAAACAAGAGAAGCTGAGCTTGTTTTGATATCTGCTGCACTGCTAGAAATGGCAGAGATTGATGGAGTGTAGTATCCAGAATGTTCAGCTGCTACTGCGCTGGCAGCCATAGTGACTGAAGGATAGGTATAATAAGATTCTGGGGCAATAGATGTGCCATCAACAGAAACAGATATGCCACTCCCAGATACTGGTGCATAATAAGAATGTTGTTGTGCTTGAAGGACATGAGGCTCACTCACTTGCATATAGTAATTGGCATTTGTACCTTCTGTACCAATAGTACCATAGTACTCCATTCCTGAAATTGTATAGCCAACATTTGCTTGAGCTGTATATGGCTGAGGAATTGTATCCACCTGAACATATGATGCAGCTGGCTCTTCTGGGGGAGCTGGAGGAGCTGGTTCATTTTCAGGTGGTGGAGGTGGAATCCATTCCTCTTCTGGAGGTGGAGGTGGAGGTGGAGGGACAGAATTATCCTCGGGAGATGTGGGATCCTCCAATGATGGCAAATTAGATGAATTCAACTGTTCTGATGGTGGATGCTCTTTTTTAGGTACAGGACTGCAATGTGCCTGCTCTTCAACATTATCTTCATCAACCTCCATTTCCACATCCATATCTTCATCGTTGTCAGATTCAATTTTTGGAGGAACAGCTACAGGATCACCATCTTGTGAATTCTGAGCAGATGATGTTGAAGCTGGTTTATCAATCTCCACATTTTCATGGATAGTAATCCCAGCACTAACCTCAGACTTCAAAGCCTCACCATTGGAGGGTGTTGCCGTGTCAGCTTCATCAGGTGCTTTGTGTTCAGCAACCTGTGTCTTCGAATTCCTAGGTTCTGTATCTGCATGGTAGCTCATTTCCAGCTTGGAAATGGAAGAGTCTAGTTGCTTAAGGTGCACCTCAACATGCAACCACAATGGGAGCAAAGAAGATCCATATGATGAGAGTGCATTGCAATCTGATATCCGTATCCCGATTTCTCTTCTTATCAATTCAAGTTCTTCGTTCGAGCCTGAGAGCCTACAATGATAATAACTCATTACTTCTCTAAACTCTAGGAACAATAATGTATGCAACGTAACAAAAGATATGACTAAAGATAATAAAAGCACCTTTCCAGCATGTTCAATCTTTGCAGCAAATCATCACCATATTTTGCAAGATACAAGGGATCTATGTCCATAGGCTCATGACTGGTGATAGGAGCAGCATAAGCATAAGCATCTTGAGTAACCTGTGCACTTCCACATGCCATTCCAAAATTAGCATAGGTTGTTGTGCCATTCCCGACAGACATATCACCTGGATATGCTTCCAGTGTACTGTGAGGAAGGACATGGGCTTGAGCTTCTATTGAATAGTCCACATCAGAAGGAACAGATGCAGTTGCAACTCCTGAAGCTAATCCACTTGGTATGTCCCAAGAAGTTTCTCCAGTAACTGTGTTCCAGTAATAACACTGATTACTCTGTTCATGCATTACTGCTTTCCAATTTCCACCGACGTCACCAACAATTTGCATGCCAGATGAATCAGGAACAGATTCAGTTGCTTTCACGCTCTCTTCTTGTAGAGTTGACTCGGGAGCAATAGTGTTTTCTTCAGTAACATTTTGGGTTTCCTTAATGTCGACAGCTTCAAGTGTTTCTTGTTGATCACCGACGGAAGCCGATGGTTCGGTTCTTCCCACGCCATTATCACCAGCTGTATCCGCCGCGCTGACTAGTTATTAACTGAAATAAGCAAAATATATTATTACAACACCCAAAAAATTGGCAAAGTGAGCAAATGTTGCTTAGCAGTGATAACGTCCTCTAAGGGTCTAACAGAAGATAGATGCAATTACTATTTACGAAGTAGCTGAACAAAAAGCATTGTGTGAAGCACAGTTATGGTCTGAACAACATAAATTAACAAAATTTGCTCATTAAAAAGTAAGCTCAGTACATTTAAAAGCCACACTGTTGGAGACTTCAGCCAATAAGCACTTTTGCTAGCTTTTGCATATAATTTTCCATAATGGCAGAGCCAAATTTCATTACCATGAAGCAACAAAATTGAAAGTGTTAGGTTTCATATACAGCGACACAAAGAAATGGAAGCAAAAGCCATCACCTCTGACCACAAAGGGTGCCTAGGCAAAAAAAAAAAAAACCTAAAAAAATAAATGTGACTAGGCCTTGTTTTAGTGGTAAATATCATCCTACCATGGTGTAAAATTTGTATTTTTTTTAGAGTGAAATGCACCATGGATGTGACTTGCGAACCCGTTCACCTCGGGTCCAATCCGGTTTTGCATGACTTGCATGGTGGTTTTGCATGAGTACTGTAGCAATACTTGACATCGGTGATGACGTCGGCGCTCCTTTTTAATTTGCGAAATTGATATCTTTTTATTTGGAGCTCCAAATATAGCAAATAATATATCAATTTTGATCGTCTCGACAAACTCTTTGCAATGGTGTACTCCGTTTTGTTATTTGAGATATTTTTTTTGTATGAAATTAAATATTTATATAAAACAAGTGATATTTCTATAACTAGCATAGAGCTTGTTAGGGCCCTCATGGCCCGGACAGCAGCCAGCCAAAGTGGTGGTCTGCCTCCATGGCAGCTGTCCGAGCTCGGCTCGACCCTGGCTCAAATATATATACACGAATCGTCCGGGCATATTATATATATAAAAAAAAAGGCAAAAATGGCGATGATCGTACATTGGTTTTGAACACTTGCAAGTACTTTAGGAGTATATTTTGCATGTGAATGCGACGTCACACTACGTTATTTTAACTTTGCAAGCGTACATGTAGATCGAATGCATCTATCGACCTCGATCATTTTATATTTCACTCATTTTATATAAAAATAAATATAGCAAATAATATTTCACTCGTTTTATAGAAATATTTAAATTTACATAAAACTATCTCAAATAACAAAACGTACATCATTGCAAAGAGCTCGTCGAGACGATCAAAATTGATATATTATTTGATATATTTGGAGCTTCAAATAAAAAGATATTTTCGTAAATTAAAAATAAGTATTGACGTCGCTGATGTCAGCATTGCTACTGCTGTGCAAGCCATGGGTTGGACCTGAGATGAACGGGTTCGCAAGTTCGAAAGATGGGTTTCTAAAAACCTATTTGACACAATGGTCTGCAAGTTCGGTGTGTGCCAATGGTGCATTTCACTCTTTTTAACATTTAATACTCCAAACATATGTCTTTTGGTGTATTTAATGTGATGTGATGGAGAGAAAGTGGGAAAAAGGTTAGAAATTTTAGCAATCTAAACAAGGCCCTACTTAAGCCAGTTACAACTGACTAAAAAGTACAACGACATAAATAAACTCCACACTCCAGAAAACACTGGTTACAAACCAACGGCTAACACCGCACACAAACCAGTTTTGGCATATTTGGCACATATAGTACAAAACAGACTAGGTTTCTATATTTGCCCAAGGTTCAACCTGTTTGACTGACAGGACAGAGTAGGAATATGGAATTACCTGAACACTAGCATCTCCTGGAGTCTCCTTAGCTTCACCAGAAGGTTGATCTGCTGTTTCCTCATCTTCCTCTTCATCATCACTATATTGCCCAAGCAATGCTAGAGGATTCTCCTTTTTATCTGAAAATAAAATTACATGAAAATTTCAGAAATAAAAAGGTTTTTGTGGTGTGGCAAGATATTAAGTTCTTTTCTGAAGCATACATACTGAAATCAACAGTGTTGTAAAAATTAAAAAGAATATTGTACTGTTCAAATTATTGATGTGAAGTTTACAGAAATCTGGTCATAAATAAGACCAGGTTAGGAGCTACATACAAAGAAAGAGACATACGAACCGAGGAGGGAACAATCACATCCTGAAATCCCCACGCTTAGATGCTGCCAAATGAGAAATTACCCATAGGCATTCACTCAATTTTGGCAGTCGCAGCTCAGTCTGAAGAATATACTCAAGTTCCTTGCAGGCCGGCAACCCTACATGTAGCTCAGAACCAGACATGCGGAGGTATACATGCTTGTACACAAATCCAAATTTCCACCATATTTATGTTCCATAATCCATAGACATGTCTTCTTTACATATCCCTTGGAAGGAAATTGATGAAACCCACCTGAAGAAGATGAAGTGGGAACCACAGTCTGTTGGTCACGGTTTTCACCTCCTATTCCATCATTATGTGATGCCTCCCCTGCAAGTCACAGTATCAAGAGTCAGCTTATTTGCAAACCAAATGGTACTTCATTTACCTGAATCTTATTAGTATTCAGTGTGTCTAGTATTCATCACCAATGTAATCACTCATATAAAAGAAGATATCTAGCCATAATAAGATCCCTATAATCATAAGCAGCTGATGCAAACAGTTGCATTGATCATCCTTCATAAAAATCCAGCATCAGTTTTTTTTCCGTTACCCTAACTGACATGTGGGTAATATTTGCATCCATTTTTATTTATTGCTTTGTTGATAGAGGTGACTAATGTTAACCTATTGTACACAAATAGTTCAACATCCTCCCAAAACCCATCTATTGCCCTAGCCTTCGCCAGCACAACCACTGTCTCTGCCCATCACGACCGAAATACAGGGAAGGTGAGGTATGCCTCAGCATGCATGTTGGATCACTTCCACCGTCCTAGTTCCAAGTTATATTCCCTAGTCATGGATACTTCAAAATGCGATTGAAACATTCAAACATAGGGACAGTGTGAAATTCCTTCAATGTGCTTGCTACTTATTATGCCTAATAAAAAGAAGGTTACCAATTAGATGTTGGTACACCGAAAGAGTACAGAACTTGAAATGATTTTGTTCTCTAGGTCTGTAGATTTGGAAGGTTTGATCATTCAGCTGACACAGCCTCCCAAAATAGTAGGGAGTTTTATTATGAATTCTAATAGATTTGCAGTAAAAGGGGCTGAAACTGTGACAATTGTATTTCTCCCTAACACTGAAAGTGTAACTGGCTTGGTGCATGTTCAAATAAAGTAATAGCAAAAATGTGACACTAAACACTTGTGCACAAAAGCGGCAAGGTCAACAGTTCCAATGCTTATATCAGTCATATTGCCTCGTGTGAGTGTGCAAACGCTGCCATCGACGCTCATAGCAAGCAGATTTCTGGTGATAAAGACAAATCAAATGACTTATCAGCATCCAACTGTCCGAAACCCAGGGTAGTGAATCATATTTGGCCTAAATCAAGCTGAGTGGATTCAGACGACCCGACAAACCCGATTTTGCTTTACTACGACCATGACATGGATAGCTCTAGTTTTCGTACCAGTCAAGCAGAACCGAGAGTAATCAATTTCAAACTGGACAACTAGGGCGAGCGACCAGAGATCGATAGCAAATCTCAAACCATGTCAAGACAAGCTAGAGCACATAGCGATTAAACACAACCACATCGAACCAAACCGGGTGGTGGCGGAACTTACCGGGGGAGGGATCAAGGAAGAGGTCGAGCTTGACCCTGCGGCCCGACGAGGCCATGGCCGCTAGGCGTCGCTCCTTCCTCCTCCCCATCGGCCGGGCACCGAGGGTTTTCGATGCGTTGGGGTGGAGCGAGAGAACTGAACTAGGGTTAGGGTTTGGAGGTCTAGGTGGGCGCCGAACAGAAGAGGCGAAGGGGACGGGACGGGAGGGGTCGAGAACGGTGAGGCGGCGGCGGGCTCGTGGCGTGGGTGGGCGCGTCGATAAGCGCGTCGATAACCTCCTCCGTGGTGGGGTGCCACGAAGCAATCTAAACAAAATGTTGGCGGCAAGTTCTCACCCCATCCAACGAAACAGCATCAAGCCTTTTTTGGGGTTTTTCTTTGTTTCTCCTCGCCGATGGGCGTAAACCACCTAACCTCCTCCTCCTCTACTACCCGCGAGCAATCTAAACAACATCAAGTTTTTCCACAACGAAACAAAGATCAAGTTTTTTTTTTTTTGGTTTTGTTGTAAAAACCTATACGGTTTTGATAAATCTTCACGACTACTAAGGGCATTTTGGCGGGGCTTCTTCTTGTCTTGGCTCGGCTCGGCTCCTCCTGGAGGAGCCTACCAAACGGCGGGAGGAGGAGGAGCCGTTTGGAGCCGTTTTTTATGGAAAAAGGAGGAGCCGGGGAGCGTTTGGAGGAGCCCCAATTTCGAGCTTCTCCAAAACGGCTCCGGCCGCTCTAGTGAAGCCCCTTCCGAGAAGCCCTGCCAAACACACCCTAAAAAGAAGGAAAAGCAATTGTCCACCCCCGCTAAAATGAGTTTGTCCGGCTCCTAATTACCCCGCTCCCGTCATTAACCGCGCTAATCACCCTGCCAACCCGGCCCCGCTCAGCTCGCTCAACTGAAGCGCCCACGCTCCGTGCGATTCTACCGTGAAACCAACGCGCTCTAATCCCTACCGCCCGCTCACCCGCGGCCTCTGCCGCTCGGTGAAACCGACGCCCGCTCCCCGATCTGGTGTGGTGGCACATCGATCCGTCGTGGCGCAGCCCGAACCGGCCGAGCCAGTGCAAATCCAGGCGGTGCGGGAAATCGGATCTTCATGAGGCCATGCGGGGGTATTTTGCGGTCTCTGACTCTGTTGGCACCAACGTCAATGTGACTGGGCTTTTTCACCGTCGTCGTCGGAGTCGCAGACATGATGTACGACGGCCTCGTGGTGCCTTCGGCATCATCCTCGGTGCCGCGTGGTGCCATCAACGTCAATGCCTCTTGACTGATTTTTTCTGCAAATATTCTGAAAGCTCACCTATTTGTTCTGTCATTGTTTGATTTTGAATGGATTCTGAATGGGCTAAAACTTCAGACACCACTAGATTGCTTGACTACTTATTTACAAATTCATAGAGCACACAAACTTTCTATAGAATGGAACATGACTATGGAAAAAAAATGATCACCGAGGCTACCTTCCATTCATTCATACTTTTATTGAATTGGCTTGACATTGCAGGAAAAAGTAGCATTCTGAACTGGCTTTCCATGCTGATATGACATATGCCATTGATACTTATATTGAATTGGCTTGACATTTTCGGTAACACACTTGATGAAACCTGCACTTAGGATTCCGTGATCAGTGGTGGTGAACACCGAAGGAGACGCAGATGAGACACCGATGTGAAGGATGCCTGCAACAATGTCACGGAAGAGATCAAGACTGTCCCTCATGACCTAACCAACAAGCTCGTGAGTTTGATATTGGAGCATCCACGATCATATTTTCAGATTGGTCCATTTTTCTGAAACTAATGGAGAATATGTTCTTATGTGTTTTAGTTGCTTACCCGATGCACAAGGTCGGGTTTGTTCATCATCCAAGCTTGTTAATAAGCTACAAGAGGATGCTGCCTTTTCTAATGGAGAATGGTAAGGTACCTGTTTGGGGTTCAATTGACAGTGATTAAGTGGTACCTCGTTTGGATTTTGTTTGCCTCACTGTATGTTGTTGCCTTGCTATTTCAGAAATCTCTACGGCTCAGGAAAGTGACGAGGTCGAAATTCAAAATTTGTAGAGGAAAGGCAGCCAACAGCAAATGAGTGCCTCAGCCAGTGACTTAAACAAATTAATGATGCCAATTGCCATATAAAGAAATTTTGACCAGGCAAAACCAACTTAAAGAAATAGCACGGCGGTGGCGAAAGGTAGCAAGCGGCTGAAGCGAGCTGCTAGTTACTGCTGGTGTTGATACTAAGCTCCGATTTCGGAGTAAAGTTGCTCAATTTTTGTTTAAACATATATAAAAATAACCTTTGAGTTGGGATGAAAATACTTTGCTTTCGGGGTTGATTCGAGAGGTGAATGACAGAGTTCAGTGATACTAATGAAATTTTTGTTCCTGGTGGTAGCAGTGTGGCCACGACACCATGTTGTCGCTGCACGGGCAACCTATGTGTGCGTCGGTCACCATGCCAAATCTGTCTGAGCCCTACGCTGCTGCTCATGGTCCCATCGGGTTGGTTGGAGCAGCCCGTGCTTCCTGCAGCCAGCTGCGGCAAATGTCTTCTTTGACCATTCTTCATTTGTTTTTTTAGGATGGCGTTCTATCATTGCTGAATCCTGAATGGTGTCCTCGATATGCAGGCATAGATAATGAGTGATCGGAACGTATCATTTTTCCTTTTATGCTAGAACCACCCATTTTGAAAAGCTGAACTTGCTCTCAAAGTTCTTAAAGTTGTTTGTTTTTGGTTGAATTTAGTAAAATTTCGTACTAGGGAGCTTTTGTTGCTACAACAGTATACCAGATCGTAATTTGGATGTATTACTCATACATACTTAGGATTACGATGTTCTCCCGTTGCAACGCACGGGCACTCACCTAGTTTAGTTGAAATTCCAAAGCTGAGTGGGCTTATCCACATTATTTCCATGTCATTTCAACTTAGTTTATCATAACATACAAATATGCCAAAAAAACAAGAGTGAAATGCACTTTAGGTTTTTAAACTTTTTCCACCTGCTTAAGTATGTTCATGAACTTTTTTCCCTCATCCAAGTCCATTAACTATGGAAGGGTCCTAGACGCCATCCAAATCTCACCACCACGGACTCGTTCGCCTGCATGGCATACGGGCATGCCATAGAGGCACTATAACACGTGCAACCAACGTGATAAAGGGGAAAGGTGTGGCTTATTTTTCCATTTAACTTCCTCTTCCTCAATCCGGCCGGTTGTAGTCTATGGCGTTCACGGTGGTAGTGGCATGTCACGCAGGCGGGCAAGATCGTGCTGCGAGATTTCGATGGTGGTCGGGACTCTTCATAGTTAATGGACCTATATGAGAAAAAAAAAGTTTACAGACCTACCTAAGCGGGTGGGAAAAGTTTAAAGACCTAAAATGCATTTACTCCTAGAATAGTATTATAAAAATCAATTGCTACCAAAACTTGCCTTAGACGTTACTAAAGTTTGTTTCTTTAGATCCAGATCCGCCAGTACCATAGTGTAGTGTAATAAAGAACCATCATGTATCATGATGATGATACTATGAATTAGTGTACAAGGTGAATCATTTCGGCTTCAAAACTTGCCATAAAGAACCATCATGTATCATGATGATGATACTATGGATTAGTGTACAAGGTGAAATGTATTGACATTACATCTTGATGGCGCAAATAGGTTTGAAAACCTGTGGTGAAATGGTTTGAAAATGTTAACACATGCAACATGTAGTGGTTGTCTTGTGTTACAACACTTGAAGTTAGTGAATTTTCAAAAGCTTTGGAAAATTTGAGTCGAGGTTCATGGAGAAACTCCAAGGCGTGTTTGGTGCATCATTAGACTAAGGCTTCGTTCAGTTGCACCAAGAAGAATTCAGAACCATTCAGGGTAAGATCAAGTGGATCCCCTTGGTTCACTGCATCCGGTCCGGATTAGAGCCGGAAGGTGAGGCTCTAGGATGCAATCCGGGCCATGAGAACGAACGGGCTGGATTCGTTCCTAGGGTGAGACAAACATATATTTCAAATCTAACCCGGCTGGCCCATTCGTTCCAGTAGGCCAGGCCAGAGACAAACATATATTTCAAATCTCAGAACCCGTTTCCAAACCAGATTCCACTCCACACCTCCGCCCAAAGCTGTAGTTGTTCCGGTCCATTCCAGGTGTTGTCGAACAGGCCCTAAAGTTTGTTCCGTTTCCAGGTTCGAACGGGCCCTAATTTGGTTTCGTACCTCTTTTCTGCTCTTACATTGCTTTCATATTCCTATGTTTTCTCCCCCTTACCTCTTGTTTCTCAGTCATCTTGTGTTTTTCTTCCTTTCCTCCGTTCCTCAAATCTTTGCTCCAAACACACCCTTACATGAAATAAAAGTGCAAGAAAAGAACAGTAATTTTCTGTGACCATGGAAGCTATCTTAACAGTTTATTCTATGACCATGGAAGCTACCTTTCCTTCCAATCTAACTGAAGGATGTAGGCAAGATTCAGAATTTCATATCCTCTTAACTTTCGTTAAGTCTGAACAATGCTTGAACATTATGTATACATGGTTAGTTAAACCACATTCCAGGCTTTACAGTTAGTTGAAGGTTTTCTAATCTAAAATCTTGCAATGAGGCCCTTTGTAATCTTTACAAAAATCTTGAGGCCTTTGCCTTGTGCTGCAACTTCTCATTATGCCACTGATCTGTGCTCAGCATGGGCAGCAGGACACGCAAGAACAAACATAGTGCCAGCATATGTGCACCAGCAAAAGCAGGACGCAGACAAAAACAAGGTTCCTACTTTGCTGGTATAGATTCCTTCTCAAGTTGGCTGAATATCTTTTTGAAGCGAGAAGATGCATTGGTTTCTATATCCTGTGTGATCTTCTTTCGGTTCTTGCAGCTCTTTAACCATACTATGCCAATGGATACCTGGATAGTGCAAGTCTTCTGCTTGGATGCGTTTTCCTCCAGTTGGTATCGAATATGGAGCTGTGAGAGAGAGCAGAATTAAGTGGGAATTAAGAAATAAGTATACCACTTTAAGTGAAAGTGATGAAAAAAAAAAGAGATGACTGTTGTCTATGACCCATGAAACTATTTTTCTTTCTTTCGCTCTTCCCCTACCAAGTGCATCTACTTGTAAATACTGCAATGTTTTTGTGTATTTTGCAATAGTAACACACATAAATTTCAGAATCAGGTGATCCTCTACCATAGCCACCATTGTAATTATCATCAAGGCCCAAATGTAAAAAAAATGGTCAATATCCACCACACTAGTATATGTGTGGCACTGACATCCAAGAAAACACAGCTTGTAACTGTGTTTCTGGCTGACCATGGAATTCCCTAGCAAAAGAAAGAGAGATATAATATAGTGAAAGAACAAAAAAAACATTCAAGGTTATCAAGTATCAAGCTAATAAAAAGTGAAAACATGACAGAAAGAATGTCAATCATAAAAAAAAGATGTAACACTTGAAGCATCCAAGAAAACACAGCTTGTGCCCTTTTTTGTGTTGTGCCCTTTTTTGTGTTTCTTTTATACTTGTTTCGTATGGGTTTCATTTCTAGCCTACCAAAACTAGCTTGGGACTAAAGGCTATGTTGTTGTTGTTGATACTTGAAGGATGCTAATATATAGTATAATGCAAAATGCAACATATACGCTGACATTGAAATTTTTGTATAATAAAGTACCAGGGAATCGGATCTTACATTGAAACATTCACCAAGAGGGATACCTTCAAGTGTCATCACTTCTTCAACAAGCCAGCCATTCTTATTAGGCAAAGGGGACTTCTGCTGGGTGCTCATTGCTTCTCCTCCATGCAGTGCTGATTTCTTGTCAAACTTATAATGAACTTGCCTCTGGTAAATATCAGCTCTGACAGGTTCCCATGCTGTAACAGAGTAATCCACACAGCCGACTTTCTCCATCACCCGGCGTTCCAAAGGACCACCCTCAAATATGCCCATGAGTGTTGATACCTAGCGACACAAAGTTAATTACAATGCAAAGTTGCAACTCTTTGATCCTTTTGTGGAGAACATGGTGGATTGCACATTATGCCTCGATAGAATAAGGAATCTTACATCAAAAGGCTTTGTAGATGAAAACACTCCTGACATTTGGGCATCCTCTATCCCTAAGAAAGATTCTCCTTCCTCATTTTGGAAGTCCTCTGTTTCTGATTCCTCTTCTACTAGCTGTACCTTTTGTTCAGGGGTCAAGGACCTTGCCTTCCACAGTGCCATTATTGTTCTGTAGAGCAGGCCGTTGGCATTTTAAACAAACATACTCATGAAGAAACAGAACTAAACAGGTGACGTGTAAATAGAAAGAAAAATAGACAGCCCTTTTTAAGGAGATTCTCTTGTGATGGCCAACCACATATGATAAGTTGGGTTCATATGTATCATGCAAGAAAATGCACTTACTTATGCGCCACACTGAATGAGACAAAAGACTGGAAATGAAACTTTAGTCTCCCTTGACTATCCAGTTGCTTTGCTCCATGCTTTGCATCCATTCCTCTGCCCTTTCGAAGAATAATCACCAGGGACGGACTTCCCATTGAAGACAGTGTCGCAGGGACCAGTAGGATGTCTTCAATATCTTCCCAAAGAAAGAAGAATTTTGTTTTGTGGCCAAAAAGATTTGTGTAAAACCCAAATATTCTTGGAGATAGAAAAAGACGACCCTGCAATACAGACAGACATGATTTAGTTCTCAGGCATGATGACATAAAAAGGCTATATTGTTGTAAAGTGATGCCCTTTAGTAAGCACTGATTAGAATAACTGAATCAAGATAAGTAGACAAATAAGTTGAATATATTGGTTAATGGTTAAAAAAGATTGGGAAGCCGGATCATAATGAATATACAAAGGATCTGGAATAGAAGGTGAAACGCCTGACTACCATCTGTAGATTTGCAAACCCCTGGCATAACAATTCATGTGCATAAATCTTTTTTGAAACAATTCATGTGCATAAATCTGATAGCTTGTTTCTAGGATAATGACAACAAGGGTGCTGAAGTATTATGAACTGAACTGCTTGGAGGCTCACCCACAGTATATGATAAAAAACAGCACAGAAGGAAAATAAGCGTAAACAATGACATTTACCTGTGTTAGCATTTTCCTCTTTTAAGTGACAAGTAAAATCATTGATAAGAAATTCATCTGGTGGCAAAGAAAAGATTTTCTGGAATGCTAAGTTTGTATGAGGAGACCTCATAGCAATCTGTAAAACGAATTTTGGGTAAGTCAATATATTGTCAAGATAGGATGATACTGGCCACAACTGATGACAGGAGAGGAAATTCTCACCTTTTTGCCAACTTCTTTCTCCATTTTGTCCAGGTAATCCTTCACAACTTCAGTACCCCTTGTATTGTTTAAGAAGATTCTTAGATGCAATTTTGACTGACATGCTTGAGCCAGCTTTCCTTTCAGAGGAATCCAAATGTCAGCAAGCTCAGATATATTATTATATTTCAAAAAATTCACTTCAGCATGACCAAGGGAGGCAACTTCGTCGAAGGGTCCATCGAAATCATACACGTGTATTTCCATCACTGATGGAGGATCTTTCATGGCATCAAATTCAAAAATTTCTGCAAGTTTTGGAAAGGTTATAGCAGACAACTCAACAACTTGCAGTTCTATATAGGACCAGATTACAGATAAATAATACAAAGTGTCCAACAGAAGTGCTGAAGTAATGGATCCACATAACTAAAAACTGCTAGTGAATAAAAGAATTATATAAGAGAAGCTGCTTGACAATGTATGTCAAATGAGTTCTGCAATGGTTGATGAATGACAGAAAAAAGGAAAGGTATAGATTTACCATTCCACTGAGGCTCAAGGGTATGAAACTTAATCGAACTTGTCTTTGTCTTCCCGTTGCATGTAAATACAACATATGGATCAGAGTAACCAGATGATTTGGTTGCTGCCATGTTGGCTCCCTCCATCAGAGCAACAGTCAGCAACCAACCATCCCCTTGTGCTTTGACTCCATGGTCACCTAATATACAATCCAAATGGTCAATATGGCAGATTATAAGAGTAATTATCCATAACAGTAACTGAAACCTGAAGGTTTTGTTGAATCAAAGAAAAACACACTGTTAGTCCTATTAGGAAGCACTTCAATTGAGGCATAACTGCTATATGCTCTTGTGGCTTTGAATGTCATGTACTGCAGGATTTATCTACTGAAATTTCATTACTTACATAGTTCTGATGTCACCAGTTGGCATGATGAATTAACACTTGAGTTAAGAATCTATTACACTCCCCACAAAAAAAAAAGAAACAACATAAAACGAGCGATATGCACTACCTCTTTGCCTCTTCGCTTGGATGAATCGTGCAATCATATTTAGCACACGCTGTCCTTGTAGAACAAGGATTCCACAAACTACAACTTCACCAGCAGAATCTGGTAAGTCCAGGCCCGGGAACTCAAGACCTTGAATTATACTAGGGCTTGCAAGTATGATGTGGGCAAAAACATAAACAAATGCAAAAACTGAGGACAAAAGTGTGAAATTTCCAAATATTCGAAATGCCAGCTTCCAGTCAGATTCTTGCTCTGGTTGCACAGAAGAAAGGACTTCATTACTGGCTGTTGAATCTTTTGCATCAACTGGCCTAAAATATTTAGCCAGCAGCTCAGAGAACTGAACGTAGTTATCCTTCAAGCCTTGTTTTGCTCCATTTTCAACCATGCTCTTCATCATGGTACTTTGGACAAAGTTTACGCGCCAAGAGACCATCAGACGTGAAGACTTTTCATTATCTGGTAGTTCAGGTCCTGGCATTATACAGGTCAAAACCTCCACTCTGAAAGTATTGCCAAAAGGAACTTCAGGAGTACTAACATCTGCAAAAACTGCAAACATATCTCCATCTGCCTTCAAATATGTCATGTCCTCTGTTGCTTTCACGGCTTTAACTAGTCTAGTAGGAGCTTTTGTGTAGCTTACCACTCTCCTCAGGATTTCAGTGTCATTTTCAAGTCGCCATTGTTGAACTTCAAGACCTGTAGTTCCTTGAATCTCAGCAAGTGATTGCAGGAAGTCTGAACTTGGAGAGAAAAGAAGTGTGTTCAAGTCACTCGGTGCAACAGCATAAACTTGATCAAGAACAACTCCACCTGACAAATTTTCAGGCATTTCTTTCCCCTCACTGTGAGAACCGAAGGCCTTGAGTAGCTCATCAAAGGTCATAGTTGCACTGGCATCATGATCCTGCTTCTCAGGAGCTTCAGAGTTGGTTGACAGCGTTTCTTCGGTAATATCTGAAGTGTTGTCATTCAGCTTGGAGGGAGGTGGAGAAGAAGCTTCTGCATCTTTTGGTTTACTATTAAACATTTGATATAGCTTGTTGACAAATGATGGAGTAGCGTTTGGTTTATCCTCCTTGGCATCTTCTATCTCATCGATCCCTGGTACCGCTGTGGATACTTCTATAGGAATGCTCGGCAAAGAAGATCCTTTCACCAGTTCAGTTGATTTGTCTGAATTTGATGCAAGGTCATCTGAGGCCCAATGTGCAAGTGCCGTTGCCTCTTCAGAGTAGTTTTGAGCCAGAGAAACGCAGAGACGAATTTCTCCTACAAAAGCCATCATCAGGAAACAAACATGTTTTGCCAGTTAATCTCCTACACTACACAGAGTATCATCATCATGGGACACGGGGCGACTAACTAACAGCTAACTACTAGAAGGGAAACAAAAACCACAAACTGAATGAAGTGCAAACAAATAAAACAAGATAACTGGCAAGGTGTATCCTTACCGCAATCCTTGTGCTTGGACTTCTTGCTCTTGGGCTGCAGCTGGTACCACTGCGTCCCAAGCGTGCGGTTGTCGGCGTCGAGCACGGCGGTGAGGGGCACCTTGACCTGTCCGAGGACGTCGTCGGCGAAGTAGCGGTCCTCATGGAGCACGGAGACGACGAGGTTGTCCCTGAGGTCCCCGACCCTGAAGGCGAACTCGTCGTCCCAGGCGGGGAGAGCGTCTTGCGCACCACCTTGGTCTTGGCCCGCTGCTTCCCGAGCTGCGCTTTGGCGTAGGGGTCCCGCGTCCCGTCGGCGTCCGCGGGTGGGAGGCCCCGCGCCTCCATGACGCGCACCACCAGCCTCATTTTTTTTTTGGGTTGGTTCTCTATCCACTAGTACAGTAGGAAAATGGGACGAATCAAGAATCTAGTTTGTGGTTACTGTTGCCAAGAAATTCGATTCGATTTGGGGGGCATCCGTATGTATTCTCTCCAATCGAATCGAATGAGGTGGAACCGAAGCAATCCGAGAAGCCGCAACTCTCTGTGGTTTCCTTTCTCGATCGTCTTCTCTTCTTCTTATTGCTGCTGCTGACTTTGTGTTGGGATTAAAAAGAAACCAATGGAAGACGAACAAGTATCAGGAGGGACGACGAGGGAGGGTGCGATATCGCCGCCTGCTGGGCGGGGTCCAAGGAGGGAGGGAGAAGGAATCCGGAGAGAAGAGAAGGGCGTGCAAGAACAAGAAGACGACTACTTGAAGAGGCGGCAGCAGCAGGCAGCGGAAACACGCACACACGAAAGGCCTCCCTCCCCGGCCTCCCGGGAAACCAGTAAGAAGGAACCGCGTGTGTTGAGGGGCGATTGACTCAACTGGGAGGGAGGGAGGGAGGTCGAGGGTCCGCGGAGGGGGAGGAGGTGGTGGATGGGATCAGAGGTTCGGCTCAGGCAATGAAGGCCTGGATTTCGACGGAGGGAGGGAGGGAGAAGAGGAGAGGAGAAGGGGCGGAGTCCACCCCGCGTCGCGTTCGTCGCTGCTGACTTTCAAACGAACCGTCAGGCGAGGCGTCAAGGTCAGTCTCAGTCCATTCGTTCGCCTCGTCGGCTCGTCCGTTGGAGCCTTCCTTGGAGTTGGAGGCAATGGCAGGGCAAGGGGCCAAGGGCAGCCCATCTGGATTCTGGTCGCCGTTTTAGTGGTTGCTCCAAACCTACACCCTGTTTTTATAAAAAAACTATCTGCCTTTCGAACGTGCCTCCAACCTCTCTACACTTTAGTTTCAAAAAAAAAAAAAAACTGTATAAAAAAATATATCTTACATAGGCTTTAGGTTCAAAAGAAAAACTTTTTATGGTTCTTACGAGACAGAGGTAGTATAAAGTGACTTTAAGTTGCCCTAATTCATAGTCATTATATAATTTCAACCAAATTTATTAGCAATAATGTGTAATGATAATTATAATATTTATATGACTAAATTAAAATGATGTGGTACAAATCTAGATTCCTTATGTTTCTGGATGAAGTGATTATTTGGAGTCTAATAGGAAATTTTAATTGGCTATTTCCCTCTCCAGAAATGCCTAGCCAACTCCATCACACACCTGTGCCAATAAAAATCCAATCCACCTAAGTGCTTTCAGGATGCATAGGATTGAAACCATTCCATATACCATAACTTGGATTCATTTTCCACACATATAAATCTAGAGACTTTGCAACAGGGTTAATGTGGTGCAAGGGGGAAAATTTAGGAGCTAGAAGAGCCATTGAGATAGCCAGAGGTGGGGCCAAGACAATAAAACAAAGGGTTCGGTTTGTGGACGAGGGGCAAGGAAAAGAGGGGACAAAAGAGACACAAGAGTGAAGAATTTGGTTCTCGTGTCATCACCCTGATTTTGGTAGCTTTTGCCCCCTTCCTCTATGACAACAATGGTAATCTATAATCTCCTCGTAGATGCTTTATAAGTCCACATCTGTAGTCATACCTAGTACAACAATAGTTTTCGCAGTGAGCACTATTGTGTTAACACACGTGGCCACGAAGGAGCACATTTGCACAGACAAAACAAAAGAGTTAAATATCTTCAACTTGAAAAGTGCATTTCTAAGTTTATAAACTTTTTAAGAGGTACTCCCTCCATACCAATAAAACTTGATGTTTAGGGACACGCGTTTTGGGTCAAACATTGGGAATATAAATCATCAATAACTTTTACGTTGTTGAGTTTGTATATGTGAAACCTATATGAATAGATTTGTCTTAAAAAAAAATTTAATAAGGGTATACATATATCACTCTTTGATAAATATTTTTATAATAAAAAAGAGGTAAAGTTATATTTTTGAGAACTTTTTAAGTCCTAAACGTTAAGCTTTTTGGGTATGGAGGGAGTACTCCTCAACACCTGCTTTAACGACCTAGGTGATGGGGTATGAAAATACGATGAAGAGCCTATTGCCTAAAGAGTTTATGAATCCATAAAACTTTCAAAGTTGATGAACCCAATTGTCATAGATGCCCTAAGTTAATGTATTACGGGCACATTTAGCTCAAAAGAATTAATCGAGTTAACACCACTATAAAAGGGGACCAAGAAGTGAGCTTATCTTAATTGGTTAGGTAGAGTAAGAGGTATGGTCGTACATCTCAACCACCTAGATAGATTTGAGTCATTTTCAGCTTATTAAGAGTATGTATGCACTTTTTTTCTTCATGAAAAACTATCTTCTGAGGTTGATCTCATTTTTTTTAAAAAAAAAGAAATATTGACCTCACGGTTGAAACCGGCATCCTTCGTAAAAAGTGCCATAGTTACGGAAGATGCTTCGACCAACGACTATAAAATGTGGCAACTATTGGAAGAATCATACGAGGCAATTTGTCTTTTCTTTATGTATATTGTTATTTTATTTTATGTCACTTTTCTGGGAAATAAAATTCTGTGCCCTCTAAAGAACCTGCGTAATTCAATGGCCCAGTATCACATTATTATTATTATTATTATTTATGAAAAAAAATACTACGAATCAATAATATTATATTTATTCCCTCGAAAGAATCTGCGTGTCAAAATAATTACAAACGGCCACTTCCAGGCCCCTTCTGCCGCCAACACGAGAAAGCTGCCAATGTGTCACAGAAAAGTGCAACCCAGCAGGTCAGCACCAAGAATAATCTTAGCGACACAATAATAATCCCTGCTAGAGGTAAAATCATGACCGCACAGAACAAAACTAGTTTCAAACCAGCAACACCATCAGGACTTTTAGTATCATTTGATTGCTACACACAAAATGAAACCTTTTGTAGTCTTCCAAGAAGAAAATTACATGGCTTTTTCCGTGCAACCATGAGACGATGACCTGACTTGGTAAATAAGAGGCAGCTTATATACTTTTATAAGCTCGCAAGGTTTGACGGTAGCACAGGTGTCAACGTCAATGGATTATCGCGAACAGTTCAACAAACACGGTGATATAATTAAAAGATGCTCCAGAGTCCAGAATATCAGCAAGAAATGGAGACTACTAGTCTCTATCCAGAGCATAGAAGACTTGAGAACTCAGATGTGCAAGCCACACAACATACCTTGACATGGCTTTTGATTAGGGTCTAGAAAATCGACCAGTAGTAATCATCGTCATAAAGTAAAGTTTGAAAAGCAGGGAACTATTTTAGTCTCCACCTCCCAGTGTTCCCTTTCAAGTTTCGAAGGAATAGCAACTCCTTCCACCAAAAGTTATGCATAATAGGAAATGAAGTTCATTCTGCAACTCCATGACTCAAGGTCAAGAACAAGTTCAGATCATAAGTAAAGCCACAAAGCTTTTTGGCTCACAAGCTAACATAAGTACATGACATAACATATGATAAATCCATCCATGTTTTGTTTCCAAAGAACAAGGGTAATCATTGCAATCATTCAGAAATATTCAGGACTGTACAGAATTGGAGTGCCAAACAAAGAACTGATCGGAAAAGCCAGGGGTAGATGCAGATATGCAGAGACAAGAGTAACATTCTGACCTTGTTTAGCTGTCTGAATTCTGAAATCTGGCCAGCTGGCTCTTTTAGTACAATTGCAAGGTACCTGCCTACCCAGGGTCTCTTGTGCTGATGAACAGCTCTAGTTAATTAATCTCTTCCAAGCAATTTGCTAACTGGGCCCTTCGAGGAAGCGCAGCAGAAAGGCGCCTAACAAACAGTTTATATTAATTTACTGAAATTACTAGAGTTGGATGCATGTAAGCTATATATATGAACAAGACAGATATAACACCAAAAATATTAGTAATGCAACTTAGTCTAGATACCACTATTGGCAAAACAAAACCACAAAAAAAGATTAGTAACACAGTCTAGATAACCACTATTGGCAAAGAAAAAAAACGAAGTACTGTACAACTCCAGTTTGATATGACAGAAAGGTCAGTCAGTATTCGGCAGACATCAAAACCAAATCTATGGAACAATCCAATAGATATTAATACAGCTACAGAGAGGGCAGGTTGCAACAAGAAGGAAAACATCACAACTGCTGCGATAGCTGTGCATATACTCAGGCATGGTACAAGAGCAAAACCATCATGTGAACATTGCAGGTGAAAATCCTACACAAGTATTTCTCTGGCAATATAGGCATTTTATCCTTGTATCTGGTGCTAACTGGCCTCCTCCCCATCAGCAAGCACAAACTCTGTGTACAGGTTCTTCAACGATATAACAACCGTCATTATAAGGGGACCTAATATTGCACCCTGCAGAACAGCGACAACAAGATAAGCCAAATTTGAGGCAAAGAAAAAGCTACATATCACTATGTGAAACTATTTATACGATCCAGCTCCCAAAAATTAGGATGATTTTGAAGCAATTTAGTCTACCATCCACAGAAAAGAAGAATACTCTATTTCCTGCATAAAAACAGATGTTGCATCTTCTTACTTTCACGAAACCAATTACACACACAGTTACACACCTATACGATACATTGACACGCAACCTATGGGAAATTGTTCGACATGGCAACACCTTTTCCCAACTTTGACTAACCAAGATAATACTTGTAGCTGAATGCAGCTAAAAGCAAATAGAGATGCACACAAAGTAGCAAGCTACTGCAGGAAGGCGAAAATATGTGGAGAAAATGAATTTAACCACAACTATCTAAATAAATAATAAAAAAAAGGGAGAAATGATACATCTAGAGAACAAAATTCTTTCTTGCCTTTGGTTCCAGACAGATGATGCAGATTCTAATAGCTTTCTAAAACAGTAATGTGCAAGAAAAACTGTGCAGAAGTTAAATTTTCATAGAAGCACTTTATATGGTGAAATGAAACTAGCAGTACAAAAGAAGTGAGAACAAAGTTAGTACCTCCAGAGCATTGGGAAACAGTGCCATGCCACCAATTATGCTGAGGCCTGTGAGATATCCATTGTACCCAGGTATATCCTCCAGAATGGTAGTTGTGCCATAATCCATGAGCATGAGGTGTATCGCAGTTACCACCAGTCCAAGCACATATCTCCCTTCCATGAGAAGCTGCCCTGTGGCAAATATTGAGGACAGCCAAAATGGAAGTATTGGCACAAGTGCACTGATGAATCCAAGCACAGTTGATGTGTACACAAAATGTACTTTGAAGAACTTGAACAGCAGCCATGTCAGCCCCCCTTGAAATATGGCAATCTTGGCAGTTGCCAACAAGACACTACTGATGGCATGATCGATGACCTCAACACAGCGGTCCTTTACTTGTTTTGACACTGGCAAAAGATCAATGATTTGCTCTGTAGCTCCGCCTCCCTCGACAGTAATGAGGTAATACAGCACCCACAAGAACACCATCAGTTGTGACAGGAAATTAACCACCTCAGCCGCACCTGAGACAATGCGGAGAGCAATTGATAACATCAAATTGGCACTACCGCCCAGCACCGATGTACTGCTGGACAGCAGCCTCTTTGCGATTTCTGTTCCCTGCAAAGCCAGCCCCTTGGCCTTGACCACCAAATCCTCTCTTGTGATCAACAGCTCCCTAAAGAACGAGTCAAGCTCCTTGTAAATCTCCACCCACTCTCTTTTCTTCACACGCGTCGCAATTGATTGCAACTTCATTGAATATGGGTGCGGTCTGGAACTGATGAGCGCCTTGCTCTTTGGGTCAACTGATTGGCTGATCAAGAAATGCCTGAAGCCACTAGTGAAATCTGTAAGGTTGTACTGCACAGCCAATTGGTCGACCTGCTCCCACACGGTGTCATAGATCTTGGCAGAGTACTGATCGACCAAGCCAGGGATGTCATTGTCGTCCATCCATTTCTTGAGGCCAATCTTCTCAGTGTAGTTGCTATTCTCGACATGGGACTTGAGGGACATGACGGCGTCCTTGCCCTCTAGCCCAATCTTGTAGGAGAAGAAGATGCTGCCAGTTATGAAGCCGGCGATCATACCAAGCATGAGACCAAGGGCGACTAGCGTCTTAAGGTGGCGGAGGATGCCTCCAGTTAAGAGGAGGCCGCGCGAGGAGGGAGGCCGGCTGGACATGCGTGAGGTGGCGGCGCGTTTGAGCTTGGGGGACGCGGCGAAGAAGGCGAGCGCGAGGAGGAGGAAGAGCAGCGCGGTGGCAGCGCCGAGGCGCTCGAAGAGGACGAGGAAGAAGAAGAAGGAGACGAGCCAGCGGAGGAGGCGCGGGAACGCCGGCGAGGACGGGAGCGGGCGGCGCAGGAGTGCGGCGCGCGCGTCGGCGAGCGTGGCCGCTGAGGAGCGGAGCGCGGCGACCGGCAGCGCGAGCAGTGTGGCGCTGAGTCCGGCGCGGGCGGGGGCTCCCAGAAGGCGACGAGCGCGCGCTGCGTCTCGCGGAGCGGGACGGAGCAGAGCAGCGCCCACTGCAGCGGGCGGAGGAAGTCGGCGAGCAGGAGGTAGAGGCCGTAGAGCACGAGCAGCGCGGTGGCGAGGCCCGCGTGCGCCATGGCGATGTAGAGCGCCAGGCGCGCGTCGGGCTCCAGCGAGAGCCCCGCGATGTCGGCCCCGGCCCCCGCCGACGCCGGCGGACTTCATCTCCTTGGCCCTCGCCGGCTTCCTGGGCGGCGCGTCGTCGGACTCCTGCTTGGGCCGGCGGAGCGAGGCGGAGCGGAACATCTCGGACCACGGCAGCCCGAGGGCGGCCTCGTCGCTGCAAGCGCCCGCGCCGCCGCTGGGCACGAGCGCCATTTGCTCGACAAAATGCCGCTACGGCTGCAGCTGCGGCTGCGGCTGCGGCGGCAGCGGCAGCGGCAGCGTCGGCGTCGGCTGCCCCGCGCCCCCTCGGCTCTCGCCTTGCCGGGGCGGATCCTAGGAGAGGGAGATGAAGGGGCGGTGGATTTGGGGGTTGATTAGTGTTGGTGGGGAAGCCATGGTGGCGATTAAACGCGGGGGGGATTTTGGGCTGGCTGGGGTGTGCTGATCGGGGGGCGGGCTCCGACGCCGACATGTGGGCCCATGTACGACGAAGGTGACACGTGGTGGTGCTATGGGCGTGTGTTCAGTTTCCCTCTGTGCCAGCCAAGAGAGTGCGATGTTGGACAATGACAGCTATAGCGTGAGCTGGGGCGAAAAGGATTAGAACGTGGCGGAGGCTCAGGGTGCGTTATTCAGTTCCCGCTTGGCATCTCCAATAGTTCTAAAAAACTATGATTTGTAAATTAATGAGTTTTCAAGTGGCTATGTCTGTCGGTTCATTCAACAATTTCGAAAACCCTCTAGCTAAAATATAAAAGGCAATTTTACATTAGCAATCCTAAACTATTTCAATCCAACTATTTTTATATTTCTCTCGCGTATATATATTTACATTTAGAACTCAATCCTACCCTTTTTTCTTCTCATATATCTTTCCACCTTCATATATTTTTTTTTTTGGATCGATTTTCGTAGATACTGAAAGATTGGACATTAAGATAGGAAAGTTGCTTGAGAGCAGTTTTTTTTTTCAATCTTGCCAAAATACGGTAATTGCCACTGACAGGCATCCGTCTCGCTCCAGATGCACCCACACACATGGAATGACTCAACTTAGCCAACCCCCTCCCCGTCTTATCGCATCCCGTTCAGGACCCACTACTTGCTCACTTTGCTCGTAGGCTATCGAATGTACTCCAAGGCGATGGTGCGTAGGCGCAACCGCGACGCGGCAACGCCACCAAGGGCTTGTGGCGTGTGGGTCGGAGTGGCGCGAGGCGCATCCACGACACGACGGCTCGCAATGCCAGTAATGGCGTCTAGGTTGGGCGTGGCGGCGGCGAATCGATGTGGCGGCGGGCCTGCAAGGTGGCGCGATGGGCAGCCGATGGAGGGGCAGACGACGGTGGCGGCGGCGGGGGGGGGGAGGAGCATCTCTTGAGGTTTTGCCGCTTTTCCTCTTTTTTTTCTTATGTTAAGCCGAGATATGAGCGGAGGGCTCTTGGGGGTTTGCGGTTTCTAAAGAAAGTCCTGTTGGCGGGCGTGCGGGGGACGCATGGCGCGCATCTGGCTGACAACCAGATCAAATGAAATATAGATAGGGTGGTGGCCAAACCGGGTGCCTGAAGGCTAGAGGTGAGGAATCACAAAAACACCCAAAATTTATGATGAGACATTCATGTGTTCTTCGAGGGAACAAAGAGTAAGTGTGAGATGCTTTTCTCGTAGAAGTGGTGATGAAATATATTATCGCTTAAAGGTTCTTGTACGGGAAGTATGGCTTGGGCTTACTCAATTGATTCAGATCAATGTGGCGACTTGTGTTATCATAATTTTCACCATGCTCCATGAAACTGATCTCTCAACCGCCACTCCAACTCAAGACTTGTGTAAAGTGGGAAGGCTACATTATATTTTTGGAATTAAAGGTAGCACTATCCATTGGGAGAATACATAGAATAATTCTTAAAATCCACGATAAAAAAATAGAAGGAAAAGTGAATTCTTCCTCTGCTTTGCAAAACTGCGTATGTGTTCATAGGGGTGAATATGCATACATGTTGAGTGTCCGTGGTGTCAGACTTGTGTAATCTCAAAAAAAAAAAAAATGTATGATATATTAATTCATTCTAAAGTCGCTTTTAGATATGTATTAAGCCAAACCTCTTTAATCTCAAAATACTCCATTTGATCACGAAGGGATACAATTCTCATTTTCCCATCAAGGAGACAAACAATTTAAACTTTGACTACAATTATATTAAAATTTCCCTCCGTTTCATCAAATTATAATTCACTTCGATTTTTTTGGTACATAAAATTTGTTATGTATCTAGACATATATTATATCTAAAACGCAGTAAAACAAATGTATTTAAAAAAGTCAAAATGACTTATAATTTAGAAACAGAGAAGTTTGAATGATAAAAAAATAAGTATCACTAGATTAATTACGAATATATTTTTGTAATGAGACATAAATATTGATGCTATTTATCATTAAGTTAAATCTATAGTTGCTTCGGAGGAGGTAATTAAATATTATTTTTTATATTTTATGGACGAAGGGAGTAATTGAATACTATTAATTATCTCTATTTTGAAATAGTACTCGACATTGTTAAACCATATTGGCCTTATCCAAAAGCAGGAATGTATACTCTTCGTTTTAATAATATATAAACAGGGAATGTTGGCACTGGCAGAATCACATATTCCCATTCTCATCTCCTAATGGGGGTTTTATTTTTTTGCCACAGATTTGCCACTCTTATACGACACTCTTATTTATTTGCCACTCAAACCCCACATGTCATGGACGAGATGGTGGTCACGCGTCATCGTTAGACACACGCAGGTTTACATCCGTAAGAGTGGCAAATAAATAAAAATCCTCTCCTAATCGACTGACCGTCGCCAATTCGCCATCTACTGTATACTAGCCTGCATCTGCTCAGCCCACCTGTATCCTAATTCGCAAGACCTTGAGCTCCAACAAGTACCTAGCGCCGGCAGCCCGGCCCAGGAACCGCCGTTCTGCTGCACCGGCGGCGGAAGAAGAGACGGATAGCGTGGGGATCCGGCTGATGTGCCGGCGGCAATGGGCATTTGGGATTCCATTCTCCCCGGCGGCGGCCGGCGCTTCATCAAGCGCAAGGACAGCGACGCCGGCGAGGCAGGTCAGGACCAAGACTCCCCAGCCCCTCGGCCCCTATCAATTTCTTGTTCTCGTGCTTGTCATGAGGGGGCACTTATGGGGTTTGTTCTTGTAGATGCTGCGCCGATGTGTTTTTCCTGTAATCCTGTTTCACTGGCTCTTCTTTCTTTTACAACTAGACATAAAGATCCAAGCTTTGAGTGCTTCTCTGGTGGAACGGTGTGTGTGTGTGTGTGTGGAAGAGAGAGAGCATGAAATGCTTCGTTTTGGTCGTTACTTCATGGTGTGAGCGACATTGTGACTAGGATAATTCATAGCTTCCCTTTCCCCTGCTCACAGAGAATTATGGTTGCCAGTTTGGAGAGTGCCTCCAGTTGTTTCATCAGCTAAGGTTAACATATTATGATTGGCTGGCTGCTTTTCGTTTGTTCATGTGTAATCAACCCGAGAGAACAAGCAGTTGGGAATTGGAATGCTGAAGTCCACTTGCTATCTTTTGTCCTCAGCATAGCTCGGTGTTGGTAAATCCCAGTGTTTGTTCGGTCTTGGTAAACCCCAGTGTTTGTTTCTTCTCCTGGTCCCAGATCAGTTCATCACTTCATTCTTGCAGCTGCTTTCTCAAAGTATGATGATATTGATGCAAGGCAGTGTGCCTTATCATTTTAAAGGATGGTGATAGCTCTTGGGTTCCGTGGTGATTTCACTTAGTTTGATTGTATACAATGATTTCCTCCTTTTCAAATGAAGATTTTTGAAAGTTTGATTGCACATGATAGCTATTTCAGCACTTATTAGATACCTCAGGAAAAGAGTCGAGCTTGCTAATAGTTTCATGGCACAATAAATCTTGTTTAATTGAAATCTAGCATTTAAATTGTGGGAATGTTTGAATTACATTAGTTACAGAGGCAAACATTATTTTTTTCGTAACAAACATATTTTGATGCCACTGAATAATTTCAATATCATGAAGTGCTTGTTAGACCCGACTTTATGACTAGTTTTCCATTGCCCTAGTTTCAAATTCGGGTAAAGAGATTGCATGTTAAGATTTTGTTTAATGGTGACATATATAACCATCTCATTGGAAAAAGTCTGCTGCATTAAGTCTTGTCTCACACCAGGGGCGGAGGACCCGGTAGGGCAAGGTAGGGCAGTCGCCCGACCTCAACTCTGCCGCGGATCCTCACTCCAAATCGCCCCTACTGCCTGGTGCTAGCCATTGGACCCAGTCGCTGTGATAGGGCCGCCTCTCTCTCTCGCATGGCCAGAGCTCGTCCATGTCGTTTGCGTACACGGACGGCCGGCGCTCGCCCATCTCCTCTGCTTCCTCCGTCAATGAGGGAGGGAACCACACCGGCAGATGGTCTCTGGCAAGCAGGTGGGCGGTGAGCCTCCTCTATGCAGTCGTCCGCGAGGCCAGCTGCCTGCACGCCTGCCTCGCCACCCGTTCCCCTGCAGTTGATGGGCATGGGCATGGATGACGGGACAAGAAGACCGGGACTTGTCTGACGGCGGCCACCTGCTATACTACTTGATTTTGGTTCAGACTTGGATGCATATATACTCCGTATGTATATATCATTCATCGTAGCTTTATGGGCTGGGATGGGATACAATTTTGTTGATTGACGTGGGTGAGATGATATTCTGAATTTCTGATAGGTATGATGAACCAATTATTTGTCAATCTGACATAACTAACTACTAAACGAGCGTGGATTAGAGAAGCGCTTCTAGATGCCAACCAGAGGAATCAAGGCTAGATTTTAGTGCTCCGGCATCTAGGCTTTAGCCTGGCAGCGGAGCAATGCACACAAACCATTTTTATTTGGCTTTGCCATACCTTAAAATTTTTCCGTCCTCCGCCACTGTCTCACACACTCTCTCTCACTTGTACTTACCAGGTCGGGCACTAGAGGAACTGAGGGGCTCACTGTACAATGACTTTCATACTTCAGAAGGGGCCAAGCGTCAGCAGCAGAGACTTTGTGGCCCTATTGTTGCACTGACATTCAACTTTGTGGTTGCTGTTGGGATCATCATGGCAAACAAAATGGTATGGCTGACCTTCCAATCATGTTAAACTTCCACTGTTTGTCTATTTGCATGTCTTTTATAAATGTTATGTCTTTCCTTGTAGGTAATGGGCACTGTTGGATTTAACTTCCCAGTCGCTCTGTCGTTAATTCATTACCTTTTTGCTTTGGCTTTAATGGCTGTTCTGAAGGCATTATACTTGCTTCCAATTGCTCCTCCTTCAAAATCCACTCCTTTCTCCTCATTATTTGCTTTAGGTGCTGTCATGTCTTTCTCCACTGGGCTTGCCAATATCAGCTTAAAGCATAACAGGTGACATGAATAATACATTCCCTGTTTAACGGATACAAAGTTCCCTTCCTTTTCCTCGACTATATCTCATAATGTACTCATTGTTGTTTGTCTTCAGTGTAGGTTTCTATCAGATGGCTAAGATAGCTGTAACTCCAACCATAGTAGTAGCAGAATTTTTTCTTTTGAAGAAAAAAAGTTTCCCTTCATAAGGTAAATTTCTTAGAAATTTCATGCTTCATATAATGCCCCATTCTTCAATTGATCTTATTGTTATAAGAGAATTTTCAAACCGCAGTCTTAAAGAATCCAAGAAATATATCTTCTGGATGTAGGTTATCACACTGGTTGTTGTCTCATTTGGTGTGGCCATTGCAACTGTTACTGATTTGGAGTTCAATTTTTTTTGGTGCTTGTGTAGCACTAGCTTGGATTATTCCTAGTGCTGTAAACAAAATCCTGTGGTCAAATTTACAACAGAGTGGAAACTGGACAGCTCTTGCGTAAGTTGTTTTTGTGTTTTGTTTCTTCTGTGACATCAAGTATCTCCTTATGTTTTATACTAACCTCCAGGTTGTCTGATCAGGTTAATGTGGAAGACAACCCCAATTACCATATTTTTTCTTTATTGTTTTGATGCCATTATTGGATCCTCCAGGCCTTTTATCTTTCAATTGGGATTTCAAGAACAGCACCGCAAATTATCATATCTGCTTTGTTCGGTTTTCTTCTTCAGTGGTCTGGTGCTTTGGCACTTGGGTGAGTCATAAAAATATGATTGTCTTTGCATTTCCTGACTTCCTGCCCCCTCTCCTCCTCCCCCACTGGAGGTACATTTCAATTTAAATTCCTTATGGTGGATATTTGTACATATCTAATGTCTAGAAAAAGAACCTTGGTTATGCATGTCAGACATTTACTTTATAGACCAGGAGATATGAGCACATAGTAAGCCCCTTTTTTCGACCCTAGAGAAACAATCGTATTGATTTTAATGTTACTATACCAAATTTGGCATCAGGGTACTTGAACATAATAGGACCTGTAACCTAGAGAAACAAGTAGCGCACCTTTTTAATTGTTTTAACTTACAGCATTATTTTATACGCCATATTTCCATGTCCCAGTACTACTATGATGAAATATTGCTATGATGCCCAAGCTTGAAAATAGAAATATATTAGTTAACTTTACGTTGGTAAGGTCTTTAGAATTCAACTGTAAAACAATAATCATAATTTTTGTCTATGTGATACCCTTTTGGTCTTGAAGGTTGACATATTTTGGGTTTCGAAATGACAGCGTAGAGTATTTGGTCATTTCTCTTCTGTGGATATCGAATTTTGCAACATTTCTGGATCTGAACCTAATTTTTTAATGTATTTTGGATGCTGCAGGGCAACCTCGGCTCTCGCCATGTTGTGCTAGGTCAGTTCAAGACAATTGTTATAATGCTCTCTGGTTATTTGGTATTTGAATCTGATCCTGGATTCACCAGCCTCTGTGGAGCTGTCATTGCCCTCGCAGGGGATGTCAGTGTACACTTACCTAGGGATGAAAGAGTCAGCCACGAGCAGTAGGAGAAATTCTTTAAATTCAAGGCAAAATTCTCATCTGATGAAGTCCAAGGTTATTGTAGATGGAGAAAAGCCAGAAACAAAGCCTATAGATTCTGTGTAGTTCAATTGCCGTCCTCCTGCTAGGTTTAAGAACCCCAATTGGAAGCAATGAGAGGTTTGGTGAGCACACTAATGGAGTTTTCCTCACCAACCAGTTCATCCGAAAGCTTAACAGTTGTACTTGAAAGTTGTCTTCCTTTGATTCTGCATTCTTTAGTTCTTGCTTAGAGTGGTCAAAATTGTTGTTATTGTTGACCACATTCATTGCATGTAGGAATTATCATTGATTCTAGTTGTAGGCAATTTTGGTTACTGTTCTACCTATATCCTGTCATTCTTTATTTGTCTTGTGGATTCTTTTCTCAGAAAATAGATGAAAGATGGTTGAAAATGGGTCCTGGCTGAATTTGACCTTGTGCATTCTAACATGTTCAGATTTTAGTTTTAGTTGGTACTCTGTAACTGTTCTATCTATATCCTGTCATTGTTTTTCTGAAATTTCACACTTAAAAAGACTTTGGGTTCAGCAATCGTTCATAAAAAGAAAGCCCATGCTATGTACAAGCACGTCAAAGCAGAGCAAAGATATAGGACAAATAAAGAGTCAACTCAAAGCTCAAATCCTAAAAAATCGGCAGCAGTCCACGGAATTACTGCATTGCATGAATCAGTCATTTCTCTTCTTTGGCACGTTTGAAGCACCCCCAGTTTATGATCCTGCACAAATATGAAACTATGAATTTCTGTAATAAAGGACAAATATTCAGAATCAAAGTTTACCAGAACAATTTGCTCAACGTCATGTCGAACTGTTAGCTGGGTTAGGACTATTGAAACAACCAGCACGGGCCTAGCTTACAAATAGATAATTCCGTATGTCCAAATGTTCGTGTCAAAACCAAACGGCAACATATCTAAGTGAGATTTACAATATTTAAAAAAAATTCTACACTGAACCCCAGAAAGTTGAAACCGAGAACAAAGTACTTGAAGTTAAACAGTCATGGATGAATGCATCTTAGCTTATAATAACGAATTGTGCATGAAAAGATTACAACACTTCAACCTTAAACGAATAGGAAAGACAAATATTGATTTTAAGGTACATATCAATTGAATAAATTATGTAATAATAATAATACAAGCCAGGGTTGTCTCTCATGGTTCCTCTGAAGATGGCTGATGGTTTGGAGGTTCAGTTTCAATGAGTGCCCACATCTTCTTCAGACGTGGAATCCACTGTTCTCCAGTCTTCTTCACCAGCCGTGCCATTTTATCGAAGGACAGAAAGATATGAATGACGATGTACATAAAAACAGCAACGACGAGTGCGAAAACGTATATAGAAGTCTTTAGTTTCCTGCAGCTGCCTGCAGCATAAGCCCCAAGCAGAGCAAGCAGGTCCAGCACCATTGCTGTTTTCATGGGAAGTAGAGACCTCTTTGTACTTGCTTATTGTGCTATTGAGCAGCAGGATGACTATGACCACCGATGCCATGAATGCGGTGGCGTTGCAGTAGAAGAATGCCTTGTATCTTGGTGGATTAGTATCATGGAGGATCGGGTCACCGGTGAAATGACCGTCTCGATCATCAGGCCAAAGCCCTCCTGGCGGGAGCAGCCCAGCTTGGTATGTTACGCTCACTGCGAGGGTTCCAATCAGAATTAGATCTTTTCGCCATTTATACTCAGATTTTCGGCTGGTCATGATGCTTCGCTTGCGGTTCTGGGATGGATGTGGACTCTTGAAAGGAGTGGCATGGAGCATCCACTCAAAGAAGTAACTCACCTTATCTTTTGCAAAGGTTAGAACCAGAACTTGAGCCAGAACATAGGCAAAAAAACAACAGCAACAACTAGGATGGCATACACTGATGTTGATACTTTCCTGCAGCTTCCAGCTGCAAAAGCACCCATGAGACTGACCAGATCAAGTAGCATGCATCCATGCAGCAAGTAGCCATTGATTCCACTCTGGCATAACCTTTTGCTTACAAGCAACATGATCACAGCCAAGGATGACATAAAAGCAGTGGAGTTGAGGTAGAAGAATGCCATGTAACGGCGTGGGAACTCATCATGGAACATTGGATAACCTGCTCGGTGCCCATCGTTGTTGTCGGGCCAGAAGCCACCTGGTGGGTTTATGCCAGCCTGATATGTACTCGATGCTGCCAGAACAGCAAGCAACACAAGAAACTTGCGCCGCTTCTCCAAATCCTTCAGGTCTGGGTTATCATCTATTTCCTGAGCTGGTCCATCATCAGAACTTCTGGTGCACACAAAGAGCAGGACGTGAACCATAACATAAGAGAAGACAAGAAAGACCAAGATTATCACATACAAAGATGTGGAGAAAGTCCGGCTGCTGCCAGCAGCATATGCTCCCATCATACCAAAGAGATCGAAAATCATGGCTGTCTGCAGTACGTAACGTTTCAAGGCACCAACAGTGATCAAGTTGCTCTGGAGTAGAGTGATGATGACCAAAGAAGACACAAATGAAGTGGAATTACAATAGAAGAATGCGTTGTACCGCTTGGGACTGATGGCCTCCAGGATAGGGTTTCCAGCACGATGCCCATCCTCATCGTCTAACCAAAACCCGCCAGGTGGATTCAACCCAGCTTGGTATGTAATGGTGGCTGCTAGGATTCCAAGTAATAAAAGGTATGTGCGCAGCTTTCTCATGTCATTCCCAGTATCACTAACAGTGTTTGTTGAAACATGATTGGATGGATGTTGTTGACCCAATGCTAATGTCATCTCCTTCTCGTTGGTTATACTGTTACTCTCTACAAGGAACGATTCTAGCTTCGGAGTCAGCTTATCCTTTTCTCCTTTTATCCATTTTATGCACTCGCTGACAAACTCTGGCCTGGGTAGGATAGGTGCAATCCACTGGATGATGAGATATAGTAGGATAGCAGCGACAAGAGTGAACACATATATAGATGTATGGATGTCCCTGCAGCTCCCTGCAGCATAAGCAGCCGTAAGGCCAAATAGGCTCACAAGAACACACAGACGAAGTGCATTCGACTTGACAACGTGATCCACTGCAGTGTTGCTGAGAAGCATGATGATAATGACAAGGGATCCGGCAAAAGCTGTGTCGTTGCACGCCATGAAGGCCTTGAAGCGAGCGGGATAGTGGTCTCTGAGCGCCGGGTCACCAGCTAGATGACCAGCACTGCTGTCAGGCCAGAATCCACCTGGTGGGTTTAGCCCTGCTGCATATGTTACTGTCGTTGACAGGGTGGCAAGAACCAGCAACAAGCTGCGTTTCTGCTCCAGTTCTTCCTTTTCTTTTTCGACAGAAGCATCTGGCTCATCATCTGTTATGCTCTGACTTTTTGCTGAACATGCGTGCTAGAGAATCATTCCAGGACCTCTGAACATCCATCAAAGTTTGTTGAAGCCATGGAGATGCTAGATGCCGGAAGAAGACAACATGAAGTACAATGTATGTGAAGACACCAACAAGCAGCACCCAGGTATACAAGGATGTTCTGATTCGCCTGCAGCTGCCTGCAGCATAGGCCCCCATAAGCCCAAGCAGGTTGAGTAACATCGCAAAATGCAGCGAGCGGAGCCAAATTGCATTGCAGCTGAGCTTCCTTACTAAGAGCAAGATCAAAACAATCAGAGACGCCATGAATGCTGTTGAGTTGCAGTAGAAGAATACCTTATACCGCTTTGGATAAGTAGATTGCAGAACAATATCGCTGGCAAGATGGCCATGCTGGTTATCTAGCCAGAGGCCACCTGGTGGGGCAAGTCCTGCCTGGTAGGTGATAGTTGCGGAAAGAATTGCCAGTAGCATCAAGTACTTCCGCAGCTTCCACACAAGCTCTGCCTCATCAGTACTACTTGGCGTTTGGTATCCTTGTTGCTGCGGTTCTTTCTGACTCATGGTTCTTTCAGCCACAGGGCTGTTTCCTGGCTGTAGTTCAACCTCTATGCCCATAAGCTCAACGAACAAAAGCAAATCTTCAGGTGCCTAACTCTGAAGATTTCAACACTAGCTCTATTTGTAGGGCTGCAACAATATTTCAATATATGCAGATATACTGGGCCTTGTATGTATCATTGAATGTTAGACAGATGTGATGTAGAAAACAAACAATGGCATTGAATCCAATGTCACATTTGCAGGCATAAAGGACTAGAGGATATATGGTAGGCATTATCATAATGTTAGAAACTTTGGTTTCCGCCACCAAGGAAGGAAAAGTGCTTGTCCAAAAATGAAAACAAAACAATGGTACATTCTATTCAGTCGGTGCCCGCCTTTATTGAACATAGGAAGTATCTCCTGCAGTGGCATAGAGTGAACAATTTAAAATCCAGTTTGTAACTTAGGTTCATATTATAGTGATCTGCATAAGATTCTCAGAACAATATCTATTCACCACAGAAGGGAAAAATGGTACGGGACTTGACTCAATGCAGCTTATACAGTGTCCGCAGGATACCAAACTCCTTTTCCTTTATTATAATTTATATATACACTTTATTTTCTGTTGTGTATTTTGAACGTGAAATGCTTTGAATACAACTCAAGTACAGCCATGCATCTAAACCATCCAATGCATTTATGAGCTTTTCATCCAAGTAATTTTAACTTTGATATCTTGAGATGAACTCAAATGATTGTGTGTAGTACACATTTTGAAACCAATGACTTACATGTACAGTTTGACTATTTAATATGTAGAGATATGAGACGCCCAGGCCACAACCCGCCTCAAGGTGGACACGACGTAGAGGTGAGAGCCGTCGGATTTTGGTTCAACGGACAGCAGGTCGGTTGCATGATGTACGGTCGGTGGTCCCGCTGCCCCCTCCTTCCTCTCTCCCACGTCTCCTGTCCCCGGTGGGTCCCGGTGGCACCGCCCCCCATTCTCTCTTCGTGTCGGCCGTGAGCGGCGGCCCACGACGCGCCCGGCGAGGCAAAGCCCGCGCGGGCGCCCTCCGCCCGGCGGGCGACGCGCGGACGCTGCCGACGGAGTTTCCATGGGCGAGGCGGCACCCGCCGCCGTCCGGGCGCCCCATTCTGCATCACCAGCGGCGCGGCGCCCCCGCCATGGCGCGGGCGTCGACGAAGCCGCGTTCGGTGGCGCCACGCTCGCGCCAGCGCGGCCGCGCCCATCGCGCGCGAGGAGCTCGGCGGCCACGGCTTTGCGCGACGTAGCGAGCCCGCGGACGGCGGCAAAGGCGGTCCGCGCGGGCGCTGGCGATGGCGGTCGCCGCGGGCGCTGGGAGTGGCCCGCCGACGCGACGGCGGCAACGGCGGCGTCCGTGGGTGGGAGGGGTTCGGTGGGCGTCACGCCCGCTTCAAAGCCCGCCCGCTCGAGGACTCCCCGGTCGGCTTCCCTCGTGGGTGCCGCCGTCGGGCGGTGTGGCGGGAGCGGAGGGGATTCGCGGCGACCGACTCAAGGCGGCGGCGGCGGACTCGATTCGCAGTAGCGGCGGGCGGCTCTCTCTCCCTTCGCCCCGCCCGGATGCCGCCGGGCGCACTCCATCCGGCATCACCCGCCATGGCCACGCCACGAATCTCCGTCGGCGGGCGGCCGAAGCCGCCACGGCCGAGCCGCTCTCCGCTCCACGCAGCGCCGCGAGCGGCTGGCGTTGGCTACTTGGCGGCGTGGTCGGAGCTCCAGCCGCGATCGCGTTCTTGCCTGATGGCGACTTGCTGCTCCGGGCGTGGGGCTTCGAGGTCGTCCCGTTCTTTATCCGCGCCCGCCGGCGGCGCATGAGCTGGTGTCCGCGGCGGCGCACGAGCTCGTGTCACGCCGGGAGCATGTGCGAGGCAGCCGTGCGAGTCTGGCGTGGCGGCGGTGGCCCGGCGCTCCTCTCCGCCGGCTCCGAGGCCGAGGCCTCCCAAATAGTCCCCCGGCAGAGGGCCGCGCCGCGCGGGAAGAGGAGGGGCGCTGTCGGGGAGGAGGAGGGCGCTTGCCGCGGGCCGTGGACGCCGGCCAACGCGTTCGCGACCGACCCGGCACCACCCGACGCCGCCCCGAAGCCGCGACCGCCGCTGCAGCAGGTCGCGTGGCGACCCGAGATGCGCCGCCGCGACGCCGCGCGCGACCGAAGCCTCGCGCCCGCCCGACGCGTCCGCAACGCTAACGCCGAAAGCCGCTGCTGCTGCTCGCTGCTCGCCGCGCTTTGGCAGCCGCGGGGAGCACGGGAGGAGAGGGAGGGCGGGATCCACCGCCACCGAGCCGGAGCCGCCGCCGAGCCGCCGCGCCCCCGCGGAGGGAGGGAGGGACGGCGGCGGAGTGAGCGAGGTGGGAGGGGGAAAGAGAAAACCCCGACACGTGGGACCCACCGTTCGTCAAAAACCTGCGCGGGCGTTAGATCTCGTAAGCGCGAACGCAACGCGCTATAAACTAGTCTTAGACTATAGATGTGCACAAAATGACTGACCCATGGCTATTGACATTGTAGTGGTGGGCTTTCTTGGATTTATTCTTTTCTACAACAGCTTTTATACCCTCAACCACTTGGAACTTCAAGCCCTACCACCAAGAGTGCATCCTTTTTTTCTCTAGTGCTGATCTTCTCTTAAAGTAGGGGACTTCAAGCCCTACCACCAACAATATTTTATTAGCTACCAGGTCATTTTATCAAACACTGATGGAATATTACCTCATGGGCGTCATACTGGGTTCGAGCTCACATATCTGCTTGGGTCAAGACAGAACGTTGACCATCTCCTGTTAGAATCGTGCAACATTGCACTGTTTAGAACGAAGCAATTAAAAGTAACACAAGTCCACAGATCATGTTATAGGTGAATTGTATCCACAGATTAGTCCTGCCAAAATATCTACTCAATTGCTTTCCAACCTCTTAAGGGGCAGTTAAAGAACAAACACAATTAAGTGTGCCAACAAAAAAAAAAGTACAGTAAAAGAGAAAACAATGTAGGGGAGGTATGAAACATGCCTAATGCAAAAGTAACAACACACAAGAACCACAAAGAGCCCCTGAAGACTGAAGTCATCACAACTAAATTTAATGAATTTTGGCAGAAAGATGGAACCACAGCCTATCCATGATTCTGTATTGTGCAAAAAAAAAAAAGCCTATCCATGATTCACTTGATTGCTTCATTTCCAAAAAGATTTATCAAAATATATCAACTCAGTGATGTTTGGAAGACTCAAAATTTCTCTATTTGCATAAGTTGTTCCAATTAATGCGTTAGTTGTGAATGTTGCCCCGACATACCACTTTCAGTGGAACGCCCAGAGGTCAGCTCGACCAAAGGGCCGCTTGGATTGAATTGGAAAATGCAAAGCTACAGAGTTCACGGTTACATGTCTCTGCTTTATAGAGCAGGACTACACCACTACTCCCAGCATATTCCTTGCAAAGATGCTTAGCTACTTGGTTGCCAAGGTTCCATGATCAACTTGGAAGCCAAGGCACCTCCTAGTGGCAGTAAAAGTAAATTGCAGAAAGTAAGATACATTAGCAGTAGGCTTAACTGCTGTCAGTTTCCAGTTCACCTGTCAATTAGCATCCTCCACATTACATCACCCTATGGCTCTGATCCATTACTCATTTAACAATTTACATTAAAAGGTAGAGTGCAGATGGTTAACTGCGAAAGAACTACCTTCAAAGTTCAAACCTAACCACGGATTTTTGCAAATGCAAAGAGTAAAACATCGCCAAAGGATTTTTCATGAAAACTGAAAAATTGAGATAAAAACATTTAAGTTGTATATGTTAGGCGCATCAATTCAATAAATGCCACATCAAGAATTTTCTGGAATATGCAGGAGAGCCGCATATCATTGCATTAAGAAAGGAGAGTAAAAAGGCATGAAAAGCCAGTACAAAGACCCCCAACAACACACACACATAAAAAAAAAAAAAAACCCACTCTTTTACAAAAGCGCCTGCACTGAAAAAGGACGACCTACAACCGAAACAACGCTAACCCCTACGAGCAGCAGCAGCTAGATCTCTAAGATCTTTGGCACCTGCCAGCATCCAGAGGTTTGCCTCCACTTGTGCAAGCAATAGCGCCTGATGCAAATTGGGCGGGATGTCATTAAACACCAAGTCGTTCCTCATTTTCCAAAGGATCCAGGAGGCCAGCATGACCAGCGTGTTAAAACAACGTTCAACTCTCTTGCCACATCAAGAATACAATTACACAGCCGGAGGCATCTCCACCAATCGCCCAGCAGACGGCTGATGTCTTAAAATAACAGTTTAAGCTAGGTGCCCACATTTTTTTTCAGGCAAGCAATCCACTTTTCACCCTTCTTTCTGACCAATAAAGCCACCTCATCGAATGACAGCAACACATGAATCACAATGTAAATGAACACAGCAATGACAAGTGCAAAATGTATGCAGATGTCTTGAGCTTTCTGCAGCTGCCTGCAGCGTATGCTCCAAGGAGACCAAACAGGTCCAATACCATTGCTGTCTTCATAGCAAGAAGAGATCTCCTGTACTTGCTTATTGTGTTGTTCAACAAGAGGATGACCATGACCATTGATGCCATGAATGCTGTGGCATTACAATAGAAGAACACTTTAAACCGTGATGGATAGGTATCATGGAGGATTGGGTCACCTGCAAAATGGCCTCCTTGGTCATCAGGCCAAAACCCGCCTGGCGGGAGCAGCCCAGCTTGGTATGTGACAGTGACAGCGAGAGTCCCGATCAGCATCAAATCTTTGCGCCATTTGTGTTCAGTTCTCTTTCTAGTCCGGATGCTTCTTTCGTGATTCATGGATGGCTGTTGGCACACAGAAGACCTAAAAGGCGTACATTGTTATGCTTTCCAACAAATTGTTCACCTTGTCTTTTGCAAATGTCAGAACCACAACTTGAATCATCACATAAACAGACACTGCAACAACGACAAGGATGACGTACACAGATGTTGAAACTTTCCTGCAGCTTCCAGCAGCAAAAGCACCCATAAGGCTGATCAGATCAACCAAAACACATGTGTGCAGTGCATAGACCTCAAGACCCTTGTGACATAGCCTTTTACTAACAAGCAACATAATCACAGCCAATGATGCCATGAAAGCTGTTGCATTAAAGTAGAAGAAAACTCTGTAGCGGGTTGGGAATTCATCATGGAACACTGGATCACCTGCTTGGTGTCCATTATTGTCACTCCAGAATCCACCTGGTGGGCCTATGCCAGCTTGATATGTGATGGAAGCAGCCAGAATTGCAAGCAACATCAGAAACTTCCGCCGCTTCTCCAAATCCTTCTCTTCATCTTCATTCTCCACAGCATCACCTCTTCTGAGTCGTGTCTTGAGAGCCAAAGATACATGAATTACAACATAGGTGAAAACAAGAAGGACCAAGACAAACACATAAAGGGATGTTGAGAACTTTCTGCTGCTTCCAGCAGCATAGGCCCCATAAGTCCAAACAGATCCAGTATCATGGCTGTTTGCAATATGTGGCGCTTCATAGCACCAATAGTAATCAGCTTGCTCTGAAGTAAGGTTATGATCACCAAAGATGCTACAAATGCCGTAGAATTGCAATAGAAGAATGCCCTATACCGCCTGGGGTGCATAGCCTCCAAGATTGGGTCTCCTGCATTATGCCCATCAACACTGTCTGCCCAAAAACCACCTGGTGGATTTAGTCCAGCTTGATATGTGACAGTGGCAGCAAGGATACCAAGCAATAGGAGATATGTGCGCAGTTTTTGGATGTCATCTTTAGCATCACTAATATTGTTTGATATATGTTGTGTATTGGGCCCTGACAGGGTAGCATGCTTGCCATCATCTGGATTCTCACTCCCCTTCACAATGAAAGAGCTCAGTTTCTGAAGCACTTCGGTCTTCTTCTTTCTCATCCATCCAATTGACTTCTCTATACACTCTGGTTTTGTCAAAATAGGTTCAATCCACTGAAGAGCAAGGTAGAGCAAAACTGCACCAACGAGGGAGAAGACATAGATAGATGTACGGACATCCCTACAACTCCCAGCAGCATAAGCCCCCATAAGCCCAAAGAGGCTCACCAACACACACAAGCGCAGAGCATTTGACTTGACAACATGATCCACTGCTGTATTGCTGAGGAGCATAATGATGATCACAAGGGATCCAGCAAAAGAAGTTGCATTGCAGATCATAAAAGCCTTGAATCGACGAGCGTAATGATCTCGCAGAACTGGATCACCAGCAAGGTGGTTAGGCTTGTCATCATCAGGCCAGAATCCACCTGGTGGGCTGAGCCCTGCAATATATGTCACTGTTGCTGCTAATGAGGCAAGAACCAGCAAGAAACTGCGATTCCGCTCCAATTCTTCCCCTCATCATGAGCTTCTCGGTCATTCATTGGAGTTTCTGGCTCATTGCTCTGTGTTTTTTCTGAAAATGCTTGCAAGGATATCCTTCCAGTATTTCCGGATATTCGTGAACATATCCCGCACACATTTAGGCGCCAGATGCCGGAAGAATATGACATGGAGTGTGATATATGCAAATATGCCAACAAGTAATACCCAAATGTAAACTGAGGTCCTCACCTCCCTGCAGCTCCCTGCAGCGTAGGCACCCATGAGCCCAAGCAGGCCCAGTACCATTGCAAATTGTAGTGCCCGAAGCCAAACCACATTGCGGCTCAATTCCCTGACCAGGAGCAGTATAAGGACAATGAGTGATGCCCCAAACGCTGTTGTGTTGCAGTAGAAGAACACATAGTAACGCTTGGGGTAGCTAACTCTTAGCACAATATCACCGGGGATGTGACCATTCTGACTGTCTTGCCAGAACCCACCCGGCGGAGCTAACCCTGCTTGGTAGGTGATGGCTGCAGCTAGGATAGCCAGCAGCATCAAGTACTTCCTCAGCTTCCATAGGAGCTCAGCCTGAAGTGCACTAGAATTTTGGACAGCCTGGCCTTGCTGCAGTGCATGGTGTTCTTCAGGAGATTTGCTAGCCATATGGCCATTGGTAGGCTGCTGTTGAGACTCCATAGACTTGATCTTGGAGCAAAGCAAATCTCTATTTTGTCTATGAAGATTCTAACATCTGAAAAAAGAGCAAGAGCTATATGCAGAGTTCGCTCCGTTTGGATACACCTCCACTAGGTAGAGAAAGTGAAGAAGATAAGAAATCAGAGACAATGGAAGCTCTGCAGTCATATAAAGAATCCAATGTCCAAGACATGGTACGCTTCAAACAGACACAAGTGCAAGCAGCCAAAAAAGACACAGTGCCAGCCTCTAGAAATTGAAGTTTCTTGCAGTGGACCACATAAACAGCTCTGACTCCAATCAATTATGTTAGGTCCACATAACAAATTTCCACTATGACAACAACCTACAGAAGCACCCAAGGAAGTTTCCAACCAAGGGAGGAAAGAACTAGTCCACGAAATCATATGTTTTCAATAACTTGTCTTTGTCCCTTAAATTGACCCGATTTGAGAGACTAGCATTGGTCTTGCTGTACTGCCAAAGGGCATTGTCTTAAATAAAGCCATAAATTACTCTTTTTGACAACCTTTTAAAACTGTAAGTATGCAATAATCATGACATAGTTCGAGTTTGTGGTTCAGTCACCCGTCTATCATGATAGATGAACTCGCTGCCATCCACCTCCGGACCTCCCCCAGATATATTTGGTGGCAAGGAAGTACACGCTGAAAATGGTAACAAAGCCTGAAGAGCTATCTAAGTAAGGCCTGAACTGGTGTCAGCTTTGCAAAATAAAAAATAAATAACTACATCAGTTGATAACTCTCCTACAGAAATATATAATGAAAATGTGTCACTGGTATGTTTGTTCAATCTTGATCCTCCAGCATTTTTAGCCCTGTACGTTGGTTGTTGGAGTAGTTGGTGCCTTGGTGGGTCCTACTGGCAAGACTCACGGTGATATTTCCTAAGCCAACGTGTATTTTGCATAAGTTGGCCGATTGTCCACATCACGGGGAACCCAAGTTGCATTATTTCATAGTATAAGTTAATGCCATTTGAACTGAAGTAGTACCGGCATGAAGACTGAATTGTTTTATACTGGTGGAACGAAGTGGAAAAGTGGTGACCAATCACAACTTTGCGCTAAAAACTTTCTACTCCAACTTGTCCTCTCCGTCCCAGAAATTCTAACAAGAAATCTATCTCCAAGTCCGCACAGAAACTAGAAGTTTTTCGAGCTGTCGAAATTAGAAGTTTCTCAACTCAGCAGCGTCAAGTCTAAGCAACACCATCAGACGAACGCGCAGAGAAATAGTAAGCAAGATGGTAGTAGCTGGTCAGTGGGCACGAACCTGGAACAGTCCGACATGTCGACGGCACGGTATGCGCCTGCAGGTCCCATCGCGCTCGCGCCCCCAGGACTGTAGGAAGTTGGTCTGCGGCCTTCGCCGGTTGCGACCTGGGCTCGGGCTGGAACTGCACACCGTCGCCGTCGCTAGACGGCCCATCCTTACGCACGCACGCATTTTGTCGAACACCAGCCGAGCAGGGCAGGGCTGGCAGACCACCGCCACTTGCACGGGCGTCCTGCCAGACACCGCGTTGAGCCCACAGCGAGCACATCGGATCCCGCCTGTCCGGGTCTCTGGGACGAGCCACAACGCCGGCGTCGTGAGTTCCACTGTTCAATTCAATGCGTACGTGAGTAGCGCGATGCCTAGCAGTTGGAAAGAGCGCAGAAGTTCGGTACGAATAATCAACCATGAAACAGATATTTCATGAAACAGATATTTCATGTCAGTATATGTCTACGATTAAGGGCTTGTTTGGTTAAGGAAATAGAGATTAGGGATTAGGGACTAAATATTGACTAAATAGTAATCTCCAAAGTTATTTAGTTCAAGGGACTAGTCTGCTATACACTGAGACCACTAAAGCTGAAAATTTGGTCCACTAGTTCCAATTAACACCTCTCAAGAGTCTATTGGACTAGAAAATAAATGAGATTAAAATTAGACCATTGGTCCTCTTATTTTTTTTTTATAATATAGGGATTAAATGAGACTAAAATTTAGTCTCTAGTCCCTACTAACCAAACATGACCGAAGGGTTAATTTTTTTGAGATTATCCGAAGGGTTAATTGTTATTCCTCCCAAATTACTCCCCCATCCCAAATTAGAGTTGCTAGCGACAGATAGTGGGTGGACGCGCCGCCTGTAGTTGTTTCGCGTCTGTTTCATGCAGCCCATGCCATCCCGAATGTCGCCAAAGATCGAGAAAGAGGAGAGGACGCCGATGCCTAGTCAGCGCCAGGAGGTGGAGACACAAGGCGAGACAGTAGAAAAGCGAGGAAGAAAATGCAAGGTGTGAGAAATATCTAGATGCAACACTTTCAACATACGTGGGAACACAAATAAAACACACATGCAAAAAATACATGAAAAACACTTTAAAACCATTACAAACATACCCAACATTTAGATAAAAACACTTGAAACGTATCACGTAAAACATATGCAACATCTAGATAAGCACACTTGCAACATATGTATGGAAAAATAGCTTGCAACATAAGTAACAATTACAACATTAAAAGGATACGTGACGTTAAATAAGTATATTATAAAAATATAATATAATTAATAAAAATTAATGATATTTATTTGTTGCCATAATATTATTATTTTATCATTTAAATTTGGTAGAACTTTTTTTCTACAACGGTAAAACCGAATTTCATTACTTGGGGTAACGAAATTACAAGAGTTCAGTTCGTCCAAACACGCTAGGATTTAAAGTAAAGAACGCTCATCCTTAACTGTTCACACAGGGAACCAGTCAAGGAGAGGAAAATAATGGGGTGCGCCGGTGGCGTACGGACGGCTTCGTACGCCACTCCAGCGGATGCATGACACGTGGCCTGGCGGAGCATCGCATGCTGCAGCGCATTTCGCTGGCGCGCGACTTCCACCAGCACAGCCGCACAGGCAACTGGCTCCCTTCCTTCGATTGGGCCCGCACCATGCCCCATTCCAATCAGAAGACGACACGTGGGCGGCGCACGCAGGCTGCCGTACGCCACCGGCGTACCCCATTATTTTCCCAAGGAGAGAAACGACGCAACACCACTACCAAAGTAAAGACTTAAAGTTCCTCCTCGCCTTACAGACCACAAAAAGAAAAAACTGCTAAACAGCGCCAGGAAACGAGAACAACATCCTTCAAGTTTGGAAATGAGCGCACCATCCTTCAAGTTTCTTGCATCATCATCCGGTGAAGAGAATGATTTTCTTGTCCTGCGCTTGAGACTGGTCCTGTTGCTTGTGGAACACCAGAGCTGAAGCTTGAATCACCTCGGCAGCTTTAATGATCTGGTCCTGTATTTCTGCCGAGAAAAGCCCTGCCCAATATGAGATAAACGAAGATATTAGACATACAATCTCAGTAGGAGATTGTATTCTCTTTTTTTCAAAGCAGATTAAATTTCTTGTACGCCAAATAGCCCAAAAAACAGCAGCCAGGCCAAACATATGTATTTTAGGTGCCGATGGGAAAATTTTCTGGATCCAAGGCCAGAACTGTGTAATACTTGCAGGTCTACATTATACCCCGAAAGTAAAAGCTAGTAAACTCCATATATATATAGCAGATGCACATTCAAAGAAAATATGCTCTATGGTCTCTTTATCAGAGCAAAAAGCACACATTGGGGATCCTTTCCACTTTCTCCTTAAGAGATTGTCTTTAGTCAGGATTGCTCTCTGATCAATCAACCACATGAAAATTTTCACCTTCAACGGAATTTTAGCCTTCCACAACGTTTTATTTTTGTTCCCAAATTCATCACAGCATAGAGACTTATAAACTGATTTCACAGTAAACTGTCCAGATTTTTCTAGGCCCCATATAGGCCTATCTTTGTTACTATTGACATCACAACGAAAGGTGATATCCTGCAATCGTCTTAACTGGATTTGAAGTTCCTCATATAGCCACCTCCTAAACGTTAACCTCCAATTTTTTTGTCTCATTTCTGCAACAGTAGCCTGCTGATCATTGCTGATTTCATATAAACCAGGATATTTATCAGCTAATGATATCTGTCCACACCATTCGTCATGCCGAGGCTGGTATTCATTCCATTCCCTATTCTTATTACCCTGTTTTTTTCGATATATTGGCGTAACTTTCAAAGAAATCATTCCACACGAGGGAATTTTTGGGATTCCTTTTCAAATCATTTACCACTCCCTTTTTCAGATATTTCTTTTTTTGATAATGTCATTCCATATACCACAACCAGTTTCAACCTTCCACCACCATTTGCATAAAAAGACTTATATTCATTTTTCGAAGGTCTTTTACCCCCAAACCTCCCTTGTTTTTGGTTTTCATAATGATTTCCCATTTAACCAAATGATATTTCCTCTTTATGCTCCCTCCTTGCCAAAAGAATCTTTTTCTAACAATATCCATTTTGTTCAAAGACTGTCACAAAAGCAGCCGAACATAGAAATTGCATATATTGGGAGATTGTTGAGACAAGAGTTAATAAGAGTTAGCCCGCCCTCCAAAGATAAGGAGCTACCTTTCCAACCATCCAATCTTTTCAGGATTTTTTCATAAATGGGCATCCAGTCCACCACGTGGAGCCTGGAGCCAGATATTGGAACGCCCAAATATTTTATGGGCCATTCACCAATTGCACAATTAAACATATCAGAGTACAACACATTTTTCTCATCATCATGTTCCACCATCATAATCTCACTTTTGGAGAAGTTAATCTTGAGACCAGACATGTTTTCATACAAGTAAAGCAGTAATTTCAAATTTGTGGCTTGGGTAATATCATCCTGCAGACATAAAATCGTATCATCGCATACTGCAACACAGCCACCTCATTGTTTATGTACTCAGGAATTAGTCCTGTCAACAGCTTATTCTTTTGTGCCATGTTAATCATTTTGGCCGTGAGTATCGCCAGCAATGTTAAAGAGGAAGGGGATAGTGGATCACCCTGTCTAACTCCCCTTCTTGACTTGAAATAACTTCCCACAAGATATTTACCTTGACACTCACCGTGCCCGGACTCATAACAGTTTTGATCCACTTACACCACTTCTCACCAAATCCCTCTGTTCTAAACACTTGAACAGGGAAGTTCCAATTTATCTTATCATATGCCTTTTCAAAGTCTAATTTAAGAACCAAACCATTTTTTTTTTTGCTTTTGTATCATGCAAGATTTCATGTAAGGCAAAGATGCCATCCATAATATTTAAAGTTTTAATGAAGCCGATCGGCTTCTATTAATAATCCTTTCCATGACACTCTCCATCCTCAAGGTCGAGCCTTGGTAAAAATCTTATATACCACATTCAACAGCATGATAGGTCCTGCATGCTGTTTGATATTATTAGCTTCTTTTATCTTTTGGCAACAGGATATTACCCCATAATTGAATCTTTCAATATCCAAATTGTTGTTATGGAAATCATCAAAGAGAGCACACAAGTCACTCTTGATGAAACCCCAACAATGTTGATAAAATTCAATGGGGAAGTGGTCGTACCAAGGGCAGTGTTCTTCTCCATTGAAAAGACTACCCTCCCGATTTCCTCTTCCTTGAATTGTTTCTCTAATTCCTTATTTTCCAAAATTGTAACTTTCTCATTGTCTTCCCAAAGAATTTGGATCAATGTTAAAGTCAGCTTGGTCGAAGGACCAAATAACTCTTTATAGAACTTCGGTTGCATGCTTTATAAGGGCTTCATCCCCTCAATCACCTGATCATTATGTGATAAGGAAAAGATGGTATTTTTTCTTTTTTTTTTACCATTAGCCACTCTATGAAAGAAGGCAGATTACAGTCCCCTTGTAAAAGCCAATTATTGTTAGACCTTTTTGTGCCAATATAGCTCCTCCTCTTCTAACAGCCTCATTAATTTCGTGCGCACAAAAGGATTTCCTCCCTAGGTTTACATGGTCAAGAGTTCCGTTTTCCTCTTTTTGTTCTAATATTGCTAACTCTTTTTCCAGAATTCTTTTATACTTTCTAGTATGGCCTTTTAGACTCTGCTCCCAACCTTTCAAAAACTTCTTGACTCTGTCCATTTTGATGCACCAGATATCAATGGCGATTTCCAAAGAATCTTGTCCTATTCCACACTTTCTTTTACTTTGTCACTGAAATCGGCATGTTTAAGCCATGCGGTCTCAAAGCAAAAAGGCCTAGAACCCACATTTTGTTCTAGATCTGTTCTCACAATTAGAAGATTGTGATCAAACATATATCTAGGGATTTTTCTCAAATTACAAAGGGGAAATTCAGATTCCCGTGCACTTTGAAATAAGAATTCTATCAAGTTTCTCAAGAGTAGGGTCCTCTCTGTTATTACTCCATGTGAATTTACCTCCAGCCAAGGGGAGTTCTCTCAATTCATAAGAGTTGATAATGAGATTAAACACAGGAGAATAGTTGTTGACTCTAAAAACTCTTATTCTTGTCTGAACTTAATCTCATTATGTTAAAATCCCCTCCAATTAACATTGGGTGTTTAGCCTTGTAGCGTAATCTAGATAATTACGCCAAGAAATCCTCCTTGAGGTCATCATGAGCTGGCCCATACACATTACCAAGGGACCAATTTTTTTTTTGAGTTTTTGTCAAAGACATTTGCAATAATCATGTAGTGACCACATTCAAAATCTATTACATCAAATCTATCTTTTCTTACTCCACTCAACATCCCCCGATTTTCCAAAGGGATGGCACCCACATCCAATTGAAGTCTTTGTTGCAATCAATCTTCCTAAAAAACTTGTCGGTATAAGTTTGTTTCATTGTTTCCTGAGACCAATAAAATCAGCTTTATGGTCCCGGATCAACTCTTTGATAAAGGTACTCAGGCCTTTTTGGCCACCCCTACAATTCCAAATTATTCCTATCATTATGGAACGGTTGGTTTTCTTTTTCTTTTTTCGAGATTAAATCCGGGGCTAACCTTAGATTTATCTCCCTTTGGCTCTTCATTATTGTCAATCGGGACAATCTCTCGAAGGCTAAAGTCTTCCTTCTTCTCCTCCCTTTCTTAGCTGATTTACTCTTCTTTGATTTGGGTGTCATGATTAAGGATTCATTATCAGAATCATCAGACCCCCATTCTAGAACATTGTGTTCCTCTACACTTTCTTTCTCCCCTTCACTGTCTCTATCCTTTTGCTTCTCTACTAACTCAACAAATGAATGTTCATTCAATTTCATTCTTGCATTTTCTAAGTCTTTGAGTAAATCAATCTTATCAAAATTAATGGAACTCGTTATCAATTCCCATTTTACTAGCTAGATTAAACACATGAGTATTTGCTAGAATGGCAAAGGAATTCTCGAGGAGGAGAGCTAGTACCTTCATTGTCTTTGTCTTTGGCAATCTTTTTTTTCGAGCCTTGTTCCTCCACAAATCAACCGAAACTCCTTTTTGCTCTGATCCTCTTGCTTTGTCTAACATCTTGCCATTTGTACCAACTTGTGTTACTATCATCCCGAGTTTCTTTATCCTTTTTCAAATTTAGTCACCTTTGTGTTTTCCCAATTATTACTTGAGTGCGTTCCCTTCCTCATTTATGTATTGCTTCACGCTCCTTCTTGTTAGACCCATCTGCATTCCCTTCTATGAGCTTGCTATTATTCACCCCATCCATCTTCCTTCCAACTTCACCACTTGCTCCCTCGGAACCATATCCTCTTGACTAGACATGATATACTCAGGACCTCCTTGACTGTTTTTGACTGGACTGATTGACACTGCTCTAACCATTTCTTCCTCCTTCTCTTCCATAATTGTCTCCAGCTGTTTGCCATGCTTCTTTGTTCCTAAATACTCATCAGGTTGGAAAAAGCAGTTCCTGTCTGTCTCATTTATAGCCTTCTTAGTCTCAACAAAGGAGAAGAGAGTCAAACTTATGTTGAGTCAAGTTTGTCCCATATTCATCAATCAACACTCTAGAGTTGTTGTTAATCTCTAAGTAGCTCATCCCGTTCACTGTGTTGACTCAAAGTCCCCAAACTTTAATCTCCCCGTGATGGTGAGACTAATTCACCCATGTACACATTTCCATAGTAAGAGCTATCTGTAGAAGCAAATTTTTGCTGCAGATCTTCCTGTTCAGGGACTATATTTCTTTGGACTCCTTTTGCAGAGGATCCTAGATAATTGCTTGGACCAGCAGCAAAGATTTGCATTTTGTTCTTTCTCCCGGACAATTTTACTTTTTTTTTTGGTGAGGAGCCTCATCCCTATTACCATCTCTTCCATTTCTTATCCATTGGTTACCAGCTTGAGTAACATGACCTTCTTGTATCACTTCTCTCGGAATATATAATCATACCAATGAAAGACTAGAATTCCATCAACTAACTACTTAGAACCTTAGTTATATCCCTACTGACCAATCCTTACTCTCACATAATCATTCTTGGTCAGACTATCCATATCTACCTCCATTGGTAATCCCACCTTGGATGCCACCATACTGACATTTGCCATTGATCTTTTGTCATAAGGAATGTTTGAAATTCTAAACCAAGCACTTTCAAGTGGACCCCTTGACCCATTTGTAGGTTTCCATTTTTCTACCTTAATCACAGCTTCAGGCAAAGTTCTCATCCTCATTTCAATAAAGTGGCATACATCTTCCAGGGCCTGCACATTAGGAAATCTCAGCTGAAATTTCTTCTCACCAGCCTTCTTAGCATACCATCTCCACTTTGAGTGTTTTCCAGCTTTTAACTCAAACTCAGCCTCAATCTGTCTTGCAGTAACCTGCCTAGTAAGAACAGTAACCAGTGCTACTGCAGACATGTCTTTTATGCCTTCATCATTCTGAGAGCTTTCTATCATGTGAAATCCCTGTCCATAGGCAGAGAAACCAAAAAAAGGAGCAACATATTCCCATGGCATTTTTTGACTGCAGACTCTTGCCACATGGCCTTCCCCTTTACATCTGGTGCGGATGACTGGGTTAGTACACTCCTCAGATTTATGTCCTATTCTTCCACATTTTAGACAGAACAGAGGTCTGCCATTTTGGACTGGTATGTTGTTCTGTGTTCCTAGAGCATTTGCAACAAATTCCTGAGTTTCTCCTTTCTGATCCTGTTTGTTGACAGAAGTTTCCCCCTCTTTAGAAGTCATGCGATCTATTGCTGGTACGACTCTTGGTTCAATTGGAGGAACCTGTTCAATAGGTGCAGCTTGCATTCGGGATCCTGCTGAAACCCCGGCCCCCCACTTGAGTTCTACCTCCTCTGTTCCCTTGTCCTCTCGGAACCCATCCCCTGTATGCTTGCCCATACTCATTGTTGCGGCCTCTACCACGGTTCCCATCATACCAATTGTCACGGTTACCATACGGACGCCTGTTCATGGTGGAAGCAGGCTGCGGAGGAGCCTGAAGTACCTGCACAAACGACCTAGTGTCACCTCCTAGGGTTGACCAACCAATTTTTCCAGTTTCTACTCCGCCAAGGGGAGTGCTATGACCTTCTACAGGAATTGCATACTTAGTCGCCTTCACTTGCACTACCCTCGCACACCCAGATTCGGCACTACGCGACCAAATATGAGATAATCTAGCGCTCAGATCAGCGTCGGGATGGTCACTTACCTCGTGTGGAAGTTTCTCCTTCGAAATCCACCGAACTCCTTCCCCCAATCGCCGCCGCGCTCTAGAGGAGTGGCTAGGGTTACCGCCGTCACCAGAGTTTGGGAGAGGAATGAGGCGACTCCGTGACTCCGAGAGCTCCAGGGTGTCACCCTCGATTCCCACCCCCCTGATACGCGCCATGGCCCCCGAAGGGGCGGCGACCTCAAAGGGGCGGCGTCACGACCCACAAACTCCCACTCGTGCCACCCCAACCCCGCGAACTCGAGATTGCCTGTGTCGGCGAGCTCGAGCACGAACTCACCAACCCGGATGGGTGCGGGCGCGAGGCGTGCGGAGCCGCTCCATGTGGCACGTGGTGTGCGCCCTCTTCTGCGCCATGCCCACGGATCGCCGATGTGCGCTGCGTCGAGAGGCCGAGGGCGACCCATCCTTCGAAACAATTGAGTTATAGAAATTTGGTAAAACTTGAGATATTTTGATTCACCAATAAAACTAGAATGACTAATAAATCAGGATGGAGGGAGTATGCCATTTTTTTTTCTTCTAAATATATTGTTTTTACATGTAACTAGACAGTGTTTATCTAAATGTATGTATAGTAAAAACTACCAAAACGCTTTTACAATTTACTTTCCTTGTCCTGAGATATAGCGCACTCTAGGTATTTAGTCCTACAAGTTTACCCTCTCTGTTCTAAATTATAAGATATTTTGATATTTCTAGATACGTAGGTTTTATAGATACATAGTAAAAGATATGAATTTAGAATGTCAAACGTTTCTTAATAAAGAAATGTCAAAAGGCCTTAGGGATGAAGTATTTTGTTTTCCCAAATCACTTGGACAATTTTCAAATGCTAGACAGAGGGAGTGGAACGGATGAAATAGCTAGGTAACTTTTAGTCGTAGCTCATAAAAAAATGAGCTCTAATAAGTAGCCTAATTTTTTTTTAACAAGTTTCGTTTCATTTCAAATTTTTTAACAAGTTCGAGCTAAGGCTTCTCGAATGATTTTTTTTTTCCATTGCCAGTAACCCAATGATGAATGATGCTGAGCACCAACAGAATAGTAGGCCGAGGAGGAAGCGACAATTGCACTCTAAAATGTATATTTGCTTAACAGTACTCCATACAAACAGCTCACATTTCTGTAAACATTAGAACCATGAGATTTTGCATTGGAAATCAGGTGTCCAACTACATTAGTCTTGTCCTGTCTTTCTTTCTTTTCGGTTTTCTCTCTCTTATTTTCACCCCTTTCTACTAGTATATAGTAACTTGCCGTTTCTCTTTCAAAAAAAGAACTTGTTGTTTCTAAGGCATCAGAACTTTGCAAGATGTAAATATCTGATATCATATCATTTCAACAAATTCCACAGGTGGAGGCACCTCTCCCAGTTGCCCAGCAGATGACAGATGGTCCGAAGGTTCAGTTTCAATGAGAACCCACAGTTTTTTCAGAAACGGCATCCACTTTTGGCCCTTCCTTTTCACCAATAAAGCCACCTTGTCAAATGACAGCAATACATGCATTACGATGTAGATGAACACGGCAATGGCAAGCACCAGAATGTAAGCAGATGTCTTCAACTTCCTGCAGCTGCCTGCAGCATATGCACCAAGCAGACCGAGCAAGTCCAATACCATTGCCGTTTTCATGGCAAGGAGAGATCTCTTGTACTTGCTTATTGTATTGTTCAACAAGAGGATGGCTATGACTATCGACGCCATGAATGCTGTGGAATTGCAATAGAAGAACACCATATACCGTCTTGGGCGGGTATCATGAAGAATTGGATCACCAGCAAAATGGCCTTCCTGGTCATCAGGCCAGATCCCACCTGGTGGGAGCAGTGCAGCTTGGTATGTGACAGTAACTGCTAGAGTTCCAATAAGCATCAAATCTTTGCGCCATTTGTGCTCAGTTCTCTTCCTAATCCTGATACTTCTCTCATGATTCATGGATGTATGTTGGCGCTCAAAAGCCTCTATGCTGAACATCCTTTCCAAGAAATCATTCACCTTGTCCTTGGCAAATGTCAGAACCAGGAATTGAATCATGACATAAACTGACACTGCAAGAACAACAAGGATGACATACACCGATGTTCACACTTTCCTGCAGCTTCCAGCGGCAAAAGCACCCATGAGGCTCATTAGATCAATCAAGATACATGCACGCAGCGCATAGGATTGGAGGCCCTTGTGACATAACCTTTTACTAACAAGCAACATAATCACAGCTAGTGATGCCACGAAAAGCAGTGGCATTGAAATAGAAGAAAAAACTTTGTAGCGGAGCGAAACTCATCAAGGAGCACTGGGTCACCTGCTCGGTGGCCACCATTATTGTCACTCCAGAAGCCACCCGGTGGGTTTATGCCAGCTTGATTGTGGCAGAAGCTGCAAGTACTGCAAGCAACATAAGAAACTTACGCTGCTTTTCCAAATTCTCCCTTTCATCATCTGTATCAATTGTATCGTTTCTTCTGAAATGATTTATTATCCCGTTCAGTCGTGTCTTCAGAGCCACCGATAGCAGAACATGAAGTATGACATAGATGAAAACAAGAAGCATTAAGATGAACGCATAGACAGATGATGAGAACTTTCTGCTGCTTCCAGCAGCATAGGCCCCCATAAGACCAAAGAGATCCAGTATCATGGCTGTTTGCAATATGTGGCGCTTCATAGCACCAATAGTAATCAGCTTGCTCTGAAGTAAGGTTATGATCACCAAAGATGCTACAAATGCCGTAGAATTGCAATAGAAGAATGCCTTATACCGCCTGGGGTGCATAGCCTCCAAGATTGGGTCCCCTGCAATATGCCCATTAACACTGTCTGCCCAAAAGCCACCAGGTGGATTGAGCCCAGCTTGATAAGTGACAGTGGCAGCAAGGATGCCAAGCAATAGGAGATATGTGCGCAATTTCTGTAGGTCATCCTTTGCATCACCAGAAATGCTTGGCATGCTTTTGTTGGATGGATGTTGTGTAGTGGGCCCTGACAGAGCAGGATCTCTGTCATTGATTGCAATCCCAGTCCCCTTCTCAACAAAAGAGCAAAGTTTCTGGAGCACTTCATTCTTCTTCTCTCTCATCCATCCAATGGACTTCTCTACACATGCTGGCTTTGTCACAAAAGGTTCGATGCACTGGAGGAAGAGGTAGAGCAAAACTGCACCAACAAGACAGAACACATAAAGAGATGTACGGACCTCCCTGCAGCTCCCAGCACCATAAGCCCCCATAAGCCCAAATAGGCTCACAAGCACACACAGCCGCAGAGCATTTGACTTGACAACATGATCCACTGCCGTATTACTGAGGAGCATGACGATGATCACAAGGGATCCAGCAAAAGATGTTGCATTGCAGACCAAGAATGCCTTGAACCTGCGGGGGTGGTGCTCTAGCAGCACTGGGTCACCAGCAAGATATTGAGGCTTCTTGTTGTCAGGCCAGAAGCCACCTGGTGGGCTTAGACCTGCAACATATGTCACTGATGCTGCTAATGTGGCAAGAACCAGTAAGAAACTGCGATTCCGCTCCATTTCCTCCATCTTATCAGAAGGCTCTTGCTCATCTGACCTGCTCTGTGTGTTCTTGAAAATGTTACCCAGGAAATCCTTCCAGAGTCTCCGGATACCCATGAACATATCCGCAGCCATTTAGGTGCAAGATGCCGGAAGAATATGACATGGAGTGTGACATACGCGAAGATGCCAACAAGCAACACCCAAATGTAAACTGAAGTCCTCACCTCCCTGCAGCTCCCAGCAGCATAGGCCCCCATGAGCCCAAGCAAGCCTAATACCATAGCAAATTGTAGTGCCCGAAGCCAAACTGCATTACGGTTCAGCTCCCTAACCAGGAGCAATATCAGGACAATCAGTGATGCCGCAAATGCTGTTGTGTTGCAGTAGAAGAAAATATGGTACCGCTTCGGGTAGCTAACTCTCAGCACGATGTCACCTGCAGTGTGGCCATCCTGGTTGTCTTGCCAGAATCCACCTGGCGGAGCCAGCCCTGCCTGATATGTTATGGCTGCAGCTAGGATAGCCATCAGGACCAAGTATTTCCTTAGCTTCCACAGGAGCTCAGCTTCATCAGCGTCTGGATTATTGTCACTTTGGCCTTGGTGTGGTGTTTGTTTCTCAAGGGCGGAGTTTACAGGCAGATGGTCACTGCTAGGCTGCTCTCTGGACTCCATAGAGTCGAGCTCAAGCTTGCAAAAGAAAATTCCAGTTGTCTCTGAAGGCGGTAGCATTTGAAGATCAGTATGGAGATGAGCTATACACACAGGTCGTGGTCTTTGGATACACCTCCACTAGATATTAGGGAAAGGTTAAGAAGATAAAGTGATAAAGTAAAGGGAGATGATAGAAAATCTGCAGTCGCATAAAGGCGCCCAACTCCTAGTCATTGACCAATTCATACTGATAGAAACTTTAGTATTAACAACCAAAGAAAAAAAAAAATTGTTATTCTGTGGAGGTGTTATCTACTCATCTTCTGTTGAAGTTCTTGTAGTTGACCGCATAAGAGCTCCATTCTTTTGTAAGATTCAGGTCATGACTTTCTGCATTCACACCCAATGATAAGGACTTTTCAAATTAAGACACAAGAATAATATATTTGATACAAGGACCTTGAATCAATCAAACATATTTCTTTTACAGCGCAGTGTCTGCATTGCTTTGTAGGATGGGATTCAAGAATATAAAATCATTTCATTTCTGCTAGTTTCTTTTGTGCTCCACTTCATTCTATTTTCATGTTTAACTGAACTTCAACAAAAAGCCAAAAGATTTTTTTTCTGCTATGAAATTTTTAGTTAAAATGAGAGCCTTGACCTTGATCACATGGTAATACTGTCCTTAAAACCCTTAAATTTTCTTTTTGACAGTCTTTTAGAACCACCATATGGTTTCAAATTTATGACAGTTTGTGGTTCATTTGTTGTTTAGAGTGATAGATCAACTCACTGTCATCCAACAATTTTTTGAAAGAAAACTGTCATCCAACAACCCCAGTCCCAAGGTATGTTTGGTGGTATAAATGATAACCACATAGTGAAGACGTATCTAACTAATAACTTAAAACCAGTGCTAACTTGGCACTGCAATCTCTACTGTACCCTATTAATTTGGTATGTAGTTACTTGAAATTCTCTTAAGGAAATATATAGTACATGTGTCTCTGCAGGGTTTCTTGAATCTTTATTCTCTAATTGTTTTTAGCACTGCAGATAGGTTGATGGAGCAGTTGGTGAGTCCTGCTGAACTCATGATGATATTTTAAGCCCACGTGTATTTGCACCAGTTGCCCCATTGAATGTAAGCATAAGAAACCCAAGTTGCATAATAATAAGGTAATAATGTCACTGAGTACAAGAGGGATGACGAGTGACTTGTTTTTATATAGGGGTCGTGAAAAGAAGTGCACTTTACATGACAGATTTTGAAATACAAATTCTTTTCTTCTGTCCTCCCAAGTTGTAACATTGGTTTGGGAAAGTTGTCATCCATTCCCAAAGCTTTCTGGACGAGCTCATCTCCCTTCTTCCTCTCGTCTCAGGCTCCTGGATAGTCATTGGGGACTTCAACAGTTCAACCTCATTAGGTCCCAGAAGGACAAGAACAATGGCAACATTAACCTCAACCTCATGACTGCTTCAACGATGCTTTGGAGAGCAGCTCGGGGTTCTTGAAATTCCCCTCCTTGTCTGTAACTTCACTTGGTCTAATCACCAGCCCCAACTGATTCTTGCCAGATTAGACAGAGCTTTTGTCAACCTGCCTCAACTCTCTAGCCTTGCCGAACACTTGCCTACTTCCGCAACCCAAACCTACCTCAGATCATATTCCACTGCTTCTTTGTATGTCCACTTCCATACCGGTCTCTGACGTCTTCAGGTTTGACAACTCCTGGTTGTACAACACATCCTTCCTTCCATCCATCCTCCCAGTGTGGTCTACTGCTGCTCCGTGTTCTGATCCGGCAGGTATGTTGGCATCGTGCCTCAAGGTGACCAGAGCGGCTACCAAGGCCTGGTCTCGGCGTATCAGGGCGCCCCATTTCATTATCCCAAATTGCAAATTTATTATAGAGCTTCTTGATCTTTTCGAGGAACATCGTTCACTCTCCAGTGATGAGTTGCAGACTAGATCCCTGTGTCGGGAAGGATTAGCACTGGCTATCAAGGAGCGTGCGACGTCTTCGAAGCAGCGAAGTAAATTCAAGGCGATCAAGGAGGGTGATGCAAACACTGCTTTCCATCATGCGCAGGCCACAGTGAGATTTAGAAGTAACAGAATTCCATGATGCAAAAATGGCAGCTCTCACTGGTTTCTTCTCTTCTATCATTGGTCAGCCAGGGGATTCTTCTTGGAGCTTTGATGTGCAGGCACTGTTACAGAATTCAAGTCAGCCATCCGCAGCGCTCGCTGCTCCATTCTGTGAAGAGGAGGTCAAGTGTGCGCTACGTTCCATGAATAGGAACAGTGCACTGTAACCGGACTAGGTAGTTAGGGTAGTTAGTTCGAGGATACTCGATAGATCAACGATCCGGCCAATGCCGAGAGCTCACCGCCGTCACCTAACAGCACGGTTTCAGAGTATGATCGAGTTCATCCTTCTCTGCCGACTTCCAGCAATACATAGAGTGTTGGTGTAAGCCTGCTGCTCAGCTGAAGAAAGGGAGTTGGTGTTGATCATGAAGGCGGGAAGGGGCTGATTTGAATCTTCTTGTCTGGAGCGTGCACGGTTGGAACGCCAGCGGTGGTGACCGCGCTCACCGAGATCATCAGTGTGTGCAGTTGCGTTTTGCATGAGTTTGTATCCCAGTTTAAATCTAGTGTGTGTTATTACTGAAAAGTGCTATAGGTATATATAGCTGGATGTAAGAGGAGCGGGGCAGCGCCTCAGTTGTGTTGTAAAACCGTCTGTACTTTATTTGCTATGTGGTGAAAAGGGGCACCATCGACCCTGTCAGTTGTTGAGTGTGTTCATTCGAATTCTTGCTCTATCTCAGATTTAGGTTTAGCCACTTGTGATATTGTGCGTGATTGTTGATCCTTGTACTAACATAGAGGACCGACAGGTCTCTCTTCGCCCGTTACATGGGCCGGTAGATTATGATATTTTCGTTATGGGCTTACACTCTCACTTAACCCAGCTCGGCCCAACCCTCCCCCCTTGAGGAATGGCTTGTACCCAGGCCAGTGCCCGTGGGAATTCTTGGCGCAGAGCCCTTCATCCTCCCACGTAGCCAGCTCGGATGGCAAATTTGACCACTTGATCAGCACTTGAGGTGTTGTAGAATCATAGTGCAGATGAAGACGATGGTCCAAGACCTGCTTAGGTACCTGAAAAGGCATAGATGGATCTGGTAGCACCTGGGCCTGATGGGTTCGGCCCTGCCTTCCTGGCTTCCTGGAACACTGTCAAATCACAAGTAATGGAGTTCATCAACCAATTCCACCATGATGCTGTGCAGCTGGAAAGAATTAGCAGATCCTACATTGTTTTAATTCCAAAAAGGCCAGGTGCAACGACTGTCGATGCCTTCAGACCGATATGCTTGCAAAACTGTACTGTCAAAATCTTGGCAAAATCCCTAACCTGCAGGCTACACAAAGAAATCGGGAATCTCATTGATTTGAATCAGACAGGCTTCCTCCAGGGTCGATCAATTTCTGAAAGTTTCGTCTTTGCTGCTGAATTAGTACAAGCTTGTCATAAAAAAGAAATGTCCCGGCTATTGTGTTGAAGCTTGATTTCGCAAAATCTTTTGATACGTGGCCCGGTCTCGACAAAATCCTTTTACGCAAGGGGCTTCAACAATACATGGAGAGTCTGGATGAAGCACATCCTTGTATCTTCAAAAATTGCTGTGCTGCTATATGGGGTACCAGGGCCTTGGATTAACTGCAAGAGAGGGCTTTGGCAAGGGGAACCTCTGTCGCCATACCTTTTTCTATTGGTTGCTGACACCCTACAAGCCTTGATCAGAAAATTTGTCGATGATATAAGGCACCCGTTGCTTGATGGATCAGGTTGTGTCACTCTGCAATACGCAGATGACACTCTGATTGTTGTTAAAGGGGATTTGGCTGATGTGCAGAAACTGAAAGAGGTACTTGATTGGTTCTCTGAAGCCACTGGACTTACAATTAACTACCACAAGAGCGCTGCAGTTCCTATACACATGGAGGACAACACTTTCCAACAGTGTATCCAATTGCTTGGTTGCAAGATTGAAGCTTTCCCTCAGAACTACTTCGGACTTCCTCTCTCATCATCAAAACTGCCTGCATCAACTTTCAATTGCTACATTGAAAGAACGGATGCCTACCTCCCTTCCTAGCAAGCATCTCTCCTTAACACCATGGGGAGAGTGGTTCTGGTCAACTCAGTCCTCGACAGCCAGCTGGTTTATGTCATGTCGGCAATCAACATCCCCCATCACTGGTAAAACAGATTGACAAACGCAGGAGATCCTTCATGTGGGCTGGGGAGTCTCACACATCTTCGGCAAAATGCCTTGTGGCATGGGAGAAATGCTGCACAACAAAGGACTCGATGGTCTAGGCATAAAGGACTTTGTCACGCAAAACATCTGTCTACTACTGAAGCTTATTCACCGCTTGCACTGCGCTGACAGCTCTGCTTGGGGATTATGGGTCAGGCAGCACACCAATATGGCTACGCTCAAGGGGGACCTTCAGGGAATACACTGGGACATGCTGAGATCCATCCTTCCTTTGTACCAAGAATCAGCTCTGTTCCTGAAGCTCAGTTCAGCACTTTCTTCACACTATGCTGCTCGCAACTATGGAAGAGACGAAACTCAATCATCTTCCGCAATGAACACCTCAATCACAAGCAATTTCTGCAAACCTGCTGCACGGATGCTGCTTCTTGGAGACCAAGACTACCAAAGAAACAAAGACACATTGCCGACTCTTGATGTGGTTTTTTTCCAGGGTCTAGTCAATAGAATGGTATAAACCATTTATGTATAGCCTAAATTCCCCAATTCTCTGTAATCTATAGACATGGGCCTCATTTTTAGTTAATACAAATTCAGGTGGGGAATTACCCCCGGTGAAAGTTCAAAAAATAAGTTGTAACATGAAAAGCAAACACCAAATACTTTCTTATTTCGCAATTTCATAGTAAACAGTAATGGAAAAATCTATTGGCTTAAGGTTGTGGACATGAGGCGTGTTCATTTGCAGGCATTTGTTGACAACGGATTACAGCAGGGCAGTTGGCACACACCTGTTACAGTGGCAAGCTGGCTACCAGTAGTCAATGTGCAACTTGTGATTGCCACGCCTCGCTAGCTTGGCTCGAACAGGAACGGCACACCATCAAGCTTGCGTGCATTTCATTGAACACCTGTCAGGCATGCTACTCAAACGGGGTTCCTGGCTGGACGATCCGCTTGCACGGTCATTCCGCCAAATACCTGCCGGGCAGAAAGCTCTCGTCCCCACAACGCAGGTGCAATCTCGTTGTTGACGGCGAGCACCGGCCGCGCGCTCCCCTCAGCCTGCGAGCACCGTCGCCACACCCCAGGCGCGCGGTAGGCCGCGAGCCCACCAACTCAAGCAGCAACGACCCCCTCCTGCACTGTGCACAAGACGAGCCCGCGCCAAGACCGTGAGGTGTGTGCACGCCCTCGCGCGGCAATGCTAATGTTGCATCAAGTTTCAAGTTCAAAATCCGTTTCAACAGGTGCATCGGGCAAGGATTTGCTGTCTTTTTAAAGGGAAACAAGGATTTACTGCTTTTGTTTACATATTCACGGCTTGCACGCACACTCATCCCTATAAACACACGTAAAAAAACACCTTTAAACGTTTAGTAGATAGATGGGCTGAATTTCTTTTCCATCGTGCGATATTTGTTACTTTTTGTTATTTTTTTTTCGATCGGGTCATTTATCCGTTTTTTCATTAAAAAGACCTTTTATCATTTTATTATTTACTCGTTTTATGGTCGTACATTTTTCATGGAATTATCTTCTGGTCTGATAACATGTCAATTTTGGATTAGTTTAGTTGTGTACTAACCAAAATGGTTCGATAACATAATTTTATTGCTTTTTATAATAACCTAATTGGATACTTCCTTCGTCCCAAGAAGAGTGTCATTTTAGGTTTTTCGACATTGTGCTTGACCGTTCGTCTTATTCAAAAAATTTATAAAAATTATAAAATAAATAAATCATTATTAAAGTATCTCTAGTGATAAAATAAAACAAAATAAATAATATTTATACAAAAAATTTGAATAAAACGGAAGGTCAAAAAAATGCGTGAAAAACCTAAAAAGCGACACTCTTTTTTTGGGGCCGGAGGGAATACTTATGTACTCTCCGTTGCTCCTTTCCAAATTCTATGTCTGAGTTTACCATTATACAATTGCCAAATAAAAAATGGACCTTCAGTCGCTTAAACTTTTCAGCCTAACTTATCAGACAGTACAATTTTTTTCTTTCACCAAATCAATGTTTGTTGGCTTATCAGCCCCAGAAACTATCATCCAAACAACACCCGATTATCCGTTAGAAACCTTTAAAAAGACTAGGAATTGAAGTTCCCATTTTTCTCGAGCACCCATCTCTCACATTATCTTGTTCACCCTCCGTTAGAGTAATTTACAAAAGCTCATACATCATGTTTTGCTACTAGTAGAGATAATTTACTAAACCTCATACATTAGCCGACTTTACCATTGTAAGTTACTGCCTGGGAGAGAGTTTTTCTCAAAGTTAACTCCTAGTTTACTTTCTGGACGTCAACTATACCATACTATTCTGGTTCATGCTGATATTTGTACAAGTTGTCATGGGTGTGTTTGGTTCATTTTCTAGATCCACCAAAATGTTTTTATAACATAATTTTCTTGTTTTTCTAGGAGCCTAATTGGGCACTTGTGTACTCTCTCCCTTCCTCCTTTCCAAATTTTAAGTCTGAGTTTGCCATTATACAATTGCCTGATGAAAAATCGACCCACAGTAGTAACTTGTTCGCTTGAATTATCAGACTGACATATCAAATACGGCACAATGTTTTTCTCTCACCAAATCAGTGTCTGTGAGCTTATCAGCTCTAGAAACCATAAAAAACTTTAAAGAGACTAGGCAGTGAAGTTCCCATTTTTACACAAGCACCCATCTCTCACATTATCTTCTTCAATGTCCATTAGAGTAATTTACTAAAGCTCATACATCAGTGCTGCCCCATGGCACTCGGCAAAGAGCTGCAATGCCGAGTGTCGTTTGTATGTTGTGTGTCGTTCAGTGAGCACTCGGCGTATCGACTCTTTGCCGAGTGTCTGATATTTGGCACTCGGCAATCATCTCATACATTAGGCCGGCTTTGTCATTGTAAGTACTGCTCGAGGGAGTTTTTCTCAAAGTTAACCCTAGTTTCCTTCTTGGAAGATGTCAGCTAGCATACAATCCTGGTTCGCGCGTGCTGATTTTGTACATGTCTTAATATTTCACACACAAGGCCACACCTTGCCAACCCAGATCCCTCCCAAAATCTCGTCTATTTCCCATTCCTCACTTAGTATTTGACATTTGTTGACGTGAATATTGGTCCCACCTAAAACCCGTAGACTGCAAACCAAGCAATGAATGTGGTGGAATATACTATCTCAGCCTGGGCGTTCGGTTTAAATCGAAAAGTCGGTTCGGTTCGGTTTAAAAAATTCGGTTCCCATAAATCTAAAACCGATCGGTTTGTCAAAATAGTAGGAACCGACGAAATCGGTTTCGGTTTTTTCTTCGGTTTTCGGTTTTAAAACCGAAAAACCGATGAAAAAAACGCTCAAACCCGGAACCTCTGCGCTGCTCGCGGCCTCACGAGCTGCGCTGCCGCTCGCCGAAGTCGCCGCTCCCGCGCCCGCTCGCCGGTCGCCAGCGCACGCGACCGCTTCGCCCAGAGTCGCCAGCGCGCCGCCCGCCCTATTGCCAGCGCCCGCCCGGCCCCCGGCTCGCCCCGCCGCGCCGCCGCGCTTTAGCGTGCTGTCGCGCTGCCGCCCGCCCGCGTTGCCAGCGCGCCGCCCAGGCCCCTAGCTCGCGCCGCCGCCCGTCGCCTAGCACCTGCGCTAGGGTTACGAGGAAGGACTTCGCCGAGTGTGGTCTTGCGCTTTGCGGCGAGGGGAAGGGGTGGGGGCGTCTTTAAGCTTGGCGATGCCGATGGGCTTGCGGCTTTGCGCTTTGTTGGGCTGTCCTACGGTTGGGGTGGAAAGCTAGAATCGGCGAACTTCGGTTTTTACTTCGGTGTTCGGTTTGGTTGGACCTGAAACCGCCGGAACCGAAAAACCGAATTTTCCAAAACTAGAAATCGAAAGCCGAACCGAAAAACCGACATTTCGGATCGGTTTCGGTTTTTCGGTTAAAAAGTGCCCGGGCTAAATACTATCACACTTTCACGCGGTGAGGAACGGCGAGTTTTACAAAGAAACCTGTCATGACCCGAGTGGGCCAGCCCGGGGAGGGCTAATTGGGCCAGCACGCGACGGCCGCCCGGCCGAGAGGGGGCCGGGGCGCATCGCTGCGGGGGGGGCCGGCGCCCCCTGGCGCCGCCGCCTCTCTCCCGTCTGAGTCCGACTTAAACCGTCTTCAAGTTAGGATTATCTTAGGAATTTTTGGTTTGTAAAGGGGATATTCAATCTATAAGGAAGACCCTTATTAGGAAATAAATAAATCTTGCTTGTAAAAGGTATTCGATCGTATAAGAAAACCTTATAGAGATTGCTTAGATTACAAGTCCCACTAGCCGGGCTATATAAGCAAGAGGCATGTAATCTCTAGGGGATAAGCAAGCAATAAAAATTAGTATCCATCTATTCTGTCTCTCCACCGCCGCCACCCCGACCAGCCAGCCGCCCGCCGCGCCCCCGCCGCGCCGCCGCCGCCGCCGGCCCCCTCCTCCCCACGGCTCCTCCTCTCAAGCGGTTGCTCGTCTTTGCCGCTCGTCGCCGCCCGGCGAAAGCCTGCAGCCCTCGGGGAGCTCCAGCGGTCGGCGAACACGTGTCAATTCCGGCCCAATCTGGCCGGAATCGGCGGTATATCCGGAGACCGGGGCGATTCCCACCACCCATGGCTTCGAGATGAGGGGAGTTCACCGCAAATAGAAGGCGCTCCTCGACAACAAGCGCATCAAGATCGGCCGCGCCGGCGAGATGGAGACGCGTCTGCGTCGCATGGAGCACGCGTCTTCATCACCTCCCGGACTACCCCGAGCACGGCGACCAAGGCGGAGGACAGCCCGGCGGCTGCCGCCGCCGGCGGGCAAGGCGGCCCGGGCGCCGCCACGGCCGCCGCCCTCCCCGCGCGGACCCGTCCAACGGCTCCGACCACTGCCATCCTCGGTGGAGGAGGAAGATGGCGTTCAGGTGACGCACCAGCCGTCATCGGCGTCATCCTCGGCGACACCGCAGCACCGGCTGTCCTCTCCTCTCCACCGACACCGGCGGCGTGCGGGACTCCCGGCGACGGCGTCACCCGCGGCACCCCTGCCCCTACCCCCGGCGCCACCCGGGCGCCCGGACGCCCACCAGCGGCGCCCGGGACCGTGGTGCCACCAGCGACATCACGACCTCCTCCCCTCGTGACACGCTGCAAGTCTAGAATGCGGCGGCACCGATGACCCCGACCTGCTGGATTCGCAAAACGGAGCTCTTCTTCCAAAATCAACTTGGAGATCGACCCGGACTGCACTACGTGAGTTACGCCGCCTTCCACCTCACGGTATTGCTTTGATGCAGTTCATGGATCTGTCCAAGAAGAAGTCCCGATCGAGTGGGACGAGTTCACTCACCGCTGTGCCATCGCCGGGCCCCCGCCTACCTCGACAACTGCGGGGGCCTACGCCGCCGCCTTCCCGGGGAGGCAAGCTGAGGCGACTACATCGGCGCCTTCGAGAACTATGCTCTACGCATGGAACTTGAGGGGACAGCGCCACCGTGTTAGCCTCTTCGTTGGAGGCATGCGGGGAGGCGCCGCGCACGGCCTTCGAGTGGTTCGAGCCTCGTTCGATGGAGGAGGCCATCGACCTTACCCGCCGCTACAACGACGCGGCGAGCTGGGCGGCGACGGCGGCGGGCGCCCGGACCCGGCGCCAACAAGGCCGGCCGCCACGCCGACCCGGCGTCATCGACGGCGACATTGCGGCTGCCCTGGTTGACCGCATGCGGGGACGGCGGCGTCTTCTTGCTTTGCCATGGACGACATCGACGGGCCGATGGCGAGCGACATGATTCTTGAGCTGCACTTGGGCACGATGACCAACGAGGCTTCGGGATCATCGCCAACGCCATCGAATTGCGGGCTACCGCGCGCGGGGTAGAGCCTCCACTCACGGCATCGTGAGGTACTTCCACCGCTACTACATCCCCGCTACTTGAGCTTCTCGGGACTTCTGGCGGGGAGAATGTCCCGTACGACGACGTAGCGGTGGGCTTCCACCTCCTAACCGCCCTCGGGAGGATCGGGCGTTCCCGGCAAGTGTCCTCCTACTACAGGCGACCCACGGCGTCGGGGTCAAGGGCGCCACCGTCCTCCTCTTCGACAACAACGGCGACATCTTCTTCCTCATCGACAACGTCACGGTTGGCGCCGCCGTGGACTTCGGGGAGATGCGGCCGGGCCGCCCGTCGGCCCCAACGACCTCCTCTACGGCTGCCTCATCGACTTCACCTCGTCGCCTCCTCGTCGCCGACACGTCTGCGCGAGGAAGCTCCATGCAAAGGTGACCGGTGCCGACGACTTACACCTACACGTCTCCTCCTCCAACCCGCCCGGATGATCGGTATCGGACACCACTGGCGCCACCGTCATGCGCCGTGCATGGGCGAAACGTCCCTTCATGCAGCCCCCAGGAGCTTCAAGTTTAGCATCTACTTCGGTGACCTCCACCTCGACTTCTCCTTCTCCGACAAGGGCGCCCGGCATCTGCAACGGCGACAACGACACGTGTGGCCCTCTCGTCTTCTACGGGCTGGAGTTGTCACTTCCCGATCGGCGTGCCCTTCGCCACCACCACTGGGTTGGGCGGCTGCGTGGAGCCAGCGCCGCCCTCGTCGAGCGGTGGGGAAATGTCATGACCCGAATGGGCCAGCCGGGGAGGGCTAATTGGGCGAGCAGCGACGACCGCCCGGCCGAGGGGGGCCCGAGGGCGCCGCGTGGCGGCGGCCGGCGCCCCGCCGCCGCCGCCTCTCTCCCGTCTGAGTCCGACTTCGCCGTCTTCAAGTTAGGATTATCTTAGGAATTTTGGTGTGTAAAGGGGATATTCCAATCTATAAGGAAGACCCTTATTAGGAAATAAATAAATATTGCTTGTAAAAGGTATTCGATCGTATAAGGAAACCTTATAGAGATTGCTTAGATTACAAGTCCCACTAAGCGGGCTATATAAGCAAGAGGCATGTAATCTCTAGGGGATAAGCAAGCAATAAAAATTAGTATCCATCTATTCTGTCTCTCCACCGCCGCCGCCCTGCGCCCGCGCCGCCCCGACCAGCGCCGCCACCGCGCCACCAGCGCCGTGGCGCGCCGCCATCGCCGGCCGCCCCCTCCTCCCCACGGCTCCTCCTCTCCAAGCGATTTGCTCGTCTTGCTGCCGCTCGTCGCCGCCCGGCGAAAGCTGCAACCCCCTACGCCCTCTCGGGAGCTCCAACGGTCGACAAACACGTGTCAATTCCGGCCCAATCTGGCCGGAATCGACAAAACCATCAAAGGATAGCACGCTTATGTAGCGAAGAACAACTAATTTCGACACAAACTAGAAAATGAGTCGTCGTAACTCTCATCCGAAAGAGGGACCATGTCGGGTGAGGACGTCGACAATACGCCTAGATTGACCAACAAGGGATAGCTATATGATGCTTATGTAACATCTATTTCTTTGGTTACATACCAGGAGAAATAGATGAGAATATCTAAATATAAATCTGCACAAAAATAGTCCCAGGACACATCAGCTGTCATATGCAACCATATTGCCAACTAATGTACATCCATATATCATATTTTCAGTATGTGCATAAAAATCGATTCATATCTAGCTAGGATATACCATAATACATTAATTTATTACAGTCCACAAGGATTATTATGAAACTGAAACAAAAAGTAGAAGCGGCAGCGGGGCAAGCGAATCGTACACTGTCTCCGTTCCGCAAGCAAACTTGAGTGCCAACATACCTCTCTCTCTCTCTCTCTCTCTCTCTCTCTCTATTACTTTTTGCTTCATAACCTTTATTCTTTATTAGGGGAAAAGCAATTTTTTTAAAAAATAAAGCACACACGTACAAGCAAACAGGTTTTACATCCTTTTAATAACAAATATAATAAATATGAAACACACCATGCTGAAGAAAGTAAAACGAAAACACACAAAGAAACAAGTTCAGCTTTAACCACACTGCTGGACACTTGACGATGCGTGCGTGTTCACTGACTGCCGGCCTGTTTCTGTGACTCTGGATCCACCACTTTTGATGAGGAGTTGTTTTTGGGTTGGTAGATGAAGCTGTGGTATCGCCGCGGTCGCCATTGTCGAAGCCGACGCCGCGTCGTCTCGTGGGGAAGATCACAAAGACGAAGCTGGACAGGAGCGCCAGCCCCAGCGGCGCGTTCCTCAGCAGCTCCTTGACATTCTTCATGTGGTCGGTGTCCAGGTCTGGGACGAAGCACTTCTGGAGCCCGACGTCACCCAAGGCGATGGAGATGAAGACGATGGCTGCGAAGATGGCGTGGACCCAGTCGAGCATCTGGAGGCGGCGCTCCTTGAGCGCGGGGCCGAGCTTCCTCAGCAGGTCGCGCTCCTCCTTCTTGGTGAGGCCGAACACGTTGAGGCGGCGCGGGAGCGCCACGCCGTAGTAGATCTTATTGCTGTCGGGGTCGACGATGCTGTCGGTGAAGGTGAGGAAGATGCAGGCTGCGGTGAGGAAGGCGACGAGCGAGGCGCTGAGCCACTTGTTCGCGGTGTTGCAGGCGCCCTGGTTGGTGAAGGATGCCGACAGCGTTTGGAACACCAGCACCGCGCCGGACGGCAGCAGCTTTGCCAGGTTCGCCGACACCGACAGCACCTTCTCGGCGGCCACATTGGCCTTGTTGGATTTCGGCTCTGCGGCGTTGCTAGTAGTACCAACTGCAAGCATACTGGTGATGCTATAACTACGGCTTGTTCCTGCCTGCTGGTCACTTCCTTGTGTTGCCATCATACGTTATTTCCTCTGTGTGAGACTTTGAGATATCCTGGCTAAGCTACTGCTCGCACCTCTCAATCGCCCTCCTCGTTCTCAGCATGGACGATCCATGCATATCGCTGTTGTTTATATAGGCGGCCGGCCGGCTATGATTAGGGATGCTAAGCGACGGCTTTATTGATCTACTCCCCTACATGAGCCAGATCATATCTTTATCTTCTTTTGTGTCTGGGAAGATATATTTCTACTTTTCCCAACTTACAGGAGGCTGAACACACTGTGTTTGGTATGCTAGCTTATCATTGCACATGACTGTAGGGCATTCTAGCTTATTTTGGGAACTTAATTAATGTCAATGCACTTAATGCTAACAAGCTAAGCACGCTTGGAATTGATACCAACGAAAGATGGAGCTTTGACATCCTTCTGTTACTCTAAACTAAAGGAACCGAATATTTATTTCTAAGACTATATATGAAGAAGTTATAGAAAACCAGTGCCATGTATAGCGATTAGTAGAACAGTCCTAATGGAGAAACTAATAGTCTTGTTCCGTCTCTGCGGTTGATAAGCCAGCTGATACTATCTTATTTGTTATGAGAGAAATAATTGTACTGTTGACACCTGTTATAGCATAATATTACTAGTCAACTAATCATGAAATAAGGGCATAAAATAAATAATTACATAGACTAGGGGCTTTACTAACATAGTTCCACAAGTTTTGGTGATTTATATATTTTCAGTGACTAAACAGAAAAAAGCCTAGAGTTTGCAAGACATATGAAGCATAAACATGTTACAAACATATTCCAAGATAGCACCATTGCAAAGAGCTCGTCGAGGCGATTGAAACAGATATATTATTTGCTATATTCGAGTCGAGAATCAAAAGATATCGATTGCGAGCAAAGTTCACTAAAACGGTCATAACTTTCTCATACGGACTCCGTTTCCTGCAAAATACCAGTCATTCGAAGCTATCGACGAGACCGACGCACCCACAAAATTTGAACTCATTATTCCACAGGGGCCTGGCAGCCGCCAGGCTCTTTTCATGGCGGCCGCCGGGAGATTGAGCCCAATCCGTTTCAACTTTTTATGTCGGTTTGTAACCGACTTTGAGGTTGTATCTACACCGTTACCAAGGTCGGTTTGATCCAAGGGTCATCGTTCATCGCCAAGGACTATATAAGCAACCCCGGGGTCGACCCCAAGGATTATCTCTCATTATCTCTTCATTATCTATCTACAAGAGTAAAAGTTAGGGTTTCAATTAGAAGAGAGAGATCCCTCTAGTTGTCTAGTTCATCTAGTTCATCTAGTTGTAACTAGATCAGGGAGAGAGTAGAGGAGAAAGCTGAAGAGTCGGACCTGTCGGATCTTCATCAACTTTGTATTCTTGCAGCAACTAGTTCGTCTTCAGCAATCTCCAGGTTCTTTATTTATTATTTCTAAGTACTTAATTTTAGTTCTTATCTTACTTTATTTACTAGATCTCTGCTCGTATTGAGTGCTCTAGTTATTACGTGTGATTAGAGTAGTAATCTATAGTGTAGACGTGGTGTCTAGACTAGAGATTACCCGAGGTTGCGCCCAATCCTACGGTTAGTTGTGGTAGCCCCAGGGGTGATAGCCCCAATCGGGCCTTTGTAATCCACCACGTTCGGGTTGGTGTTTTCGTAGAGCTTTTGGCAGCCTTCTTCCAACTACCTTCTTCCCGGTCTTTTTCGAGTTTGGAATGGACTGTTGCTCAAAGTAGATAAAGTATAGTGAGCCTCTAATTAGATAAAACCACTTAGAAAACCCAAAATCCTCTCTACCCATATTATCTATCTTTCCTAAGGCGATCATAATTCTTCTAGTACACTTCACGTTCCCGTGGAAATCGATACCTTGGAATACTCCCGGGTGAAAGCTACATCGGTATCCGTGCGCTTGCGGATTTTTTCTGTTTGCGTTAATTTATACCAACATGTACCATGACTAATAAAGATTATACAGATTCGCACATCACTGCCAGATTTGGCACAACCGCCAGTGATTAACTTTCACTGTCGATTCTTGGCTTTGACCAGGAAATGACAGTGTATACACGCTAAAAATTTGAACATACATGATGATGTTGCAGATCTTTCTGCAAGCATTGCTCGAAACAACTGAAATTATGTGGTGTTGGTCTATACCAAATGTATAGGACCTCGGGTTGCCGAACTAGCCAAGCGAAGTGGAGAATGACACAACAAACCGAAAAAAGTAACCAACACTCCCTGAATTTATTATCCATCTGTCCTTACAAACCCTGCCACGGGCTCTATTTATACATGCCCGTAGGCTTTTGTAGGGCCAAAAATACCCTTCTACCTATTTTGATCCCTAAGAATATTCTCTCCTAGGAAGGTTCTTACGGTCATTGTCTACCTCTACTCCCAACCACTCTCGTGGGGACCAGCTGCATCGCGGGACCACCTTGAAGAGAGGAGAGTTTTGCCCGAGATAGAAGGTTCGGGTGAAAGTAAAGGGCTGAAGGTGACAAAACATGTTTATTGGGCGGACCCGTCTCGTGTTTGGTCCGACCATGATGATTATGTTCGTCAAGGTTATATGGATTTGGAGACCCAATCTCTTTGTCGTGCACTAGGCAAGGAAGTTGTCCCTAACCCGAAGTCTACCGAAGCTTTGGTGTTCCATGATTATTTCGTTACCGGACTTTGGCTTCCATGCGAACATTTCATCGATCTGGTGCTCAAAAGTTTTGATTTGCGGTTGCATCATCTTACACCGAACTCCATAACTTCGGATGGGTGTATTCGTCATGGCACTAAAAATGATGGGTGCTCCACTTCGGCGTAGATACTTTTACCAAGTTCTATGAATGCCACTTTAAATCGAGAAATATAAAGCGTGCGGGTGAAACAACGTCGGGTGTGTTTGGATTGTACACCTTCATTCCTCGAAAGGACAAGAAAATCGCCCGAATGGTTCTTGCCTACCATAATAAGTGGACAGATTGAACCGAGCACTGGTTTTATGTCTAAGTCAGTTTGGTGGAAGCTGAAACTAGGGACGCCGAGACGGGCTTCATTCAGGACAACTGGCTTGTTTCCCGAATGATTCCTATTCTTTGGAGCTCGTGTTGTGGATACCACTCCCGAGGTTGAGGGGAAGATGAGGCTACGAGAGATTTTGTAGAGACATCACAATGCCAGATTAGCACATATCTTGTTGAAGAATAGGTGGCTCTTGGAGTTTAGGCATTGAGCCTTAACACCAAGCTCATATCCAAACCGAGAGGGGATGATTATCACGGTCCTATTCTTGTTGACGAGAGGCTGACAAAATACACTTCGGATGAAGACTTTATTTTTGACGTTAGTGATTAGGTGGACTTAGTGCATGGACCGTATGGTCAGAAAGAACATAATGTGTGCGCTTTGAACCGTGTGCTTTGAATGCGATGTGTGTCATGTATCCACACCGAATGGATCCGATGGCTTCTAAGAAAGCAAAGCCGCACTTATTTGTTGACACCACTGTTATATCATAATATTAATAGTTAACTAAACATAAAATAAGGGTTTAAAATGAATAATCACATAGACTAGGGGCTTTACTAACATAATTCCATGAGCTTTGGTGATTTATATCTTTCTGAGGGACTTAACGGATAAAAAAGCGATTAAGAGCGGTGAAAAGCCCAAAGAGTTTGCATCCCATACGATGAGAAGACTTGGCGTGAGGCAACTCAATCTAAAAAGTGGACTAAAACATTCTAGAAGACACCGGGAGGAAGGAGATCTCGGCGTGACCCGGGGGTCTGGCGATCGCCCGGTGTTCTAAGCCCAAATCCGGCCCACTTTGGAGGTCGGTTTCTAACCGACATTGAGGTTGTATCTATGCTATTGCTCAAGGTCGGTTTGATCCAAGGGCCACCGTTCATCGCCAAGGGCTATATAAACGGACCCCCTTACCCCTGGGTGAAACCCTAATTCATTCTAATTCATTCCACTCATATCTTTTGACCTGTTGGTCATTGAGGTGTCCCAATGTGAGGACAGCCTCTCCACTAGAGAATTAGGGTTAGACTCTCCAATGTAGTAGTTTGGCAACTAGAGAGTTAGGGAGAGTGGAGCTGCGCTCCGATTCTGGAGATGTCTACAGAGTTTGGTATGTCTTGTATCCTTTCTTTGTAAGACTTATGATTCATATATTTATCTTCACTATTTACTTCCATGTCTTTCATATATGGTTAGTGTAGTTGTTATACCATTACATAGGATCTTCGCTCGCATCGAGTGCTCTAGTTATAGACATAATTAGAGTAGTAATCAATAGTGTAGACATGTTGTCTAGACTAGAGATTACCTGAGATTGCACCCAACCCCACGGATAGTTTGTGGTAGCCCCAGGTGGTGATAGCCCTGATGGCCGACGTATTCCACCACGTTCGGGTTGGTGTTTGTAGAACTGTAGTTGGAACTTCCTAGTCCCCTTCTCATCTCTTTCTGTGGCTAGTGTTCTGATGTCCCGAAGTGCTTTGGTGTGATTACTATCGTAGAACCTAAGTAATAGAGAAGTACATAGGAACCTTGATCTCTCCCGTTGTCCTCTCAACTTGCTACTACACATTTATCTTAGGAATTCTCTTGTGTGATATTATTCATAACTCCTATCATATATCAGTTATCCCCTCACTTTAGTCTAGTGGTTTGCTAAGTTAGTAGATGCATAATTGTGAGTTATTAGATTCTTTAGCCCAAGCTTCCCTGTGGATACGATACTCTAGAATACTCTCCTAGGGAAAAACTACAATGGTATTACATTGCACTTGCGGAATCCTTCATATTCTTTTAGCACTTAACAAATACCAACACACGCCATTTTCTAGGCATGAGTGGTAGTAGTGGAGGTGTTCATGGATCGGGGAAGAGGCTATGGCCACGTTGTTTGTAGTTCGGTTCCACTCAAATCCAGGAAGCAGAAGAGAGTGGCTAGCAAAACACAGCCAAAAGAGTTTGCTAACATTGATGTAGGACATCTTTTGGGAAAAAATCCTAGGCGGCGAAGCCGAAAGTTGGCATTCGGTGAAACACGATGTTTCGGCTATGACTTTGTGGAAACAGATAGAATGTTTTCATGCATTAAAAAACCTTTTGACCTCTTGATTTGTAGCATTGATTCACATTTATGTTTAGGCGAATCGAAATGCTTAATTTCCTCGTGTTTTGCGGTGATGTCCGGCAATTACGAGGAGGCGATCCCACCTAAGCGTGATCCTTGTGAAGCTTTGAAAGATGGTGACACGAGGAGTGTCACGATGTAGTCACCAAGATCTCGTGGAAGGACCACGTGACGGTCGAGGCTAACCGAGAAGAACAACACACGTCTCAAGCCTCGTCCACTGATAACTCTAATCTAGTGTTAGCCCCTGAGACAACTCTGCGGGATGTCACACCGAGCCCTGGCGTAGGTAAGTCGAGATTTAATCATGAGTCATTCGTGATGACCCAAGAGATGGCACATAGTTGTTTATTCGGCCATGGGTTACTCTCACTAGAGTCTTGTTCCGAGGACTATGGCGAGACGCGTGTGTATTCAGGCTCAAGCTCCCTTGGGATATGAGCCCAATGTTGACGGTCACTAAGGACATATTTTTCCCGTCAAAATTCTACCATAAAGGGGATGAAACTATACCTTTTCATACTTGTTGACACCTGTTATAGCATAATATTACTAGTCAACTAACATGAAATAAGGGCTTAAAATGAATATCAATATAAGTCTAGGGGTCTAACTAACATAATTCCACGAGCTTTGGTGATTTATATATTTTCGAGGGACTTAACGGATAAATGCGAGAGAAGAATGGAGAAAGTTAGGAATATATATCCCATATGATGACAAGACTTGACCGTGAAGTAACTTCGATCCAAAATGTGGACTAAAACACTCTAGAAGATACCAGAAGACACCAGAAGGAACCAGAGGCCGAGGGGAGACCAACCCCTGGCGGCCGCCAGGCTCATTTTGGCCGGCCGCCAGGTGGGTCCCACATGTCAGCCTCTCCTTTCTAGGTCGGTTTGTAACCGACCTTGAGGTTGTATCTACACCGTTATTGAAGGTCGGTTTGATCCAATGGTCATCGTTTATCGCCAAGGCCTATATAAGAAGACCCCTTGACCCCAGGGTTAAACCCTAACTCATTCTATCTCATTATCTCTTGACCTTTTGGTCAGAGGTGTCCCAATGTGAGGACAACCTCTCCTCTCTAGTTCTAATCTATATTAGAAGATCATGTAGAACTAGAAGGATTAGAGTGAGTTAAGAGCAAAAGCATATCAAGTTGATAGATTAGATCCAAGTCCTTCATGAAAGTGACTAGATCTAGTCTTGAGAGCTAAAGAGTGAGTGGAGGAGAAGAAGGGGAAGCACCGGACATGTCGGTGACTCCTCTACGCTTGTACCTCCGGGATCAAAGGCCTTGTGGCACTTGATCCTGAGACTTCTATGGTGGATCAACTTCTTGTTTGAGTAAGTAATCGTGTTATCTTATGTGTTAGTATTGTTCTTATTGTTCATAACTCTTTGAGTACTTTAATCTATGGGAATCTATAGATTAGAGGGGTATGCTTAGGTGTAGGCGTGGTGCCTAGATCGAAGTTACTTGTGAATGCACCCTACCTTCCGAAGTGTGGTAGTTCGTGGTAGTGACAATACCATTGATTCCTTTGTATTCCATCTCCCGTTGGATAGGACTAGTAGGACAATGTTGCTGGAGGAATAGTAAGTTTTGACCTTACTTTTCTTTGAGTACGTCCCTATAAGACAATATCAACATAGCTTACAAGAAGAAGAACTAGACAACCATAGGAATCTTCTTACCTCTTTATCCTCTCCCGTTCCTTAATTGCTGCTCAGGGATTAGTTATATGCCTCAGTTATCCTCACACCATCCTCCCTGTCGATTCGATATTAAAACCCTCTCCCGGGTGAAATGCTCACTAGTATCCGTTCGCTTGCGGATTATTATAAATATTTCTGTAGGCTTAACAAATACCAACAATACTCATATACATTTATTACTTACATATTTCCACTTGTAGTGTCCAAAATATATTTTGTAGGAATTATAATAAAAACAGGTGGAAATACGACCAAAAGGCGCAACCCCGGAAAGCGTACTTCAAGATGACAAGCCCGGGGGTGAAATGGACCAAAAGCTGCAGAATTGGGCCGACCAAACACCACACCACAACTTTTCAAGACGATGGACGACGGCTGCCAAAAACACTGGGCTGAGCCGGGCCCAAGGGGGTGCGCGCGCACCCTAAGGTGCAGCCACACCCTCCCAGAGGCGGTTCCGGCCCGGCTTCGGCTGGTTGGTTCCCTCAATGCCCTGGAGGGTGGTGCGGTGGTGGGATGGCCGATTCAACATACCTGGACGCCTTCCTTAGGTCGGTTTAGGTGTAGTTTAGCACTTTAGTCCCTCTCCCTCTTGTATAAGTAGCTCCCCCTCTCCTCCTTCCACACACACCATTTGGAGTTCACCTACAACACCACCACCTCACTCTCTACCACCTTCTTCTTCTTCTTCTTTGGCTAGAGTTGGAGTAGAAGAGCTAAGGAGGGCTTGTTTCCTAGAAGAAAGAGTGCCTTGGTAATATATATTCTCGATGGATCTTTCTTCTACTCGCAAGTCTTATTTCTTTGTTCATGGTCTAACTTATGAATTAGAGTATTGTCATGTTCATGTTATAGTGTTGATATATGAACTAGTATATAGTTTGCATATCATGATCTTGACATGTTCATATTCGTTCTTCATCGATCATCGTATGCCCGACATGATTAGAGGTGGGATAAAGGTTCGTTGTTCCTTCGGGTTTGCTCTTGTCTTAGTCCGTCCATCCGTAGGGTGGGGATCCTGGGGGGGACAAGAGTAGTGATTTTTGGTGAAAGGTCCCTTGTGGTTTTTGGTAATTGAGTGTCAACATTAGGTGAACTAATAATGTGTGATTGAGATAATACACAGGAGATTAGTTCACATGTGATGATGCAATGAAGGAGCTTATTGCATATGAGACATGACATGGAGTCATGTGACCGAGGTGGTGAAGATCAAGACAAGGCTTAGCTTGATGGACCGGTTGCAAGTGTGAAGGGCAAGTCGAGGGACTTGGCGCCCGACGGACCCGGCGAAGCGGTGAAGAGCAAGTGAGGTCAAGATCGATGGACCAAGAAGGTCATGTGATGATATGAAATGGATCATATCATTCTTGATTGTGTTGGTGCATGTGTTGCATCGACACTTGGAGATGGAGCGGAATAAAAATGCGCAAGGCAAAGGTATAACCTATAGGGCATTTCATTTCGCCGGTCATAGGTGCTTAGAGAAGTTTATGACCGGGTTTAGGATAGATGGCCGTACTATCAAGAGGGGCAAACTTGTTTGCATATCGGTCATCTAGTGCCACTTGAGCGATCTAACTTTGCGATGTGTTAGGATCGAGTGGCGTGGTAAGAGCAAAAGAAAATGCTAACACACATGCACGTGGTGATGTACACTTGGTGGTGTTGGTACATTTGCAAAGGAGAAGTTGTTTCGGTGTTTCTCGGACACTAGGACTGACTTTGGAGTGGAATACTGCTTTGATCCATTGAGCTTTGGATCAAGTAACCATGTGGGTTGTGTAGCCCTCTAAGTTAGCTTTCCATAGAGTCTAAGATCATCGAAAACGGAGTTCGGATGAAAAAGAGTTATGGACGTTTGATCGGGCGTTGGTCGGGCTGTCAACAGCGACGGACAGGCGAGACTAGCGTAGGGCGCGTCGGCAGCGGGCGCTGGCGCGTCGGCGCTGTTCGGGGGCTGTTTTGTACAGCGCTTGGCGCGTCCGGCGCTGTGTATTTTGCGTCCGGCGGGTCGGTTGGTTTACACCCTCTCTGGACCGCGTCCGGGGCTGCGCCTGGCGCGTCACGGCGCTTTTTACGCTGGCGCGTCCGGCGTCGTGGAAAAGTTGCCAGCGGCTAATTGCTCGGGGCTGTTTTGTACAGCACCTGGCGCGTCCGGCCGTAGCGGCCGGCGCGTCGGTGCGGTGCAAAAAGAGTGTTCTCGTCCCCCAACGGCTAGTTTCTCGGTTTGGGCTATTTATACACCACATACCCGACTTGTTTCGGTCTTGAGCACACTTGAGCCTTGGTGGCTTGTGTTGTGGTGCTAGGGGCCCTCCCACTCACTTGTGAATGATAGTGTTCATCCAAATCAAAGTGAGGAGTGATTCTAGTGCATTCACGTTGAGAGATCGCATGACGTGGCACTAGGTGATCGTGTTGCAAGCCGGTGTGCTTGTTTCTCTTGGAGGTTGCCACCTCCTAGGCGGCTTGGTGGCAAGAGACTTCGTGAAAGCACGCAAGGAAGCTTGTGCGGTGCTCAGAAGAGATTGTGAGAGGGTTCGTGCTCACCTCGCGGGGGATCGTGAAAGAGAAACTCTAGTGGAGCGTGTCATTGAGCTACCACACTTGTGTGTGGGTTCACACGGTACCCTCGAGGGATTGGCTAGAGGACTCACACCGTGTGAGGGGGACTCGATCGAGCTCCCACGTGGGATTTGGCATTGGCCATTAAGCTTGAGGATCATCACCGGGTGATTCGCCAAACCGTGGAACCACAAGAGTGTTGGTCGACACAACGAGGAGTAAGGGGAAGTTGGCAAGCTTCCCGAGACCTCGGTAAAAAATCACCGGTGTCATCTTGTGTCCACACTTCGCGGTGGTTTGCATTCTCTTCATCACAAGCTTTGTTCTTACATTCATATATATATTGTGCTTGTGGTTGAGTAGTGTAGTTGTAACTATCTAGCTTGTGTAGCTTGTTTAGTTACTTTGCTTAGCTTGTGTAGCTAGGTAATTTGAGCCTTTGGGTTAGGCGTGTGTTGCCTTGTCCATTGTGCATCTAGTGAGCTTAGGGGCTTTGTGCTTGTGCTTACTAGAATTGTGTAGGAGCTCACCCGTGCTTGAAGTACTAGTGCTTAGGTTTGTGTGACCTTGCATTAGAATTGATTAGGAGCTCAAGCTAGGCTTGTCACCTCACTCTTCTTGTGTAGGATCTTTTGTGAGGTGATTTAGAGTCTTAGTTAGAGGGGTGAAGTCTTGGCTAGACCGATAAGTTTATTTCCGCAATTGTATTCGATTAGCCTTTGCAATTAGTTTTAGAAGGGACTATTCACCCCCCCCCTCTAGTCCCCATCTCGACCCTTCACATGGTGCTCGGGTATTACGACACCTGCGGATATGAGAGCATGCCACAGTCGTGGGGGTAGGCGGCAGGGTCGTGACAGCCTTGTCCGTCCCTTGTAATCCCCCCTCGTTCGCATGTGATGTAGGAGTTCATAAATGCCTTCCATTGGGTCGGATGGTATCCAGGAGGTCTCCCTGTTATCTTAGACCTAACCATTCTTATATCATGTTGCATATGATCCTAACTATTCATTTATATGACCATGACAAGATACATTAGACTACTCCATTAGGTTATTCATTTATTCTTTATCTATTTTCTTTATCCTTAAAGGTGGATTCCTATGTGTGTGTCACACTATCCATAAACTGTATTGCTTACCCCTTTTATGATCAAGTTGGACTTAGCGTACACACATTCCATGATTCAGATGTGTAACAGAACCTCCTAATTTCCGGGCCCACACCTTTTTGTCATTGTCCCAAAGACCTCGGCAATCTGTGCAAATACACCCGATAACTTAAGAAGCCCTGTTGATAACTCATACCGGGATCAACAAAGGAGTAGCTACAACATTACAACATTTGTTACAAAAATATAGATCGAGTGCTTGAAGAATAATAACATTAATTTTACAAAATGTGAGTAAGCTACATTTGAGTAAACTTAACTTAATTAATTTGCGAAGCCGAGTAGACTAGAAGACAACCGGATCATGTCGGTGCCCACCGACATAACCTTGGTTAACAAAGACGAGTCAACACCGCAACAAGGGTCAAAGAACCCCGAGTATGCGGGAGTACTCAACAAGACTTACCCGACTAAAGAAAAATAGGAGAAGACTCAAGAATCTTTGGTCTAATAGGATTCAAGGTAAGGCTTTTAGCAAGAATCAAGGACTCTTTTCTGCGAAAAAGCTTACTATAAGTGAATCCTTACTTTCAATATTTTTATTTCAGATTAGTAGCTCATATACTCTAGGTTATCCTATTCTAGAGCAAACATATTTTCTTATTCCATCATTTACTATGATGAAGGTCGAGGAATCGGGTCTCCTTCTTGAGAAGCAACGGCGATTCATGAACCGATTATACCCAGTTGGGGATCCCTAACCACACGACATATGTAGCACTTAAGCTTGCATATATCAACCTTCTTTCAGATTTGTCCAAAACGGGGAGCGAGGCTGCGCCACCCGAGCACGATTACTCCACCTCCCTACCCCGTCCTAATGACGGTTTGACCCGATAGGGTGGGTACACGCTACTCCCGCCATCTCTCCACTCCCGGTGCGTGGTTGCCATTCCCGATTTGGCTCCACAGAGATCCGGCTTACCGGGTATGTGGCTAGTTAGGGTCGACCGACCTGGGGTGACCACAATGACGGGCGTGCCATTGACCAAAAGGTCTCGGGCGCAATATGCGTTCAAAAAGTCCCGATTTCACTTTCGGGCCAAACAACGGGCGGTCCTTAAGCGACCAACACGGGACAAGCACGGCTAGGTATCCCGCCCGGCTTTCAACCTACGTCCCGTCCGATCTCAAATTCATCACTACAACTCTTTCTTTTCAGCGGTACCATCTCCTCGGATAAAACATTTTGATGAAAAACTTAACTAATTAAGCGGGGGCTAAGCATCACTAAGCATTTTTGAAATAAACGGGTTATCAAGGATGGTATTGAAATAAACAAGGATGGTAATGCGGCAATTAGGTTATCATTCAACTCCTAGTTACTTAATGCAACATAGCATAGACATAAGTGATGTAAAACTTTTAAAACATCAAAGAAGGGTTTAATGTAACCGGGGCTTGCCCATTTTGCGAGGGAAAGTTAGATTCATTAACGAGATCACCCGAGTCATACTTGACATCGACACCACGGTGGATGGATCTTCTTAGAAGCTCGACCATCATGAACCATCTCACTCTCGCATACTCTACACGTAGATGATGATGCATGCTTTAGCATGATGAAATATAAATATGATGCTTGATAGATGCATGAAATGATAAACACTTGAGTACAACATTCCTTCACGATAAAGTTGCAACCCAACAAAACCAACTTGTTGAATTACTCTACAAGATATCATCACCATTGCCTAAGGAGTTCTCAAGGACCATTTGATTATGATATGATCTAAGTTTCACAAAACAATCCAAAAGTCACACAAAAACATAAGTTATTTGACACTAAACATTACATTTAAATACATAAAATAATAAAGCATAAAATAGAAAATAATTTAAACATTTCAAAATGACTCCAAACTTTTTATACAAGAAGGTCACATCATAAAACAGTACCAAATAAATTTTCATGATTTTTGAATAAATATTTTATTTTCTAAAAATCATGGAAGATGCATTTTCAATTAAAATTTGTATTTTTAAATCATGCAAAAACTACTCAAAATCAAAGTTTCAAAATTTTCATATATACACATACTCATGGGAAGGCTCTACAAAAATTTTCAGAATTTTAGAAGCACTATTTGAATTTATATGAAATTTACAAAATTAGGCACTATTCACATATAAAGAAAAAAAAATAAAACATTTATAAAAAAGAAAGGGTTTCGGGCTGATTTTGGCCCAGCATCGTGCATGGTCCAATCTTGTGCATGGTCGATAACATACATGGGCTGCTACTGTTCACATGGGCCGGCCAAAGATTTGTGTGGAGTTTGGCCCATGTGCAATGAGCTCGCCGGCGGTGACGCTGGAATGCTCACACGGCCTTGTGGCGGTGGCTAGCGTTCCGGCGTCGGCGAGGAGGTAAAGAGGAAAAGGAAGAAAGAAGAGTGGCCGGGGAGCTCACCGTGATCTTGGGACACTAGATGGTTGGACCGGCGGCGCCGGAGAGAAACGACCGGCGGTGAGGGCGGATGGTGGCGGCTCGGACCGGCGACGAGGTGTCGTTCCGACGAGTCCGGGCGGTTGGGTTAAAACGATCAAGATGGTGAGCTTCAAGGTGATCAAGGGATGCTAAAACAGGTAACAAAGAAGCGAGGAGCTCACCGGAGCGGCGGGCGTGTGGAGTGGATCTCGGCGGTCCTTTGCCGGCCGCGGGAAGACAAATGGCGGTGCGGGCGATTCTCGAGGACGAATCGAGGCGCGAGTGGGTGCAAAAGGAGCGCAAGAGCACTGCGAACTTGTTGGCAAGGTGGTACGTGCGGAGCTTGAGCGAAGAGGGCGTATGAGCTCGGCGGCGGGAGGTGACCTAGGGCGATGTCGGGAGGAAGAAAGAGATGACGACGGTCGTCGTTGGCTTAAAAAGTAGAGAGAGAGATCGAGGTGGTAGGCGGGAGCTTCACGAAAATGCCTGGGTGGCCAGGCACGCGGACAAGCGCGAAGGCGCGCGATTCGACGACGGCGGCGCCGGCGCTGCGTGGAGCGAGAGGAAGAGAAAAAAAAAATTCCCCCTCGGGTTCTTGTAGCGAGAGAACCCTAACTCGAATTCTTGCAAAATTCTCCCAAAATTTGAACTGAACTCAAAAACTCCAAATAGTAACTTTGCTTAAAATTTCAAGATCTACAATTTTCACAATTGGAAGATTTTCAAATTCGGCCTTGAAATTGGACTTTTGAAATGGGGTCAAAAAGGAATAAATTTGAATTCAAAATTACTTTTAAAATTATGTAGAAACTTGAAAAACTTTGTACATATCTTTTGTTCATCACAACAAGATCTACAAACTAGCTTTTGGAAGTTTTATCAAATTTTGCATAGATTTTGAAATAAGGAAAAGGGGGTAAATAGGGTTTTGTCGAATTCAAAATTACTTTAAAATTTTGAACTAAACTTTGAAAACTCAAAATACCAACTTTGTTCAACTTTGAAATATCTACCTTTTTGCTTTAATAACCATACCCAAAATCTTGATAAATTTTGAATAAAAAAAGAAAAGGGGACAAACTAGGGTTTCAAAGTTAGGGTGTTCGACGGTGTGGTGGTGGGGGGTAACTACGGATTCGATTCTTTTCGCGTCTTCTCGAAAATGTAACCAAACATAACTAAACTTATTCTTGTCCAAATCCATAGCTTAACGGTAAATAACACCTGGGTGTTACAAGATGCCATGCTAGCCTCTTATACACAAGCCTTCCTTTGGGAAAATATAAATAATGATACCACTGAATACTTCCGGTGAAATGCTACAATGATAGATCCGTGCGTTTGTGGATGAAATATCAACTATGGCAAGATCTATCACCATTGATTGACCTAGTGCTATCACCGACATGGTAGTTCCACTCGGAGATATCAACGACACGTTTCGAGTTGCCGTGTCATTAGGGATGGGTTCTAAACCTGTTTTTTTAGTGATTGCGCTAAGAAACGCCAACACCCAACTAAGGAGAAGACTTATCAAATTGCTCATGTTTTTTGGAACTTCTTCAATGCTAAGGTGATTGGGAACATGGACCATCATTCCCTCCCTTTCCTCCGCAGCAAGAAGACGGCCGTCAAAATTGGAGAGATTTGTTCTTTGTCCTTCAATGTTGTTGAGGTGGAAAGGGATCTTTTGAAGGTTCCCCATGAGAAGCTCCTTGAGTCTCTCAAAGTTTTTAAATCGCTAGCATAAGTTTTTAATCCAAAGAAATTTATATGTTGTTGATTGTTTAAAGATTGTCCCTTTGCATGTGCATTTTTCATTTTATCATTTATTTGAATTATTGCAAACTCTTTTCTTACGAATCATCTTGGTCGGTTTGAACCTTGCGTAAGAAATTTTGATGCAACAAACTTCTTACGCTAAGGAGGTGGAGACCTAGGATGCAAGGGTTCGGTGCTCAAGGAGAGCATAGAGAAAGAGGTTTCCCTTCGCCAAGAGGCTGATCGAAAAGCCGTTGAGGGTGCATGCCAGGCGCTTTGCCACTTTGAAACCAGCATCAAGGGGATCAAATGGAACTTAGTGGCGAAAGGGAGCGACGTAGAAATCCACTGAAAAGGTGTATTCGGTTGCGTGGACTGGTATTCAAGTATATCAGCGCTTGCTTGCCTCTTTCGCCTTTGAGTCTGTGCCTACTCCCGACCTGTCTCTCGAGCTAACTTTTCTCCCCGGCCGGTGGTCGGCGAGATCGAAGGCACGGAAGGGCACGCAGATCTTGCACAGGCTTAAGGTTGTTGACGGTAGTTATCGTCAACTTTTTAGCATGAATTGATAGATCATTTGCGAACAAGAACAATAGAAGATTGGGTTTATACTAATAATTTCCACAAGTTTTGTACACACTCGGTTTTACAGTGAACTCTAGAAAGCACCGAAATATCGAGAGAAAAAGAGGAAAATAGAGAAATCAAAGAAACGTACCAAATCAGGGCGATTAGTACAAATTCCAAGGGTCTAAAGGACAAAATAAGACCGCTTGCGAAGCTGGGGGCCCACCTATCGACCAGTGGGGCGGGCGGCACCTATAATGGGGCCGCGCGGGACCCCCTGGTGGAGACACGTGTCCTACTTCTGGAATCTTCCTACAACCGACCTATCAAGTCAGTTTGATCCAAGGGCTGAGATCCATCCTATGGGGCTATATAAGCAAGGGCAGACCTCACCCCTGAAACCCTAATTCAAGTATTGATAATTCGGTTGAGAGTCCTGAATTCAAGAGATCAAGTCGAGCCATAAACCCTAGTTCTTGAGTAGTTCTAGATCTAGAGAGATTAGCTACATAGTAGTAGATTAGAAGGAGATCCAAGTCTAGGAAGACTTCAAACTTGATTGTGTCAAGGTGTTTCATAGGTACATTTTTATATCTCTTTTGATATATTTAATTACTCAAGTTCATCTATGATATTGTTCTTTATCTTTATTATATTATCTATTTCATTGTTTATTGTTTGTTTTAATATGTCTAGTAGAGTTATATATTTATTATGGATTGCATGCTTAGGATTGTATAGCCCTCATCTTGTAACATGCAAGATAGGTGTTATAACTTATGTAAGCGTGGTGCTTATATATGTTATATCTGCAAACGCCCTCTATATGCCGGGTCATGGGATAGATCGTATGGGTTACAACCCTATTGATTCCTCGGTAATCCTCCCCCATATATAGAGAACGGTAGGTTGTGTGTCGCGAAGATGGTGAAGATCTCATTATTGAATCCTTCTTAGTTGATGGCCCTTGAGTATGATATGAAGTAGTAATATTAACAATGATAGCCGGATGTTTGCACTAATTAGAGTTCAAAAGAATAGCATGAGATGATAGTTCCTCATTAGTAAGTTTTCCTTATATTACCCATGTTAGTCCTTAGACTAGAATACTCTGTTGAATCTTATTATTTCATGATGGCTTGATCCATGTATTTATCATTTATCTTTACTAGCATTTATCACATATAACTTTATCATATTTATTATTTCATGTGATATTTACCCCATTGTTGAGTAGAAGCATTATCATTCTTGGTTATAGACATTCCATACATAAGGACATTATTAGTGTTACGCATTAGTAGTTTGTAGATGTCCCTTGAGGATATGATACTCTTACTCATTTAAAAGGCTACAATGGTATTTATTATTTTGTCCGCTATGTAACCTTGTTCTATATTCTTTATCTTATTCTATTTTTCTGCCTAGTCGTATTATTTTATGCCATGATATACTCTCTAGTTGCACATATAGACCGACAACCTATCTTACTAGAAGTATGGGTTCTCTTTGGCTAGTTTCATAGAGGCTTAGTAATTCTCATAATACCAAAGATTGTTTGGGGTCATTGCTTTTATAGTGTTTGTCATGTGCCGTAGCTATATTAGTGATGTCATTAAGCGGTGTCAACAATGGTTCACTAGAATCTCTGCAAACTTTCTTGAAACCACGAAGGAGAACGACAAGCACTTCGGTGAGGTTGTCCTCAAGATAGATGGCACTATGTACTTGAAAACTTCGACGAAGCTACGTTGGAGGCTCTTCGATTTTATGACAACTTCGGTAAGTACAAGGGTGGTCACGACCTCGCCATGCTTCAGTATTTGCCCATGGGGAGGTATGTTTGTTTGTTTGCTTTCTTGTTTTCTTTTAAGCTAGAGTTTTCGATTGTGTAAATCTTCTTTTCGTCTTGTTTGGGCTTTCGGACCAAGGAGTAGAAGGAAGAAAACAAAGTGAATCTTTGAGCCTATCTTGTTGCTCGTGATGCCAAAGATTTTGAAGGTTCGGGCTTGGGAGCCCCTCAACGAGAGCCGAAGGTTCGCCATTGTGACAGAGCCGACCAATTATAAGAAATCAAGTATAATTCGTAATCACCGAAGCAATCGCATTCTACACTTGAGTCCCCGGTATTCGAAATCTCCGAAAGTGATTTCAAACTCATCAACAATAACAACCAAGATCGTTGAGCTCGGTAGTACAACCTGCAGGTATTTCAAACCAAATTCGAATATATATTAATATCGAGTGCGATGTACCATTTATTACCAACTCAGGTTCATAGTACGGAAGCAGCAGCTTTGAAAACCAAATAGTGTTCAGTGGAAATAAAGATGAGGTAGTGCCAGTAGTAGTCAACCCTGCAACAGCATGAGACAGGGATATGGAATGCCTTGCCCCGGCTTCTACTCCTCATCGGCGAGGATACAAACAAGTCTTACAAGTACCCATGGTACAAATGCTCACCTGCAACAATAGGAATAAAACCCCGAGTACACAAATACTCGGCTAGACCTACCCGACAAATAAAAATAAAAGACTCCAAGGATTATGCTAGGCTTTATCCGGGGTTTCGGCTGACTCACATTCATTTCAAAAATAAAGTTGATTAGTGAGCCTACACATACTACTTGTATTTTCCAATTTAAAAGGGTATTTGTTAAGATAAATAACCATAGGTCCTGTATAGTCAAGATTAAACATTGCTCAAGAATATAAATAACAATATAAGTAACTTGATCAACATTTTAACAAAGCAAGCAAAGATGATAAAAATAACATATATTGTGATATTAGGCTATGATGTCGCTGAAACAACTCGTGTTCTCACCGTCCGGGAGAGATGGCGATTCGAATCGATTGCAAACCAGGTGGGCGAATACCCTGTCATACACTAGGACTACTTTGCAAAGGCAGCCCTAATCACTTCCAAGATGTTACGGGTCGTATGTCTCGGTCCTGCCGGCTACCCCCTCCTTCTCGGGCCACCAAGTGCGCGACCCGAAGACGACGCTTCGTCCGCATCTGCTTGCGCCCAATCAATCCCAACCTACCACGCCACGGGAGGAGCGATAAAGCGGGCAAAGCCGCCCCTAACATTCCCACAAGCCGTGGCTCACGACCCCCGCGGAGCCTACTATATGAACAGTGCGTTCAACTTCCGACCGCCTTCCGACAAAGTTTCAGTCCTTAATCGATCGAGATGGAAAGACCACAATATCCATCCAATCTCACATGTTTTATTAATCGGGTTTTCAAGGCGGCTTGACAATCACCCATGTGATTGTTCACAACATTCTCTCAAGTGACCGGAATCACCGCCTCTCGCAATCATGATACTCGAGCATTTAACCTAGACTTCTAAATAGGATAGGGAAACTTCAGCAAGAATCTCTATGCTACAACGGCTTCAACTATTTTCCTAAACTTAATGCATGAAACATATAAAAGGACTTAAGTCAAATTAATTGAGTAGAATAGGAAAGGCGCAGAATGCTCCGGGGCTTGCCTCGCGAGAACGTAGCGGTGCACGTGCTCGGGCACTTAGGAAGCTCGATGGTCGACTCTCCTCCTCCGATGACCTCTTAAACTGCACTCCGAGGTGGTGAAGCTCCCCGATCTACTCCTCGTTCAGCTCCTCTATCACCTCTCCCGATCCTGAGATGATGCATATGATGGAGAAAAGATTATTACAAATGTATAAACATAGACTCACTTGTAAATAAGATTTGAATGATGAATGAATGCTTTATGATGTATGTTACTAGTAAGTGTATATCTCTCTTCGGTAGAAACACAAACGTAACCACCTAAGAAACCCTAGTAATCTACATCAAGCATAACACTCTAACTTACTAATTACAGGAGAAAGACAGCTAGACCTACTGTCAGTAAAACAGTTCTATAGAGAGTTCTACAACTCCAAATTCAGCAAACAAATACTCGTTGGAAAGCTAACAAAATTTCATACAAAACATTCAATACATGCTCGACCTGATTCTGTCATCTACAACCTCGAAAATTGAGTCACATCAAATGCTTTAAGTGCCACAACTATGAACACTACGCCAATCGGTGTCTAGGAGCCAAGAAGGGTGTGATGGAGGGAATGGTGGGAACGCAAAGGAGAAGGAATAGGCGGTGCTGCTCGCAGAAATGGTGGCGCCGGGACTGCTCAAGAAACCGCACACTAAATTTGTTCACAGAGTTTTTCGGAATGAGGCAAAGGTGATCCCCGAGCTCCATTTGTCTGAAGGAGGTGAACATAATATGATTGTTACGTTATGAACTAAATTGATTTAATTTCACACTAAAACTTGAATTGAATACTAATTGTTCATTCTTAAGAAAACTCATGTAATATCGATGATTAGTTACAAACAGAATATTATGAACATCAAACTTGGAATGATTTTTTTCCCATCGCAACGCCCTGGGATGATGCCAGTGAAGCACAAAAAAAAAGTAGAAGCAGCAGCAGGGCAACCAAAGCGTACTGTCTCCGTTCCGCAAGCAAACTTGAGTGCCAACACGATCATATCTTGTGTCCCATCTGTCGTAAAGTCCGAGCCACAAGTATGTACGCGTTAGACGACGCGTGAAGGCCACGGCGTCACTACTACTTATGAGCACCAAGAGCCCAAGAGGAAGTTCTGGTAGCCGCAGCGCCGGTATATGTACTTTGCTTATGAATTGAACATAACCTTTATTCTTTATTAGGAGAAAAGCAAATTTAAAAAAGTACACACAAAACAAACAGGCCGGTATGTTTTACATCCTTTTAATAACAAATATAAATAAATATGAAACACACCGATTGCATGTTGCAAAAAGTCAAACGTAAACACACAAACAAAGGAACGAGGATATATAAGGACTTTTAACCACACTGTTGGACAGTGGCGAAAGCTAGAGCGAAACGGAGGGGGGTGTGACTATAAGGAAGAGATAAAATATATTTACCCAAAAAAGAGAAGTCCAATAATATTTGTTTAACTTGGTGTAGCACAAACTAAATAATGTCAACACGATGATTTATTCTTCAATATCATGTCTTCCCGAAGATTGAGCAGCCTATAAGAAGAGAATAAATGATTTGTTACACAAATATTTTAGGAAGAAAGAATGATCAAATGAAAAAAAACATATATCACATTAAATTACCTTTAATCTTCATCATCAAATCTACGATGTTTCATTTGCATAAAGCGATGAACCACAGCCTCATTGGTGACTTTCATCATCTCATCTTTCTCCACATAGCAAATAAGACAATTGCTCATAAATTGATCACCAATGTGATTGCGCAAAATATGTTTTAACAATCTTCATGGCTGAGAAACACCTCTCAACTGTAGGAGTAGCGACAGGTAACACAAGTACAAGCTTCAGCAATTGATAAACCATTGGATAACGATCATGTTTCCTAGTCTCCACCATTCTTTTAGAAAGCTCAACAATAGTTTGTAGGTTAGAGAACCTATCATCACTTCTCACATCAGATATGTAGAGGCCAAGTTCATGGCTAAGGTCCCTCAATTGCCCAGAATCAAAATCATGTGAATGACAGAACGGATTGATGGAATGAATGAAGCCAATTACCTGGGCGTTGGCGTTAGTCCTTGGGGCCTGCAGATCAAATCAGCTGATGGCCGCACGGCACGCGCGCATAGAATTGGAGGTCGGCGCCGGCGGCCGTTCGTCGCGCTGCTGTCGTCGCGATCGGCGATTCCACGATCCAGAAGACAGGGCGTCGGGCGGGCGGTAGGGCAAACGACGCGAGACAAGCTGGGCTATACTATACGCATATACGTGCAATTGTGTTTGTGTACGTGTGTGTACACGCTGTAGGCCAAACTACAAAAGGCTTGGGCTGCAGTTGTACGTACGTGTGCGTTGTGGCCTGCTGTTGGGCTTGGGCAGCTGGGAGACTTGTGCCGTGCGGGGCTGTGGCTTGGCCGGGTGGGGGTGCAGCATGCTGGGCCAAGGGGGTGCATACACGGCAAATTGTAGATAGGAATCGCTAATTTTTTGGCCGAGGGGGTGCGGCCGCACCCACGAACGTTAACGAAGCTTCGCCCCAGTTGGACACTGCATTATGCTTGTTCACTGACCGCCGGCTTGTTTCTGTGCCTCCGGATCCACTTTTGATGAGTTGGTTTTTGCGTTTGTTGATGAAGCAGTGGTATCGCCGCTGTCGCCATTGTCGAAGCCGACGCCGCGTCTTCTCGTGGGGAAGATCACGAAGACGAAGCTGGACAGGAGCGCCAGCCCCAGGGGCGCATTTCTCAGCAGCTCCTTGACGTTCTTCATTTGGTCGCTGTCCAGGTTCGGGACGAAGCACTTCTGGAGCCCGACGTCGCCCAAGGCGATGGAGATGAAGACGATGGCGGCAAAGATGGCGTGGACCCAGTCGAGCGTCCGGAGGCGGCGCTCCTTGAGCGCGGGCCCGAGCTTCCTCAGCTGGTCGCGCTCCTCCTTCCTGGTGAGGCCGAACACGTAGAGGCGGCGCGGGAGCGCCACGCCGTAGTAGATCTTATTGCTGTCGAGGTCGACGATGCTATCGGTGAAGGTGAGGAAGATGCAGGCGGCGGTGAGGAAGGCGACGAGCGAGGCGCTGAGCCACTTGTTGGCAGTGTTGCAGGTGCCCTGGTTGGTGAACGACGCCGACAGCGTCTGGAACACCAGCACCGCGCCCGAAGGCAGCAGCTTCGCCAGGTTCGCCGACGTCGACAGAACCTTCTCGGCGGCCACGTTCGCCTTGTTGGATTTCGGCTCTGCGGCGGTGCTAGTAGTACCAACTGCAAGCATACCGGTGACGCTATAACCACTGTTTGTTGCTGCTGGCTGCTGGTCACTTCCTTGTGTTGCCATCTTACGTTATTTCTCTGTGCGAGACTTTGAGATATCCTGGCAGCTACTGCTCGCACCTCTCGATCACCCTCCTCGTCCTCGGCATGGACGATCGATGCATATCGCTGCTGTTTATATAGGTGGCCAGCCGGCTGTGATTAGGGATGCTAAGCGACGGCTTTACTGATCTACTCCCCTACATGAGCCGGATCATATCCTTTCTCTTCTTTTGTGTCTGGGAAGATATATTTCTACTTTTCCCAACTTGCAGGAGGCTGAACCCATTGTGTTTGGCATGCTATCTTATCATTGCACATGACTATAGGGCATGCTAGCTTATTTTGAGAACTTAATGCCAATGCACTTAATGCTAAGAAGCTAAGCACGCTTGGAATTGATACCAATGATAGATGGAGCTTTGATATCCTTTTGTTACTCTAAACTAAGGAACCGAGAGTATTTATGTCACACCCCAGGCGATGGGACCACAGAGGGGCCGACCCAAGAGGCCCAGGCGCCGCCGCCCTTCCGTGGATTTTTCAGAAATTAATGCAGGAGTTCGGTTAGTATAATTCAGGACTTTTTAGTGTGAGGGAGATATTTCCAATATATAAGGAAGTCTCTTATTAGGATAAGAATAAGGATTTGCTTGTAAAAAGTATTCGATCTTATAAGGAAACCTTTAGAGATTGCTTGAGATACAAGTTTCATTGGAGGGCTATATAAGTAAAAGGAGTCTCGTAATCTCTTAGGGATAAGCAAATAAAGAATATTTTCCCTCCTCCTAGCTCGGCCGCCCCCCTCTTCCCCTCATGCCCCGCCGCCCCCCCACTTGCCTTGCCGCCGCCGCAACGCCACAACGCCGCCACGCCACCCTCGCCGTCGCGCCGGCCGGTGTCGCCGCCGCCCTCCCGTTCTTGGCGTGATAGCCGGTATTCGGATGCCACTACGATCCACCCACCACCATGGACGCCGATTCAAAGAAGCTTCGCAAGATCTATCCAAGCAATTCACCACGATCACCAAGCGCTGGACACGCGCGCTGATCAAGTCTCCATCCTCTCCGGTACCGATTTGGTGGAGGAACGCAAGCGCAAGATGATGATCGATGTGGAGAAGGAGATGAAGACAGCCATGGAGGACTCCGCGATGCGCCTTCCTCAAGGCCTACAAGGAGGGGCGCCAAGACATCCACCGAATCAGAGATCGCAAATGAGCCGGAGACCGAGCCGGGCCGCCCTGCTAGGGCTAGCGCTAGCGCCAGCACCAGGGGCACCGCCACCCAAGGTACACTAGCCCCTCCCGGTTGCCACTCGCATCACTTTCACCGGTTAGCTCCTCGTCCGCACAAGCTATCCTTCCCGATGTATGATGGCAAGGAGGATCCCCTACCCTAGATCAACTACTGCGAACAGTTCTTCAGAGGTGAAGGTACGCCAGCCACAGAGCAAGTCTGGTATGCATCTTACCATCTCAGAAGAGGAGCACAACAGTGGTACATGCGACTATCGGGAGAAGCCAGTGATGGATTGGGCATGCTTCGCCCAGTACGTCAATGAGCGCTTCAGTCCAGCTACCCGACGCAATCCTCTAGGTGAGTTGGCATCTCTTTGCAATACAAGCAATCGTCGGACGAGTACAGGAGGCGGTTCCTGGCGCAGTGGCATGCACTTGGCACCTTGGCGATCAGCGGTAGGTCAACATCTACACAGCGGGTCAGGCGAACCGCTGAAGACCGGCGTGGAGCTCCGGAACCCCAGGACATGGATACGACCATGTCGCTCGCTAGGGCGCGTCGAACAACGACACACCATCCTCTACAACCCCCGGCAAGACGACACCCGCGAGAGGGCAAGGCGCCACCTCGGCGCTTAGCTGCGGACGCCGCCATCTTCGGCGACTCCAACGATGGCTACATCGATCCGGACGTTCAAGCGGTGACTCGGAGGAGATGACCGAACAACGCAAGGCGGGGCTGTGCTTCAACTGTGACGAGCCCTTCTTGCGTGGTTACAAGTGCAAGCACCTCTTTTGACATCACGGTCTTCAACGACTATGATGGCGACAAGGATGGCGCACCAGCGGCATCGGCGCCCGATCGCCGACTTGAGGGTCCTCATCGGGGATCCCAACTCCTCGGTACATGGTGTCCACTCTCTCTACGATCGAGTGATTTTAGGCACTGGTGTTAGCATCGTCGTAGAACTCGGGAGCCACACACAACTACATCGACCCCCTGTGTGGTGGCTACCCGTTGGACTCCGCACATAGCCTGTGTAGGTGGCCATCACTTCTAGCACTAGCGCCACCTCGATGTGCCACATGGCGGCATACGATGTGCCAGTTCGCATTGACGCTGACATCTTCGACATCGACGCCTACGTCCTCCACATCGGCAGTGACATCAACGTCATCCTCGGCATGCCATGGCTAGCAAGCTTGGGGAAGGTGACCTGGGACTTCACATCAAACGACCTGGTGTACTACAAGCAGGAACAGGACATGACATTCATGCAAGCACCATGTTGGTATAAATTAATACAAACAGAAAAATTCGCAAGCGCACGGATACCGATGTAGCTTTCACCCGGGAGTATTCCAAGGTTTCGATTTCCATGGGGAACGTGAAGTGTACTAAAAGAATTATGATTGTCCTAGGAAAGATAGATAATATGGGTAGAGAGGATTTTGAGTTTTCTAAGTGATTTTATCTAATTAAAGGCTCACTATACTTTATCTACTTGAGCAACAGTCCGTTCCAACTCTCGAAAAAGACGGGATGAAGGTAGTTGGAAGAAGGTTGTCAAAAGCTCTACGAAGACACCAATCCACACATGGTGGCTTACATGTGCCTAACAGGGCTGTCACCCCCTGGGGGCTACCACAACTAACCGTAGGATTGGGCGCAACCTCGGGTAATCTCTAGTCTAGACACCACGCCTACACTATATAGATTACTACTCTAATCACACGTAATAACTAGAGCACTCAATACGAGCAGAGATCCAGTAAATAATGTAAGGCAAGAACTAGAATTAAATAAATACTTAGAAATAAATGAAGAACCTGGAGATTGCTGAAGACGAACTAGTTGCTGCAAGAATACAAAGTTGAAGAAGATCCGACAAGTCCGGTTCTTCACTCTCTCCTCTACTCTCTCCCTGATCTAGTTACAACTAGATGAACTAGATGAACTAGACAACTAGAGGGACCTCTCTCTCTTCTAGTTGAAACCCTAACTTTTGCTCTTGTAGATAGATAATGAGAGATGATCCTTGGGGTCGACCCTGGGGCTGCTTATATAGTCTGAGGTGGAGCAGTCCTTTTGTATTGCGTTTACAACTCTCCCATGGCTCCGTTTAATCTCCACCATTGGATCAAACCGACCTTCAATAACGGTGTAGATACAACCTCAAGATCGGTGGTAAACCGCCATAGGAAGATGAGGCTGATAGGTGGGACCCACCTGGCAGCCGGCCTAGATGGCCCTGGCGGCCGCCAGGGGGTAGAGTCCCCTTGGCTTCTCGTTCCTTATGGTGTCTTCTGGAATCTTCTAGAGTGTTTTAGTCCACATTTTGGGTTGAATTACTTCACGGTTAAGTCTTGTCATCGTATGGGATGTAAATTCTTCAGATTCTTACCGTTCTTCTCTGCTTTTATCTGTTTAGTCCCTGCAAGTCATAAATCACCAAAGCTCGTGGAACTATGTCAGTAAAACCCCTATACTCTGTTGATATTTATTTTAAGCCCTTATTTCATGTTTAGTTGACTTTTAATATTATGCTATAACAGTGTCAACACACCACCTCCACGCATCAACACGGAGGCTCCCCGGACGGAGAAGGCGCGGCTAGGACCCCACACCGATGCCCGGGGCTTCACCTCGCATCTCGGCAAGCGCCCGGGCATGCTAGCGCCCTTGACCTCGTGCGACACATCTTTAGGGGTCTTTGTACAGCTATGCCAGGCAACACTTGAGGACCACCACCGCGGCGGATAGCCCTCGACGTCACCATGGGCGCCACTTTGCCCTAGCTTGGATGTTGGAAGATGGCTTCCTACTCTTGATGGTCGCTTCTACCTTCCGGCCTCCTCTCGCCTGCCCGGGTTTGCTGGATGCTCTCCTTCGGGGGGGTTCGCGGACCAACTACCTTGCCCCTCGGCGCCTACATCGCTCCCCAACGTCACCGCTCCAACAACTATCTTGCTTGGCAGAGTGTGGCCAAGGCACCACCATGTGGGAGCAGCATGCGTGGTCTTCCTCGACAACATGGATCGTCAATTCTTCGCATCGACGATGTCTACATCAACTATGACACTGACAATGAGACACACCAGCTCTCGCCCTACATGTTCGACATTGGCTCCTTCATGTACGGTACGATGCTCAAGCTTGCAGCTTCTTGTTGACACCTGTTATAGCATAATATTACTAGTCAACTAAACATGAATAAGGGCTTAAAATGAATATCAACATAAGTCTAGGGTCTAACTAATATAATTCCACGAGCTTTGGTGATTTATATCTTTTAGGGACTTAACAGATAAATGCAGAGAAGAATGGAGAAAGTTCCGAATATACATCTCATACAATGGCAAGACTTGACCGTGAAGTAACTCGACCCAAAATGTGGACTAAAAACACTCTAGAAGGTACCAGAAGAAACGAGAAGCCGAGAGGAGACCAACCCCTGGCGGCCGCCAGAGGCATTTAGGCCGGCCGCTAGGATACAATAGCCAATCACCTTCATCTTCCTAGGTCGGGTTTGTAACCCGACTTTGAGGTTGTATCTACAATCGTTATTGAAGGTCGGTTTGATCCAATGGTCATCGCTCATCGCCAAGGCCTATATAAGAAGACCCCCGACCCCAGGGTTAAACCCTAACTCATTCTATCTCATTATCTCTTGACCTTTTGGTCAGAGGTGTCCCAATGTGAGGATAACCTCTCCTCTCTAGTTCTAATCTATATTAGAAGATCATGTAGAACTAGAAGGATTAGAGTGAGTTGAGAGCGAATATCAAGTTGATAGATTAGATCCATAGTCCTCCATGAAAGTGACTAGATCTAGTCTTGAGAGCTAAAAGAGTGGGTGGAGGAGAAGAAGGGGAAGCACCGGACATGTCGGTGACTCCTCTACGCTTGTACCTCCGGGATCAAGGGCCTATGACACTTGATCCTGAGACTTCTATGGTGGATAAACTTCTTGTTTGAGTAAGTAATCGTGTTATCTAAAGTGTTAGTATTGTTCTTACTGTTCATAACTCTTTGAGTACTTTAATCTTTGGGAATCTATAGATTAGGGGAGTAAGCTTAGGTGTAGGCATGGTGCCTAGATCAAAGTTGCTTGTGAATGCACCCTACCTTCCTGAGTGTGGTAGTTCGTGGTAGTGACAGTACCATTGATTCCTTTGAATTCCATCTCCCGTTGGATAGGACTAGTAGGACAATGTTGCTAGAGGAATAGCAAGTTTCGACCTTGTTTTCCTTTGAGTAAGTCCCTTTAAGACAATATCAACATAGCTTACAAGAAGAAGAACTAGACAACCATAGGAATCTTCTTACCTCTTTATCCTCTCTCGTTCCTTGATTACCGCTCAGGGATTAGTTATATGCCTCAGTTATCCTCACACCATCCTCCCTGTGGATTCGATATAAAACCCTCTCCCGGGTGAAATGCTCACTAGTATCCGTTCGCCTACGGATTATTATAAATATTTACGTAGGGCTTATCAAATACCAACAAGCATTTCCGGGCGCCGTTGCGGGGAGAATGGTTGCCGAGAAAACATTGAGTATAACCAATCTTGTATCATATCTTAGTGTAGTCTTTCTTTTTATATTTTCTTTCCTTTTTATATCTTTTCTGGGATCCTCGATTCCACACCTATCCTTATGCTACACCCATAAGCATAAGCTTCAGGCCACTAGAATCTTTAGAACCTATCCTATCACCGGCTATGAGTCGTGCCTAAGGTTGGTCTAAATGATCATGAAACAACCCATTATTGGAGGTAATTTTGAAGTTAACCTCAGGGCCAAATCCTATCCTTTAAAAAGGATAATGTATTTGGGTCTCATCCTAGAAAAGTTGTTCGCATGACCATCATGCGCTTTACTGAGGAACTTTTCTTTCCTTTTCTAAAGCAAGGTTTGTCCTTGACAAACTCAGCCGGTGTGATCTTTTCTTAGAATTTTTTATTAACACCCAATGGAAGAGAAGGAATCATCCTCTAGACCAAAGAAGTTTTTGATAGCCGGATCATAATCATTCCAATCCCTTGATTTTGCTACCAATCCTAAATTATCAATACTCTAAATACCTCCAAGGGAAGAAGCAATTCTACCCATGAATCTTTTATGGTGATGACTTTGGGAGACAAACTTCTAGCTTCACAGAGACCTTTGAGTGCCTATAAACCAAATCCTCTTAGAGAAGAGTCTCTTAGAAAGCATCCTTATTCTTACTAAGGACATTGAGAGCCCAAGGATGGCATATCTAATAATGCCATAGAAGGAGAGCGAAGCTATCTAGAATCCATTTATGTCTTCTTCCCTTCTATTTCAGACTAGATAACGTATCTAATCCCATCTTCAACCCCATCCTTGACCCCAATGAATCCTCTAGTGTTCTTTCTCTTGAGTCTACTTACGATCCTAGAAATCCCAAGTATAGACATCATGAAGGATCTAAGGAAGACCAGAAAGAGCATTATCAATAGCTGGAGAACATCCATGAGCATAGGAGTTATATCCTAAATATTCTATCCAATCCTTGCCCATGTGAGCAAACTCTTAAATTTGCCATCTCTAATCTAGCCACTTATAAGATCTCAAACCCCCTTGAGATAATTGTTCATAAAGATTAGAAAGAGTGGTTGTTGATCTTATTGGTTTGAAAGTCGAGATTGGTGATTTAAGGGAAAACCTCTTCATCATCTTGAATCATATTTGAAGGTTTCCAAAGGATGAGCTTTTTGTCCTAAAACAAGCACTCTAGGGGAAAGAACATCAGTATAGATCTTTTGCTATAACACCCCTCATGTAGTGAGCATAGAGATATAATTGTAAATATTCCTTCGGTATTTTTGTTACTAACCATTTCAGGTCAAGAACAAAGAGAATGAAGGATGACAATGTAAAGGTATGTCTAACCAATTATCATGCAACATAAAATTGTATGCATAGAAATATGTCTTGCCATGCCGCTACATTATCTTGGTTGTCTCTACCTTAAAGACATGCTCAAGTTGCAACACTTTTTCATCTCTATTTTGATTAAATCTCTATAATGCTATCATATTACTTCTATCTACCATAGTATGCTTTGGTTTGGAAATTTTACACGTGAATTTTCCAAAGGTTTTTAAATTAAGCGTGGTGCTTAGGTTAAATAGCCTTCCTTAATTAAATTAGACATGGAGTCTAGTTTGGTTATTGAACTAAATATTACTTGTGTAGACATTGGTATATTTGTTGGACTAACCCTTGCGAAAAAGGAAGGATCTCAAACAGGCTTGGGGGATGTTTTGAGATAAACTCATACTAGAGATGAAGCAAGAGAAAGAAGAGGAGTGCCGCAAAACCGAATCAACAAACAAAAGCACTTGCTCGAGAATGAACTCAAGGGTGATTAGCATATGGAAGAAGAAGACCAACTTCACCAAGGATAACCCAATAGTGCTCTTTTTTTCCTCACGTGCCTCCATCACTCCACATGCTTTGGTTTGCAGTCCCTCTACTCAATATTACTTTTGACTGCCTAAGTTTGAATGGTTAATAAATGTCGTACATCAAAATCAAACTTAAGATATAATAAAATTTTCCACTACGAGAAAAGTAATAGTGAGCACTTAAAAATATCCAACCAAAACTTTTTCTAGCATAGCAAAGCAATCTTTAGCTCCATGACAATTCTACCCTTGTTTACAATTACTTGTATATTCCTTCGGGTATATGTTGTCAACTAATACTACAGGAATAAAATCATGAGAGGAGCGAAAAGATCCTAGCACAATTCAAAGAAAGAAAGGATGATACAATAAAGGAGACAAGTGTAAGGTCCTAGATGGCTAGAGGGGGGTGAATAGCCTATAAATTTTTTCTACAAACTCACTAAACAAACCGGTTAGTATAACAAATGGTGAAAATGCGGTTTGCGCTAGCTCTAGTGGTCTTGCAAGCCTTCTAGTGACAAGACTAAATATGCTATGATCTCTAAGTCACTCAAGGTCTATGTCACTACTCTATCTAGTGAGCAATCCTAATATGATCCTTATGCTAGCAAGAGCAACTACACAAAGCAAAGCTAGCTCTCTACTCAAAGTAAACTAGGAATGTAAATACAAGAGTAAGAGCGATATACCAACTCAAAGAGGCAATGTACTAATCACCGGAAGTAGATGGACAATCAATCAACACAAGATGATGAGCCAATCACCAAGACAAGAGACACGTCGATGTGTTGACCCGGAGTTCACTTGTACACCGACAAGCTACTCTCCTTGTGCCGACCAACACAAGGATGGTGTTTGAGCTAGGCGGTGCCCTTGCTAGCCTCAACACACCACTCACAAGTGAGGTACCCAAGACACGAGCAATGTATTCCTTGCACTTTGTCTTCCCGACGTGGAGTGCATGATCCTCTCACAAATTCGCCCGGAGGTGGCCAAGAACAATCACCAACTCTTGCCAACGCCTCCACCAATTCACCAAGCCGGCTAGGAGCGGTGTCTCCAAGAGAAACAAGAAACCAACCGGCTCACAACGATCCCCAAATGCCTCTAGATGCAAGAACTCGATGCAAATGCACTTGGATCACCTCTTCTCTCAAGAATGAAGCTCACAAGCAAGAATGAGAGAGAGGGAGGGTTGTTGCTCAGCTCTAGGGTGTTAGGAATGATTCAAATGACCAAGAGAGAGCAATGGCCGGCCAAAGGGGTATAAATAGGCCACACCACGAAATGTGGCCGTTGGGGAGAAAGCCACGCTTTACGCGGCTGACCGACGCGACCGACCGGACTCACCAATGAGTCCGGTCGGTGGGTCCGGGCTACAACCGACACGCCCCCCGACCCAATCGCCCCTCGCCATGGAGCGTCCTCGCCGCGTCCGCTTGGTGCTTCGGTCAAGACCGGAAGCATCCGTCGGTGCATCCGTCGCCCCTCGGCGAAGCTCAAAAAACAAGCTCTCTACGGGCGCACACCGGCAAGGCCCGGCCACTTCCTCGTGCTTCCTGGCCGCCAAGTCCGGCCGCCATCCGAGCTGCGAAAATCCGTCGTTGTGTTGCCGTTTCTTCGCCTTTGCTCCAAACCGACTTCCGTCACTTGTTTCTTGTTGCCGACACGTCAAGAACACCTCGACACCATGTGTTAGCATTTTTGAAACATTTTCGTCAAGTGCGGAGTTAACTCTTTAGGTTAGAATGCATGCATATGAATTTTGAACCTAAAGGCACATGAGGACCGATATGTACGATAAGTTTTCCCTCTTTATAGTACGGCTTATCGATCCTATAACCACTCACATCCTCTATGGTGTCTTGAGTGTGAAATCAAAAGCCCTATGGTTATACCTTTGCCTTGGGGACAATTGATCTCCAAACCTCACCGAGTTTGCATGCTTGATCATCTTTTGGATCACCTCGATCCATCCTCCATGATCACCATGCACCAACTCCCGCACACGACCAATCTCCAATCTAGTCAAACACTTAGCATCGAGAGATTAGTCCTTAGGTGTCACTAATTATCCAAAACCAAACTAGAGATCTTCAACAAGTTAGGAACAAGATACACCGTGAGGCCAAATAAGGAAAGCTTTGAGCGTAAGGAAAGAATCACCACAAGTTGTTACGGTGCCATCACATAAAAGGTAACATCTTGAGGTAAGCTATCATCAACTAAGCTTTTCCCTAATTATGGCATGCTCATAAATAAATAATCAAACATGTTAGAGTCAAAACCTAACCTTATCCATCCTCCCGTTTAGCTTCTCATGTTTAGTTCTTTGTTCCTAAACACCGCTCTCCTGATCCCATAGCCCCCATTCATGTGAATTAAAGTGTTGCTCATCCTGTTTTGGAGGATTGTTACGATCCTTAAAACCATTGATGCTCTATCTTGTGACCTTGTCACCCTCATCATAAATGAAACAAGTAAACATTAAATCTGCCTTGTTTAATGTGCCTAAGGATAGAGAAGAACGAACAAAGTTTTGGTTCTGTTGGTGCTTTCCCACCAACAGGGCCCATACACTTGATCTCTACCTTGTCTTTACAAGCCGTGACATACTTTAAGCACAATATGGAGGAGTATGTCACTCTCCTAAATTCTACAAGGAAATGTCCCGAACTCACAAAGTACGCACACTAAACAAGATGTTGCATGCTTCCACTATAAAAACTTCACTTCAAACCATGAGACAAGCAAGCAACATGGGTGATGCCATCCTCGAGAGATCATTATCTCGTGAGACGCAGCCTACCAAGATCGATGATGCACTTGAGGAGTGAGTAAGGTAAGAAGTCTTGTTTAGAGGACTTAAAACACCTAACCCTCGCCGGAAGGTAAGATCGGTAGTTATCATGCATAGCATATTTATTTCCTTGCATTGCATAAGCATTTTCCTTTACCATATTTAAATTTTTGCATTAGCATTGCATTAAAAATTTTCAAGCCCCATGTGAATAATCTTGTGGTGTGTGACAACCCATAAGGATATCCACCGTGGTGGCATAAAAATAGTTATGCATTCATCTAGTTGTATTTGCATTATAATTCTTTGCATGCATATAAATATATAAACCCCAAAAACATTTAGAAGAAAAAAATCTTGCCGAGGTTCTATCTGGAATAATCATGATCCATCTTGAAAATCTTTAGATACATGAGATCTATGTGGCCAACCTCTAACGCTTAATCAAGTTCCACAAAGCTTTGTTGTCTATTTGAGTTCAGCAGATTTCAAGGGAGAGAGACATGATAGGCCGACTTCATCGCCACCATCTACCTCAACTTCCACAATAAACTCGACACTTCAATCTAGCTTGGGGAAAAGCACCCCCAGCTTATCACGATAAGTATCTCTACTATTATATTATTATATTATTAGCTAATATTTTGGTTTGCTTAGTTTGATAAGAGTTTAGTTCATAAAGTCATTAAAAGAGTCTTTAGTAGAAGTGTGATCTTTAGAGTGTAAGAATAAATAAATAAATAAATAGGAGTGTACTAGAGGTTTTCTTTTCCACCAACATAAAATGATCTCTCAAGCTAAATTTCATGCATGGAAATGATGAATAGTTGCTCCGCCGTAATTCCTTTTTCAGTACCTAGCTTTCAAGATTAATTTCTCTTGAGCCTTAAATGCAAAACTGCTTTGACTTGAGACTTACTTTGAACCCGAAACTTGTGGGTTGCAAATTGCTTGCTCTAAAGTCTAGGTAATTGACGCATATGATATATGATAGTCTGAAATGCTATTGATCTTACTCTTAGTGCTGCCAGATTTCTGGAGATTTATTGAAAATTTAAAGTGTACATGATAAGTTTCTGTGTGACAGAGTGTTGAACCTCCTACCACAGCCATATATACATGCTCCTTAGATTAGGAAAATCTTTTGACATATATATAGGCTGCTTGCTTTGCATTGAGTTTGTTCAATCTTTGTCGACCCTTAGAAACATGTCATGCTTGATCATGTACACTCCACCACCATTCCACCACCATTCCATCTCATTCCACTCTATTATATTTCACTCCATTCCACTCCACTCATTCATATGTTATTTCCACCATAGAAGTACGCATCCACCACTACACCACCATATACACCCATTATGCATCCACTATATCCACCAAAAATGTTCTACTCCTATCATAGGAGAGAGCAACCAAAAATATTCCCTATACCCATCCACTCATTCATTGCTAGCCAATATCTTACAAAAAGCTCCATTACATTTATTTATCTCTCAAAAGTTATTGCAAAAAGAGATTTGGGTTGTAGATTAAAAAAAAAGAGAGAGAAGAGAGAAAGGGAGATGAAAAATGGACAAGTGTCCTACGGGCGAGTAGAGCCTACCTCCCTAAGAAAAAGAAAGAATAAAGGAGAGTTAAAATGGACAAGTGTCCCATGAAAATAATGGGTATTTAGATGCTCGCCTCTCCATAAAAAGAAAAAATATAGAAAGAAAGAGATACAACCCAGGTTCTCTATAGAGTTTTAAAATTCCAAAAAAAGAGATGATTCCTCAAGGAGCAAAAAGTAAGCTTTCCCATCATTCATTCCTTACTATACCCCTTATCCACTATATTTTATCCACCATACACATGCACCACTTGATCGATGACTCGTGACTTGGATCCATTGCTTGATCTTACAATATATGCTTAGTAAGAAGAATTAGTTTTCTCCCACCTAGAGCTCCGGATATAAGCCTTAGATATAGGGTGAGAGAGAAGAAGGCATAGTGTCTAACTGCCTTAGTCCAAAAATACCACAAATTATGAGAGAAAGGCAAAACAACCTTGTTAACTTAGTGAGGATCCACAAATACCACAAATGAGAGACTTGAAAGAGTCATACCAGAACTTTGAGTTTTATTTTGAAAACTTGCAAACACTCCGAAGGACAGTTGAACAAAGAGTTTGAGATATGGTGTTTGACTTGATTGTTCTGTCTTTCAACTACTCAAGATCAAAGAAAAGGCTATAAGCTCCATGGTTAAAAGTAATATGGGCAAGTTGAAAGTTGAACAAGTTTATTCTTATCTCGGAGGAGAAATTTTGTTTGAAAGCATGTGTACTTTTGAGCCCTTATTTTAAGCCCTAATTTATTTTAAGCCTTTATTTCATGTTTAGTTGACTATTAATATTATGCTATAACAGGTGTCACACACCACCTCCACGCATCGACACGGAGGCTCCCCAGATGGAGAAGGCATGGCTAGGACCCCACACCGACGCCGGGCTTCACCTCGCATCTCGACAAGCGCCCGAGGCATGCTAGCGCCCTTGACCTGCACGACACATCTTTAGGGGTCTTTGTATAGCTATGCCAGGCAACACTTGAGGACCACCACCTGCGGCGGATAGCCCTCGACGTCACCACGGGCACCACTGCCCTAGCTTGGATGTTGGAAGATGGCTTCTTACTCTTGATGGTCGCTTCTACCTTCCAGCCTCCTCTCAGCTTCTGCCAGACCTGCTGGATGCTCTCCTTCAGGGGGGTTCGCCGGACCAACTACCTTGCCCTCGGCGCCTACATTTGCTCCACGGCGTCGGCTGCTCCAACAACTATCTTGCTTGGCGGTGTGGCCAAGGCACCACCATGTGGGAGCAGCACGCGTGGTCTTCCTCGACAACATGGATCGTCAATTCTTTGCATCGACGACGTCTACATCAACTATGACACTGACAAGGAGACACACCAGCTCTCGCCCTACATGTTCGACATTGGCTCCTTCATGTACGGTACGATGCTCAAGCTTGCGCCTTCTTGTTGACACCTGTTATAGCATAATATTACTAGTCAACTAAACATGAATAAGGGCTTAAAATGAATATCAACATAAGTCTAGGGGTCTAACTAACATAATTCCACAAGCTTTGGTGATTTATATCTTTTTAGGGACTTAACAGATAAATGCAGAGAAGAATGGAGAAAGTTCCGGAATATACATCTCATACAATGGCAAGACTTAACCGTGATGTAACTCGACCCAAAATGTGGACTAAAACACTCTAGAAGCTACCAGAAGAAACGAGAAGCCGAGAGGAGACCAACCCCTGGCGGCCGCCAGAGGCATTTAGGCCGGCCCCTAGGATACAGTAGCCAATCAGCTTCATCTTCCTAGGTCGGTTTGTAACCGACTTTGAGGTTGTATCTACACCGTTATGGAAGGTCGGTTTGATCCAATGGTCATCGTTCATCGTCAAGGCCTATATAAGAAGACCCCCTGACCCCAGGGTTAAACCCTAACTCATTCTATCTCATTATCTCTTGACCTTTTGGTTAGAGGTGTCCCAATGTGAGGACAACCTCTCCTCTCTAGTTCTAATCTATATTAGAAGATCATGTAGAACTAGAAGGATTAGAGTGAGTTGAGAGCGAATATCAAGTTGATAGATTAGATCCATAGTCCTCCATGAAAGTGACTAGATCTAGTCTTGAGAGCTAAAGAGTGGGTGGAGGAGAAGAAGGGGAAGCACCAGACATGTCGGTGACTCCTCTACACTTGTACCTCCGGGATCAAGGGCCTATGGCACTTGATCCTGAGACTTCTATGGTGGATAAACTTCTTGTTTGAGTAAGTAATCGTGTTATCTAAAGTGTTAGTATTGTTCTTACTGTTCATAACTCTTTGAGTACTTTAATCTATGGGAATCTATAGATTAGGGGAGTAAGCTTAGGTGTAGGCATGGTGCCTAGATCAAAGTTGCTTGTGAATGCACCCTACCTTCCGGAGTGTGGTAGTTCGTGGTAGTGACAGTACCATTGATTCCTTTGAATTCCATCTCCCGTTGGATAGGACTAGTAGGACAATGTTGCTGGAGGAATAGCAAGTTTCGACCTTGTTTTCCTTTGAGTACGTCCCTTTAAGACAATATCAACATAGCTTACAAGAAGAAGAACTAGACAACCATAGGAATCTTCTTACCTCTTTATCCTCTCCCGTTCCTTGATTACTGCTCAGGGATTAGTTGTATGCCTTAGTTATCCTCACACCATCCTCCCTGTGGATTCGATATAAAACCCTCTCCCGGGTGAAATGCTCACTAGTATCCGTTCGCTTGCGGATTATTATAAATATTTCTGTAGGCTTTTCAAATACCAACACTTCTCCACCCACATGACGCGACGTCACTATCTGGCGCCTCATGCCTGCTTTCATCACACCACCACGTCACTCGACCGCTTCATGTTCTTGGAGAGCCCCCCTCGAGACATGCTCCATTAGCACCTGGAAGCTGGAGTTCCTTGGGAGCTTCTACTCGCCGCTCGTAGAGAGACAGCAGCTTCACAGGGTCGGGTAGTGCATCGGTACATCTACCACGGCTACATCGGTAATCTTCACTACTTCATGGAATTTGCCCCGATTCGCACTAGGGAGAACATGATCCTCACCAACCCGGTTCATGGAAGATTGGTCCTTCACGTGGAGCTCATCTAGGTACTCCAGACCTTGCTCCAGGTGTCATAGAATGGACTTTTATCCAAATAGCGAGGACATGCTGGTCGGAGAAGGGGGAGATGTCACACCCTAGGTGATGGGGCCCAGAGAGGGGTCGGCCCAAGAGGCCCGTAGCCGGTAGGAGGGGCCCCGGCCCAGCGCGTGCGACCTCCCGCCGCCGCCGTCCTTCCATGGATTTTTCGAAATTAATGCAGGAGTTCGGTTAGGATAATTTAGGACTTTTTGGTGTGAGGTAGATGTTTCCAATCTATAAGGAAGTCTCCTATTAGGGTAAGAATAAAGATTTGCTTGTAAAAGGTATTCCGATCTTATAAGGAAACCTTTAGAGATTTCTTGAGATACAAGTCCCATAGGAGGGCTATATAAGTAAGGGGTGCAGTAATCTCTTAGGGATAAGCAAATAAAGAATATTTTCCCAGCTCCTAGCTCTGCCGCCCCCCTCTTCCCCTCATGCCCGCGCTGCCCCGGCCCACGCCCGCGCCCAACGCCGCTGCCACGCCACCCTCGCCCGGCACGCCGACTGGTGTCGCTGCCGCCTCCCGTCCACGGCCGTGACAATTTATTTCTAAGACTATATATGAAGAAGTTATAGAAAAAATAGTGCCATGTATAGCGATTGGTAGTGTAGTCCTAATGGAGAAACTAATAGCTGTCTTGTTCAGTCTCTCAAGCAGTTGATAAGCCAGCTGATACTATTTTATTTTTGTTCGAGAAATAATTGTACCATGACTAATAAAGATTATACAGATTCACACATCACCGCCGGATTTGGCAAACGACCAGTGATTAGCTTTCACTACCGACTCTTGGCTTTGAAGACCAGGAAATGACAGTGTATACACGCTAAAAATTTGAACAAGCATGATGATGTTGCGGTTCTTTCTGCAAGCATTGCTCCAAACAACTGAAATTATGTGGTGTTGGTCTATACCGAATGTATAGGACCCTGGGTTGACGAACTAGCCAAGCGAAGTGGAGAATGGCACAAGAAACCAAAAAAGTAACCAACACTATAGATATGTAGATTTAGCGTACAATTGTCGGCGCTAAAGCTATGTACAATGTCACTCTGTCTCATGCTAAAAAGTAAATGAGCCCACATACATGGAACATGAACACAAGCTTTTGCATTTAAATCTGTTGTCAAAATTTGTAACAAGTTTTTCTCCCTAATGCTAACTCCAAATGAGATGATTAATTTTTCTATATTCTTATAAAATCATGATCTACCAACCGGGAGCATTTGTTTGAATGTCAATTATTTTTCTTAGATTTATTGTATATGGCTTGTTTTCCATTCTTATGTATATATAAAGCACATTGTGAAGCAAACTTTAGAAAACTAATTCACTAAACTTTCCTCACATAAAATAAGACACATAAATACTATTGTGTGCAAGTTTCAAAGTTTTTAATTCAATTTACTATCTGTTGTTCATAAATAATATAATATGAAACTCTATTTGAGGGATGTATCAATTTTTGAACAACGTATAGTTCACTTTTTAAAATGGTTTCAAAATTTTACGGCAAGCTTATACACCCATATTACGCTCCTATACCAATTCTTAGGATTTTTAGACCACTTTATGGTATTAATTGTTTTTTCATCAGGGTCACCAAAATAGAAGTTTGAGTAATGTCTAACAAAATATTTTTTTGTAATGGCCGATCATATATATGTATGTCTGAGTGAGTGTTCGGACGTTGTCTCGAATGAATCTATTTGTATGACTGTATGACAAACATGCAATGTCACTTTTGTATTAAATTACAAACAAATGGCCCTTTAGTTTTTTAAATCCATTCAAATGATCCCATAAAACCATCTATCACTAAAATCATTTATAATGTCAAATTGTCTGATGCTATAGAGTATTGGCATGCTATCTGTCGCTATAGAGTACTGGCATGCTATTTGGCGCTAAAAATATTCAAGGTACTCGTAATAGACTGTCTGACGCCAAAATTCATGTCTGTCGTTATATGTTTTTAGCGGCAGGACTTACACTGGCAATAGAAGTCTGTCGCTATAACTATTTAGCATCAGATTGCCTATCTCTGTAACCGCTTTTACCGTCAGATCATCCATCCCTAATGTTGGTGTTTTGGTGTAGTGTGCATCACCGGACCACCTTGAAGAGAGGAGAGTTTTGCCCAGACACAAGGTTTGGTGAGAGTAAAGGCCCGAAGGTGACAAAAACTTGTTTATTGGGTAGGCCCATCTCGTGTTTCGGAGCCTGACCTTAATGATTATGTTCAACAAGGTTATATGGATTTGGAGACCTGATCTCTTCGTCGTGCATCAGACAAAGATGTTGTCCCTAACCCGAAGTCTACCGAAGCTTTGGTGTTCCGTGATTATTTCGTTGTCGAACTTCAGTTTCCATGCAAACATTTTATCAGTCTGGTGCTCAAACGGTTTGATTTGCAGTTGCACCATCTCACACCGAACTCCATAACTCGGATGGAGGTATTCGTCATGGCGCTAAAGTTGATGGGTGCTCCACTTCGCTTAGATACTTTTACCAAGTTCTATGAATGCCACTTTAAATCGAGAAATATAAAGAACAAGCATACGGGTAAATACTGTCAGGTGTTGTTTTGATTGTACACCTTTATTGCTCGGAAAGTCAAGACAATCGCCCGAACGGTTCTTGCCTACCGTAACAATGGACAGATTGGACCAAGCACTAGTTTTATGCATGTTGACACCTGTTATTGCAAATATTTTATAGTCAACTAAATATGAAATAAGGGCTTAAAATGAATAACAACATAGTTTAGGGGCCCTGACTAACATAATTTTATGAGTTTTGTTTATATATTTTCAAGGATTAAACAGAAAAATGCCAGAGTTTTCAAGCCATACGATGCAAAGACCTATCCGCGAAGCAACTCAACTTGGCTACCAAGAAAGAACAATCTAGAAGACCCTAGAAGACAGACCCCTGAAGGTGGGACCCACCTAGCATAGGGCCAGGGCGGCTGCGTCAGAAGGCCAGGGCGGCCATGCTAGGGCCCCACCTATCAGCCTCCAACTTGTTAGGTCGGTTCACAACCGCCATTGAGGAGAGATCTAAATGTTTTACTAGTGGGTTGGGGCAGAGGCAAAAAAAAATGTTGCAAGAGAAGCACATCTTCTTGGGTAAGCACAGAAATCTAGATTGTAAAGTGCATTATCCTTCCTTTTTTGAAGGGTTTTTGAATGGCTCTAAAAAGGTTTTGCTTTGTCTTGCATATCTGTGTGACTCATGCTAGCTAGCTTGTACAACATTGCTCAACAATTTCGTTGTCTTAAATACCTTTTTCTGATTGTCCTAGTTACAAACCCAAAGACCTAGGTGAGAGATTATAAAAGGATGGGTGAGAGATTATAAAAGGATGGGGAGGAGGCCTAAGAAAATGTCACAAGAAAAGCACATCTTCTTCGGTACACGCCGAATCCTGGTTGAGCTTGGCAACCCACGGTGTGTGCTTCCGATTGAGATTGGCAACCACAGCGGTGTGCTTCGATTGAGATTGGCAACCACAAATGGCGTGCTCCTTGTTTGCCTCCATCGGTGTATGGCGGAGCTGGGTGTCGGGACCTCCTTGTGCCCGGCTACTTCGGCTCCCTCTTTCATGTCAGGATGCCGAGCGCCAGCATCTTCATGTGGAGAGGTTGGGGTCCGAGAAGCAAAAGCTAGCTAAACTGCGACAGAGCACGGAAATCGGGCTTGTTGAGGCGTTGGATGAGCTCGGCAAGGTGGAGTCCAAACTGCCGTAAAGCAATGGTTTATATACATGAAGCTGCTAGAAAGTAATGGTTTGGTTTATATACATGAAGCTGCTAGAAAGTAATGGTTTAGCTCCCTGTATTACTCATATCTTGTTGGCTATTCTATTTTTCATGGTGCAAAACTATATGCTAAGACTCTCCACAGCGTTACCGATGCTCAAAAGAATCAAACCCCACAACTGGTAGCGCTGGTGTGCCTCCTTCCGGCGGGCGGTCCAAGTAAATAGTTGCACTACCTGTAGTTGGTGGTACTCATTGTCCCTGTTAACATCGATGAGAAACATCAACGAGAGGGGCTCGCGGCAGTAGGACTATGATCCCTTGCATAGGTCTCGAGCCCTGGTCATGCCCATGGCTAGCGCTTAAGACTTGCGCTGGAGATTATAATCCTGCTGAGGGCCACAAGCGTCTAGACGGTGTTGTCGTCCCTACTCGAGTCTAGACCTGATGAGGACATCCTCCACTATTACCTGATCTTTGTAAGATCAGACAGGTTTCTGATGATAAACAATACAGTATGTGTCGTGTTTACGGTCTACCCATTTGTTTTTACAGTTCTCTGATCTAATTGTTTTCATATAATATATCGGTAGGTGATAAAAACATATTTCTTGCACAGTATAGTGGCTACTAACGTTATATACTATAGTTCAACTAAAACATTCAACTTGCAGGACAATTGATTACTATTAATGACAAAGTGAGTGCATTTTGGAACATTCATAAATGGATAAAGCATTTTTCTCTCAACTCTTAATCTTTTCTCGACAATATGTTATGATTGTATTTTGCCACAGAACTGAACTGAGATTATTGATATTAGTAACAAATCAAGAGTTCATGACCTTTACCACTCATAATTGAGCTAAACTGGTTGTTATTATATCTTTTTCTACCTTTACCACTCGTAATTGAGCTAAACTGATTGTTATTATATCTTTTCTACTCTCTCATTAGGTATTCAGGTTAACAGGTACGTACTGATCTGTTTTAATTTAATTTAATTTAATTTTATTAGAGCCTCTTTCCCTCCATCATGAATTTATAATATTGCTTGAAACCTTCTGAATGTTGTACCAATATTGAAGGTATGTAAGACGTTGATATCTACTCAATGGTGCACTTCTTTATGCATGTAAAACAACTATGTACTGATCTAAAATTTGTTCAATTACTGCCTGTTTGCATCCATCCTAAATTTGTAAATGTCGGGTTCCAGCTAGATTGGGCCGGAACCGACACGTGGATTGGGGAATTGGGAGGAAGGCGGTGATGGTGGAGGCGGCGTGGGCGCGGCGGCTGCCGCGCCGGCCGTTGAGGCGCGGCCGGCGCTGGACGAGGGCTTGTGCGAGGGCAGGGAGGGGGCGAGAGGGAGAGGAAGAGAGGTTGGGATAAATTTCTTTATTTGCTTGTTACCCTGAAAGATTACAGACCCCTTTACTTATATAGCCCGGCTATTGGGACTTGTATCTCAAGCAATCTCTCTAAAGGTTTCCTTATAGATTGGAATACCTTTTACAAGCATGTCCTATTTATTTATTTCCTAATAAGGGTCTACCTTATAGATGAGATAGCCCCTTGCACACCAAAACACCTAAAGATAATCCTAGATATTTTCCTCCTTTATCTCCGAATTAATTGCCGAAGAATCCGCGGAAGGGAGGGGATCTGGCGGGGCGCGCGCGTGAGCCCCTGGGGGGGGGAGGGGCGGCGCCGGCCCTTGGGCCGCCTGGGCCTGTCCTCCTGGGTCCTATTTCTGGGTCGTGACATCTCCCCCCTTCTCCGACCCGACGCCGTCCTCGCTATTGGATGAAAGTCCATTCGATGACACACAGGTGGAGATCGGGCGCCCGGAACGATGAGCTCAACTCGTAACATGAGTCGCCCCGGACTGGGTTCCCGAGGATCATGTTCTCCCCCTGGTTCGCTTGGGATCAAACTCCGTGAGATAGTGAAGGTTGCCGATGTAGCCGTGGTAGATGTAGCGGTGAACTGCACGTCCCCTCGTTGTGAAGCCGTCCGGCGTCGTGCCGCCGGTAGGGAGCTCCCTTGGAATGCCGACATCCAGTCTGCTGATGCACCATGTCGCGGAGAGGGCTCTCCGGGAACAAGAAACGCTCATTGGGTGGAGCGTTGACGAAGAGCGGCGGGAGGCGCCGGATAGTGAATTCTCGAGTAGGAGGAGTGGCGAGCCAAGTTCAACATCGTGCCGTACATGGAAGGAGCCAACGTCGAATAGAGAGGGCGAAAGCTGGTGGACACCCTCTCATCGTGGGCGATGTGAGCGTTGTCGGCTGCGAGGAAGAGGCGATCCATGCCGTCGACGAAGACGACCCTAGCCCGACATTGTGGCGCCGTGGCCACATACCGCCCTAACGGGATGGCGGTTGGTGCGGCTGAAGTTGGCTCCGTCGTGTAGGCGCCCAAAGGCGAGGAAGTTCGTCCTTCGAATTCTGCCTTGGTGCAAGGCCTCCGGCGGTGTCGGAAGCGGTGGAGAGGAAGCTGGGAGGTAGAATCGGCCGTCGAAGAGCAGGAGGCCATCCTCAAGTGTCCATGTTGGAGCGGCGTCGCCTATGGTGACGTCGAGGGCGATCTTGGCGTAGGTCTTCGATCCTCGGTGTAACTGGCGTAGCTGGGCGAAGACTCCGGTGGACGTGTCGTAGAGGTCAAGGCGTCGCATGCCTCGAGCGTTTCCCAAGCCGTCGTCGGGGCGTCGGGATGCCGGCGAAGATGCGACTGTGTGCGGGCGGGGACTGGGGCGCCCCTACGGCGAGGGGGTAGAGCTGAAGTGAGCGTGCTCGGGCGACCCTCCGCGATGAGTACTGCGGCTCGTGGGTCGCGAAGTCCCACGTCACCGCCCAGGTTTGCCGACCAAGGCATGCCAGGATGACGTCGGCGTCCTCGCCCGATGGCATGACGTGGGCGTCGATGTCGAAGATGTTGGCGTCGGCGTAGTGGCACGTCGAAGGTGGCGGCGCGGCATGTAGACGTGGTGCGGTGCCGGTGGTGATCGGCACGCGACCGGGCCGAGTCCGGAGGCTTGCCGTGGTCACCACGCGGGGGTTGATGTAGTTGTGCGTTGCTCCCGAGTCGACGATGATGTTGGCGCCCGTGCACGAGATCATACCGGCGAGGTAGAGAGAATGAGCACCACATACCGGGGTCGGGGTCCCGGTGAGGACCTTCGGATCACCGCCTCCTCTTTGGCGTCCACTAGTGGGGCGTTTGTCGTGTCGTCGGTGTAGTCGTTGAAGATTGTGATGTCGAAGAGATGCTTGCACTTGTGACCCGTGAACGGCTCGTCCGCGTTGAAGCGTAGTCCAGCCTTGCGTCGTTCCGTCATCTCCTCGGTGTCGGCCGTTTGAACGGCCGAAGTTGTTCTTCTGGCGGCGAGGGGGGCACCGGGGGCGGCCGCCAGGCCGGGGGCGCGGGGGCCCCGCCTTTGCTGGGGCGGCTTGCCGGTGTTGTAGAGGATGGCGGCGTCGCTCAAATGCGCCGGCGAGAGACATGGCTGCCTCCATGTCCTTGGGATCTTGCATCTCGACATCCGTCTTGGCGGTTCGCCCAAACTGCTTTGTGTAGATGTTGACTGCTTCTGATCGTAGAGGTTGCTGCCGCGCGCCACGTGTGCCGAGAATTGCTCGGTGTACTCATCGACGCTGCTGTCTTTCTTAGTGATGCCGGCTTACCCGGCGGATTGCGCCGTTCAAGCGGGCCAAAGTGCTCGTTGACATATTGAGCAAAGCTTGCCCAATCTGCTACCCGGTTTCTCTGGGGACGACCCTCATGTACCATTCTTTGTGCTCCTCTGTGAGATGATAGGAAGCATACCATTTGTTACGTAGGCGGCGTACCTTGTCCCCTGAAGAATTGTTCACGGTTGATCCATGGGAGGGGATCCTCCTTGCCATCGTAGGTCGGGAAGGGCGGCTTGTGCGGACGGGGAGCCGAGGCGAGAAGGTGTCGGCCGGAGGTGGAGGGGCCGGCGCATGCGCCCCCCCAGCGGCGCCCTCTTTGGCGCGACCTTCGGCCTCAAGTAGCCCTTCATCGGGTTCTCGGATCAGGCTGCTTTGTGACCTGATTGTCCTGGTTACGCTTGCCATCGATCCGCTTCTTGATGAAGTCGCGGGCTGCTGTCTCGAATATTGCCCTCATCTCGATCTCGGCGTCATGGAGTTGTTGGCGGTGTTTGAGCATAGTTGGATCGTCGCTGAGAGGATAGCGAGCTTATCGTCGAGCTTGTCCATCCTGGTGTTGATCTTGGCGAACTCATCCCCCAAGTTCTTGATCGGTTTCTTGGCCGGCGTCCATGGTGGTGGGTGGATCGTAGTGGTCTCCGGATACCAAGTGTCGGGTTCCAGCTAGATTGGGCGGGCCGACCGCGTGGGTGGGGTGTGGGAGGAAGCGGTGATGGTGGAGCGGTGTGGGCGGCGGCTGCCGCGCCGGGCCGTTGAACGGCGGCGGCCCCAGGGGCGCCTTCAGGTGCGGGGGCAGCGGCGCAGAGGCGAGGGAGGGGCGGCGGCGAGAGGGAGGGAAGAGAGGTTGGGATAAATTTCTTTATTTGCTTGTTACCACTGAAAGATTACAGACCCCCTTACTTATATAGCCCGGCTATTGGGACTTGTATCTCAAGCAATCTCTCTAAAGGTTTCCTTATAGATTGGAATACCTTTTACAAGCATGTCCTATTTATTTATTTCCTAATAAGGGTCTCCCTTATAGATGAGATAGCCCCTTGCACACCAAAACACCTAAAGATAATCCTAGATATTTTCCTCCTTTATCTCGAATTAATTGCCGAAGAATCCACGGAAGGGAGGGGACGGGCGGCGGGGGGCGTGAGAGCCGGGGGCTGGCGCCCCTTGGGCGGTCGGGCCTGTCCTCCTAGGCCCTATTTCTGGGTCGTGACAGATAATATTGCTTTTAGTTCTTATCATATGTTATCATGGTATATAGACAATAGTACCATGCTTGCTTACGCCACTCTGTGTGTTCCAATATGTTTACACCACAGATTATTGACATCTATGCATGCTCTACCTCTACCTGTCGGTACCTTTGTCCAATAGAGATCCTTTCAAATAAGGACTCAACCTATAGTTGACCTATAGGTAATCAAGACAAAAAAATTATCTGTTCAAATAAGGACTGCCCTCTATTTACACACAAAAAAGTTTGTTCTCATGTCCAACGTCTTTTGTTTTGTCAACGCACTTTCCGTCAGTCAGCCCAGGTAACCAACAGTCAGCACACAAAATGGCCTTCTAACCGAGTAAGAATGGTTACATAATTTTTTTTTAACAATGAAAAATACTGGAAACAATTTAAGGGTATAAAGATGTGAACAAAATTCCAAAAGTCCATTAATTTCTACCTTGTTTTTTCTCTCATCATGCAGAGCACAAGACGTCCTACATGCAAGGAATCAAATCTATATTGAAGCCTCATATGTGCAGTCTGCAAATGCTTCCATGTTGTTGCATCCTAAATAGTATGCTAATAGAGACCTAGGAAAATCATGTGTTAAGCTGGTGCCACCGTGCCGGTACTCAAGATTGTAATATATATAAAATTATTTTACTAATTTAAATTTAAATCAACATACTCCAGCCCGCGCAACTGCACGGAGATTTCTACAGTTATTATGACTTTAGCCATCGATATAATTTGATATAAAAATGTTAAAACAACATAAAACCACCACGGTCATAGATCCAAAATATAAGACTAGAGTGGCACCAAATTCATACTCAAAAAAAAAAAAAAATCCATAACACACAGTTGAGATCCTACACTCCTCGTTACAGTATCTATGCCATAGTTGAAACTCATCGAACCCACCAATAGCACCGCAGTCACTCCTCGTGCAGTATCTATAGCCGTTCTGACGATGAACGGGTTGAGCGATACGGCCTGCATTGCGTGGGAGCGGGGGGGGGAGGGGGGCGATGTTTGGGCCATGGGATACCCAAAACACGTCCTTGTGGTGCCTCGTGAGAATCATGTCCTTCCAAGGGAATGAAGGATGCTTTGCTTGGTCCGTGTCTTCAAGTTCCCTCAGCATTATCCAACTGCCTCTAGAGGAGTTATCTGAAGTGTTTTAGGTAACTTCTGTTGTAGGCCAGGTGTTCCCCATTCATATATGATGGGCGGTTAGCCATTAACTATTTATCAGTAAAACAAATGTGAGATTATGACATCTACAACAACAATCAAATATCAGGCCCGTGGTGCACTAATCAAATTGAGATTGAGAAGCATCACATACCGAATCATCTCAGTTCATAGTAGATTCGCTTCAATTCGAGGAGGGACAGAATATCTTCAGGAGCATCCTGAACGATATTGTCACCCTCTGTTTTTTTTTTTTTTTTTTTTTTTTTTTGATGGATCCACGTCAAATACTGTGGTACTGATTTAGACCCAAATGTTTCGACCTGATAAAAAGCTTGTTAGTTCATGATAGTCATTGACGGTGAGAACCGGGAAGTACATGTCCTCAATTATAGTGCAGTGCAAACTTATGGCAACTTGCATTAAATCAGCGGTCTCGTCAATCTGACTGTCACAGCCGCGACGGGAGGCGGTGGCGACACCGGCCGGTGCACCCGGCGGTGGTGGCGTGGCGGCGGTAGGGGGCGGCGCAGCAGCCGCGGTGTGGGGCAGCAGCATGTGCGGCGTGGGGGAGCAGGCGGCGGCGGCCAGGGCAAGAGGTAGGGAAATATTTTTTATTGCTCGTCCCTAAGAGATTTACAGACCCCTTTACTTCTATAGCCCTCCTATGAGACTTGTATCTCAAGCAATCTCTACAGGTTTTTCTTGTAAGATTGGAATAACTTTTACAAACAAATCCTTATTCTTATCCTAATAGGAAACTTTCTTATAGATTGAAAATATCTCCACATCAAAAGTCCTAAATTATCCTAACCGAACTCTTATCCTAATTTCCGAAAAATCCGCGAGAAAGGCGGCGGCGTCATGAGGCGGCGCGCCTGGGCCAGCGGGGCCCCCTGCCGCCATGGGCCCCCTTGGGCTGGCGCCATTGGGCCCCATCGCCTGGGGTGTGACACTGACCCTGCTCTTCTTTGATTTTGTGTTTTGATCAATCTTGCTCTCTCTGTCTCGACAAAAGCTGAAGATGAACAATTGTGAGATTACACACATAAAAACAATGAATCTTAAAAAGGATTTAAAAATACCGAGATGGAAAAAATCTCATCTTGGAAGCCGAGACACCGCTTAGCGTTTCGAGATTGGAAATACGGACACAATAGAAGTAAAATGTACCAGTGCCTCCGATGGGGATGAGAATCTAAGAGGGCAAGGCATGGAAACGAAGACATAAAATCAATTATGATTACTCGATGATCAATACCATCATGGGGAGGGCAGCGACCATTGATGGAGGGTAGGAGCGAGAGAAGAGAAGGGATCCGGGAGAAGAGGATATGGCAGCAGCCCTCTTGATGGATGGGCGGGGCGGCACTACAGGGCGGGAGGATGTGGAGGCGGAAGGATGGGGCGACGCCGCTCGGGCGTAGAGGTGCAGACGGACGGACGGGCGACGCGCGGGGCGTGGAGACGTGGGTAGACTGGCGGGCGGAGATTGAGGACGGGGTCAGAGTGGAGGTGGAGGACGGCGGTCGTGAAGTGGAGGCGGACGGTCGAGTGCGCTGGGGAATGGAGTGAGGGCGGATGGAGGCAGCGGGTTGGGGAAGGGCGGTCAACGCGTTTCGGGATTTTGGGATGACGGGGTTCACCGTGAGAACTCCTGAAACTCCTGAGTGGGGATTCCCTATATTGGTATAATAGATAAATACGAGCACAAGTTCAGGTTTCCACAGTCCCTTTTCTCACTTCTTAGACATCTCATTCTGTTCCAATATCCTTTGCACAGAGTAGCTCTTTATTTCTTTTTTTTTTTTAAACTAGCTGTTTATTTCTTCTTTTTAGATATGTTGGTGCTTGGCTTTCCATTGCTGAAGATGTCAGAAATGCAACTTTCTTTCCCCTTTATGGGTGGCGTTTAGTTTTTTTATTGTGTTTTTTTAAAAATCATTGTTTTATGATGCTGTGAGCAGCTGTCTTTTACGTGTAATAATTAGGATAACTAGAATGTATGCTATGGAAACCATCTACGTGTGCAAACTATGGAAACAACAATCAATGCCACAGGATTTGGATCCAGCGTCCATGGAAACAGGTGGACTTTTTTCACATAAACCCTTCCACCTGCATACACACGAGTTAGATTTAAACCCAACCGGTGAGAAGGGGGTTAAGCAAAAAAACCACACGTTGGATCTAGATCCCGTGGCCTTGATTAAAGTTTCCAAAGTTTGCATACGAAACTGGTTTCCATAGCATAAGTTGTCTTACATTTATCCCTACCAAGTTTGTTGAAACCATAAAATTCTTTCAAGATTATTCACTCCGTGTAGAAATGTTTGACGTATTTAGACTAGAACAAGTCAAACTTTACGAATTTTTAACAACAATTATTTAAACTATATGTATATTTAGTGCATAAAAATTTTATCAATGTTTTTGTATTTGTCACAAACCGGATCGATTCCGGCGTGATACGTGGCCGACGGTGGAGTTGGGGGCGGCGATGGTGGAGTTGGGGGTGGCGGCGGTTGGCTTGGAGCGGTGATCGGTGGCGTGACGGTGTTGGATGACGTAGGCTAACGATGAGCGGCGGGTAGGAGATGACGATAATGACGCATAACAACAGCTCCGGGCGGTGACGAGGACAACGAGGCGGCGGCGGCCGGCGACGACCGCGTGGGCGAGCAGGGCGCCCTAGGGCGCCAGCGTGTGTCGGGGCGGGAGGCGGCTGTGCGGGTGGTGACGACGCACGTGCGCTAGGGTAGAGAGAGAGAGCCCGAGAGACCGTAGCTGTTGGGTGTTTGAAGGGTCGAGATGGGGACTAGAGGGGTGAATAGTCCCTTCTAAAACTAATTGCGATGGCTAACCGAAACTTATGCGGAATTAAACTTATCGGTCTAGCCAAGACTTCACCCCTCTATCTATGACTCTAAATCACCTCACAAAAGATCCTACACAAGAAGAGTGAGGTGACAAGCCTAGCTTGAGCTCCTAATCAATTCTAATGCAAGGTCACACAAACCTAAGCACTAGTACTTCAAGCACGGGTGAGCTCCTACACAATTCTAGTAAGCACAAGCACAAAACTTACCTAAGCTCACTAGATGCACTAAGGACAAGGCGACACACGCCTAACCCGAAGGCTCAAATTACTTAGCTACACAAACTAAGTAAAAGCAACTAAACAAGCTACACAAGCAAGATAGATGCTACAACACTACTTCTAGCTACACAAGCAAGAAGGAAATTAGAGAGCTACACAAACTACTAATTGCAAGAGCTACTAGTCAATCACAAGCACACGATATATATTTGAATGTAAGAACAAAGCTTGTGATCAAGAGAATGCAAACCACCGCGAAGTGTGGACACAAGATGACACCGGTGATTTTTTACCGAGGTCTCGGGAAGCTTGCCAACTTCCCCCTACTTCTCGTTGTGTCGACCAACACCTTGGTGGTTCCACGGTTTGGCGATTCACCCACTTGATGATTCACAAGTTTAATGGCCGGTGCCAAATCTCACAGTGGGAGCTCGCTCAAATCACACACAAGATGGGAATCCTCGAGCCAATCCCTCAGAGGGCACCACGAGAACCCACACCCAAGTGTGGTAGCTCAATGACACGCTCCACTAGAGTTGCTCTTCACGATTCCCGCGAGGTGAGCACGAACCGCTCACAATCTCTTCTCCTGAGCACCACACAATCTTCTTTGCGTGCCTCGACGGAGCCTCTTGCCACCAAGCCATCTAGGAGGTGGCAACCTCCAAGAGAAACAAGCACACCCGCTTGCAACACGATCACCTAGTGCCACAATGCGATCTCTCAACACGAATGCACTAGAATCACTCCTCACTTTGATTTGGATGAACACTATAAATCACAAGTGAGTGGTAGGGTGTTGACACTTGTTATAGCATAATATTACTAGTCAATTAAACATGAAATAAGGGTATAAAATGAATAATCACATAGACTAGGGACTTTAGTAACATAGTTCCACAAGTTTTGGTGATTTATATATTTTCAGGGACTAAACAGGAAAAGCCTAGAGTTTGCAAGACATATGAAGCATAAACAAGTTACAAACATATTCTAAGATAGCACCATTGCAAAGAGCTCGTCGAGACGATTGAAACGGATATATTGTTTGCTATATTCAGAGTCCAGAATCAAAAGATATCAGCTACAGAGCAGAGTTCACTAAAATGGCCATAACTTTCTCATCCGGACTCCGTTTCCAGCAAAATACCAGTCATTGGAAAGCTATCGACGAGATCTACGCACCCGCGAAAGTTGAAGCCCAAAATCCATGATGGACTGGCGATCGCCAGGCCCATCCATGGCGACCGCTAGAGTCCTGAGTCCAAACCAGTCCCGCTTCGTAGGTCGGTTTGTAACCGACATTGAGGTTGGTTTGATCCAAGGGTCATCATTCATCGCCAAGAGCTATATAAGCAGACCCCCTGACCCCAGGGTGAAACCCTAATTCATTATCTTTCATATCAATAGGCTGAGGCCCTGAGTCTCCCCTAGGTCTAGACAGAAATAGATCTAGAAGAGTTAGCATGCAAGAGCGGATTAGATCTAGATAGATCTTGTCTTTAGAACAAGAGACATAGAGAGAGGGAAGGGACCGGAGGAGGTGTCGGCCTGTCGGTGCTACCTCCACAACTTGTACCTCAGTGGAAGTTAACCTACACTTGGAGTTACTCTGGTAATCTACTTCTTCTTTTAGTAAGTAATATTGTTTATATTGTTCTTATTGGTCTACGAGTCTCTTTTGAGTACTTTAATTTGGCGCCTAGATTAGAGTAATATTCGTAGTGCAGGCGTGGTGTTTGGACTTGGGTATCTCGTTAGATGGACCCTCCCTTCCGGAGTGTGGTAGTTCGTGGTAGTGACAGTACCATTGATTCCTTTGGATTCCACCTCCCGTTGGATAGGCCAAGTAGGACCCTGTTGCTGGAGGATTGCACGTTTTGTCCCTGCTTTCCTTTGAGTACATCCCCATAAGGATATTATCAACATAGCCTACCAAGATAAGAACTAGATATCTTAGTAATCCTCTCTGCTATCTCAACCTTCTTAAGTCTTGTGCTACTCTGGGTTAAGATTAGATCATAGTCCCCCTCACCCGTTTCCCTATGGATTCGACATTAAAACCCTCTCCCGGGTGAAGTTCTCACCGGTATCCGTTCGCTTGCGGATTATACAAATTATAAATATTTTTATAGGCTTATAAAATACCAATAGAGGGCTCTCTAGCACCACAACACAAGCCACCAAGGCCCAAGTGTGCTCCGCAGCCGGCCAAGCCCGAGCAAGTGGCTATTTATAAGCCACCCTCGAAAACTAGCCGTTTTCCCCTTTCCTGCGAGGTTCGCGGACAGTCCGCCTCATAAGGCCCGGACAGTCCGCCGTTAAAGAAACTAGACGTTAGGTTCAAAAAATGTTCAAACTCAGCACATGCGACAGATCCGCCGGGGGGCGGCCCATCCATCGCTCACCTTCTCGCGGCGGAACCGGAAGAGGTAGCTACGCTTTCGGCGGCGAGGAAGACATCGCGGACAGTCCGCCACACGGGGCGAACGATCCGACATTGACAACGCGGCCGAGAACCCGAAGAGCGATGTGGTTACATTGCCGGCGAAAAAGACGGCGGACAGTCCGCCATACGGGCATGGACGTTCGCCCCTTTTCTTCCAGCGCACAACGGAAGCGAGCCGGTGGTTACATTTGCGGTGAAAAAACGGGCGGACAGTCAGCGCCCATAGGGCGGGCGATCCGCCCCTATTCTTCCAACGCACAACCAAAAAGTCGAAACACTCTTGGGCGTAAGAAGCGTGTCGGCGGGACGTCCGCCCCTCTCTCAAACACAAGTCCAACAAAGATCGCAACTTCTCCAAGTTAGCCTACGGACCGTCCGCCCAAAGACACGGACATTCCAAGGTTTGCCGTAAACCTCTCCTTTGCAAATGTGCCAACACCACCAAGTGTACATCTCCATGTGCAAGTGTGTTAGCATTTTCACAGTCATTTTCAAAGGATTTTCTCTTCCTCTCACCACGCCACTGTTGACACCTATTATAGCATAATATTATAAGACAATTAACATGAAATAAGGGCTCAAGTTAAAGACCAACATAAGTCTAGGGGTCTAACTAATATATTTCCACGAGTTTTGGTATTCTATGACTTTTTAGGGACTTAACAGATAAATGCAGAGAAGAATGGAGAAAGTTCCGGAATATACATCACATATGATAACACGACTTGACCGTGAAGTAACTCAACCCAAAATGTGGACTAAAACACTCTAGAATGTACCGGAGGACACCGGAAGAAACAGGGAAGCCGAGAAGCTTCGGACCTGGCGGCCGCCGAGTTTTTAGGCCGGCCGCCGGTGGGTCCCACCCGGTCGGCCTCATATTTTTATGTCGGTTTACCACCGACCTTGAGGTTCTATCTACACCGTTATTGAAGGTCGGTTTGATCCAAGGGTCCATGTTCATCGTGAAGTGCTATATAAGAAGACCACGACCCCGTGGGCTAAACCCTAATTCATACTAAGTCATTATCAATTCATATTAGCCGAGTTCATCTCAACTCAAGTCCAACCAAGTCTAGACCTAAGCCCTAGTTCATCATATTAGAAGTAGTTAGCTACCTAGCTAGTTCTAGAGGAAGATCAAGTTCATCTTGAGTTCCCGATAGTCAAGAAGTAGCAAGGATCATCGTTCTTGTGGCTTCTCTCTTGTATTCGATCCGTAAGTATTATTATATTCGAATACAATGGATATGACTTTGATCTTTATAATGATTATATTCTTATTGATATGTGTTTATGCATGCTATGGATATATATTTAGTTTAGTAAGTTTGTCTTATATCTTATGGATAGAATTGTATATAGCATCCACATAGATGATCACTATGTGGGTGATAAGCAATGTGTAAACGTGGTGTTTATACAACGTTTATCTCTGCAATTGCACCCTACATTCCGGGCCGTGTGGTAGATCGCGGGAGTGACAGTCTGTTGAGTCCTTTAGAATCCACCCTCAAATGTAGGACCGAGTTGAGCTTAAATTACGGTGATGATCAAGTTTTGTCCTTGGTTGTCATTGGTAATGCTTACCATGTGTAGATGTATTGCAACCTTGCCATGATAGCTAGATGTATTGCACTAATTGTAGTATTCATTGACATATGATTAGGAGTATCTTAGGAATATTCTTTCTATTCTTTTCTATAACATGTTAATAGCTTGTATGATACTAGTGGCATATGATGATCATAGACTTGGGTAGTTATTATTATTTCAATTATCTTTATCTTGTGACTTATCCTGTTGAGTAATGTTAGATGCATATGGCTACTCGCATTATACAACTATAAGTGGATCTCATAAGTAAATCACAATCTAAATCATTAGATACCCTTTTCTCTCTACTTTCCATAGACCCCCTTCCCTATGGTAAAATATAAATACGATACCGGATTACTCCCGGTGAAGTGCTACGATGGTATTTCTATCGGTGCGCTTGCGAGATATCATGTTCATTCTTTTATCAAGGCCTATCAAGAATACCATACCCGCAATTCTTTGAGCGTTATTGCTAGGGTGACGTACTAGTGTATAGGTAATGCCTAGAAATGAGTGGTATACCTTGAGTACATATCCCGGTGAGATTAACTCCACTATGGATAATGATGCTAAGTTTACACCCCACTACTAACACCGCCTAACTTCACTTTGTTGGATCATGAGATTAATTCCATATCCAAGCTAACATGATTAGATAGATATCCCATATATATTTCTTTCGCCTTCCTAATTTGGATCGTGTTAGAAATATCAATGACCACTCGATCCTAACACATCTCAAAGTTAGATCACACACAAGTGGCACTAGATGACCGATATGCAAACAAGTTTCCCCTCTTGATAGTACGGCCATCTATCCTAAACCCGGTCATAAACTTCTCTAAGCTCCTCATGACCGGCGAAAAGAAATGCCCTATAGGTATACCTTTGCCTTGCGCATTTTCATTCCGCTCCATCTCCAAGTGCCGATGCAACACATGTATCAACACGATCAAGAATGATATGATCCATTTCATATCATCACATGACCTTCTTGGTCCATCGATATTGACCTCACTTGCTCTTCACCGTTGCGTCGGTCCGTCGGGCGCCAAGTCTTGCCAAGCTTCACCGCCTCGCGGTCCACGACTTCAAAGCCTCGACTTGCCCTTCACACTTGCAAACGGTCCATCAAGCCAAGCCTTGTCTTGATCTTCACCACCTTGGTCACATAACTCTATGTCATGTCTCATATGTAATAAAGCTCCTTCATTGCGTCATCACATGTGAACTAATCTCCTGTATATTATCTCAAGCACACATTATTAGTTCACCTAATGTTGACACTCAATTACCAAAAACCACAAGGGACCTTTCGGTGTGACCCCTTTAATTTTTCTCTCTCAATAAGATTCAACGATTATAGCTTCCTTGTATTTATAGTCCGAGGAAGACTTGCATCTAAAGAAATATCTAGGAGGTTTCCATAGATCGGAATACATCTTGACAAAGCAATCTATTTATTTCCTAAATATTTATTCCCTATTATTTTAATAAAGATTGGATGACGATGGCACCAGTGCGGCACGCCCTAGGCCCCCCCTTTGGGCCGGCCTTTTTCAGTTCATGACAGTATTTCCGGTCTTGACTGTCGGGGTTCTGCTGAAGAAGAAGCGGCACGAGACCTGTTCTTCCTTAGGAGTGCCTCTGGATCGGAGATGAAGTTTTCCGACAGTTGGAAACCCGACATACACTATCTTGACCCGGCCGCCTACCCCCTCAACCGTGGCATGCTCTCATATTCGCAGGTGTCGTAATACCCGGGCACCATGCCTGCATATCAGAGCACTACTCTTGTCCCCCCAGGATCCCCACTCGTCGAATGGACGGACTAGAACAAGAGCAAACCCGAAGGAACAACGAACCGATATCCCACCTCTAATCAAGTTAGGCATATGATGATCGATGATGAACTGATATGAACATGTCAAGATTATGATATGTAAACTATATGCTAGTTCATATACCAACACAAGAACATGAACAAAACTATACTCTAGTTCATAAGTTAGGCCAAGAACATAGATATAAGACTTGCAAATAGAAGAATGCTCCATTGAGAAGATATATTACCAAGTCACTTTCTTCTAGGAGACAAGCCCTCCTTGTAGCTCTTCTACTCCAAGTGCTAACCAAGAACTAAGAAGAAGAAGAAGAAGTAGAAGAAGTAGAAGAAGAGAGGGAGGTAGAGGTGGTAGAGAGAGGAAGAATGCTGGTTCTTTGGACTCCAAGTGGTGTGTGTTGAGAGAGGAAGAGAGGGACTACTTATACACTTGGAGGAGGGGCCTAAGTGCTAATTTACACCAAAACCGACCTGGTACACCTTCCTAATCGGACCAAACCGACCATCCCATCACGGCGGTAACCCCCGAAAAGGAAGGTAAATGAACCGCCTCCCCGAGGCCGGGTCGAAACCGCCTCGGGGGAGGGTGCGGCCGCACTGAGGGGTGCGCGCACCCCTCGGGCTCGGCTTGGCCCGACTTTCGGTGGGCTGGCGTCCTTCGTCTTGAAAAGTTGTGGGCCGGGCTTTGCTCGGCCCAATTTTGATGTTTTGGGTCGATTTGCTCCTAGGCTTGTGTTTTGCAATAATGCGCTTCCCTGGATGGCGTACTTTGGTCGTATTTCCACCGTATTTATTATAAATCTGCAAAATAAAATACTAGACACTACAAGTGGAATTTTATTAGTGATAAATGTATATGAGTATAAAAGGTATAGTTTTACTCCCTTTATGGTAGTAAGTTGACGGGGAAAAATATGTCGTTGGTTACCGTCAACAAACTCCCCCCAGCTTACCCTTTTGCACGCCCTCGAGCAAAAGATAATTACTTGGTTGTTGATCGGGAGTTGCTACTATACCGATTACATTTCACAAGTGCCGGGGTTATAATAAGATTTTCTACTAGAGTTTGAATAAAATGGCACATCTTTTTCTCACCCTTTATTACCTTTCATCGTAGCGGGGCTTTTTTGCTTTTCTCAAAGTCTTGGGCGGTTGCCGATAGAACGGTTATAATAGAAATACTTTTCATTCGTCCTTTTGATCAACTTTTTATCCGGGGTTTATTCATTTAGATTATATTTGTTTTTCGAGAAAGTATGGGCTTTATTGCTCTCTCTATATATATATATATATATATTTTATTTATTTTTTTTGAGAGGTGGGCTCTACTCGCCCTAGACTTTTATCTTTTATTTCCTCTCTTTCTCTTTTTTTTTTTTAGAGATGTGGGCTCTACTCGCCCCGGACACGTGTCCATTTTTCATCTCATTTTTTTTAGCATAGCCCATATCATTTCTTCTTTTCTTTCAAAGTAGATTTCCGGATGTCAAGTTTTTCTTTTTTGGATGAAATCTTAGCAAATCTATTTGTACCATATCATACTTGGCAACAACTTAGACTAGATAGAGCCTATGCAACCCACATGAATCAGGTTTTTTTCAGGATGAGTTTTTAGACTTAGCCACTAAACCCAAACTTTAGAGAAATTCGAATTATAAACTAGGCACAGGCGAAACATAAGACAGAGCAACTATTCATCATTTCAACAAGGGACTAAGACTAAACATTTTCATAGCTCATATATATAAGCATTAAGGCACATAGAAGAGCTACTTATTCTATTTTTTTTTAGTTTTAGTCATTTTTTATGCAAGATTGCTGAAATTTAAACATGCTAAAAATAAAACAAAATTTGATGAAAGTAAATATGCAATGCAATGATACCTGCGGGGGTCCTCCCCTAAGCTATCTGGTGGCCTACTGATCGGGATCGAAGCCTTGGTGCCTCCGGAATGCTTCCTCAGCGTGCGTTAACGGTAACCATGTTGGACTCCAATTGGGTCCATCTCTGGCGACTCTTTGCTCCCAATTCTGCCGCCATTGCCCGGTGTTTTGCACATGGGTATTGAGCGTGTTCTCAATGTTCCTAGTGCGGACGCCGAGGTGCTTTGCAGCTGGATACCGATGGCCTCCACCCCTTGTGGTGGTTGCCTTATCTTTGGACTGGCGGAGGCATATCGTCGAGCCGTCGTCAAAGTCAAATCTGTTGGCCTCCATGCTGTTGTATCCCCTTCAGGCCACTCTGGTTGTACCGGTGTCTGAGGCGGTGGCTCCCACCTAGGATCATACCCGGGTATTACCCCCTAGGGTCCCCCACGGGATGAGGCCATGCTTTGCCTGGAACATCGGTGTAGGCCGTGGGCTGTGGGTCGTGGGCGTGAAGTAGGGCTCATGGGAAGATGATCCAACCTCCGGTCTCCCGACAATGCGTGTGGAACCGATAGGGGTATCTTTCTGCGCAAGCTATCGCCAGCCTCGAGCTCAAATGTTAGTGCCTGGTTTTTATACAAACCGTAAGTCCGGGTTAGGTAACCGAACTATAGTTGCATAACCGAGGGAAAAAGATGACCAAGCTCGCGGATGGTAAAATCTTAATTAAATGGCCCCGCACAAGGCGTAATAACAGTCCAATACTCCTGGGTGAGGAAATGTACTCTATCTGCTGATCATCCAAAGCTCCAATCGCAGAAGCGGCGTGTGATAAGGGATGTGCGGTGACAGAACAACAACTTTTGTGATAATATGTAAAAGTTCACGCACATCTCTATCACATTGGAGCTACTTTCACCTTGTGGACAATAGCATAGAGTAATTTCAGTTCAATTTCATTCACCCATCTAACCCCGTGCCTAGGAAACAAAGTCAACAAGATCCAAATATGGATATATCTAAGTGATGGGTCTTTGGATCTCGTGAGTGGCGAGGTTTGAAAGTACCGGCCTCGTGAGCACCGGATATCTCCTCCCAAAAGTGATTCCTAACAAAGCCGGAAAGAGTAGCATCTATGTCTAGTGCACATCTATAGCTAAAACCCCGTGGACGAGCTAGATCCACCCACGTAACATGATAAGGTTTACCAAAGAGGCGAAAAGAAATTCTAGCTGGTCCTCTACTAGTGTGCATAAGAAATGAATTGTCGAGGCGAGAACCTTCCTCCTCGAGAGGGGGAATATCCTGCCACCCGACTGCTCTCCAAAGGATAGGGAATTCATCGTCCATACCTGTTTGTTCGAGAAGCTCGTGGTCGAGTCCGGGCGTGTCCGGAACACACGGTCCTTGAGTAGGAGATATGCTTGCATCTCCCGATCTCCACGGATGTCGAGGTACGGCGCCAGCCGGCTTCGTCGATTGTCGGGAGCTTGAGCTTCTTCCTCCCCGACGGGTGCGCGTCTTCTTGCATGGGGGGAGCCTTCGAGATCGTCGGTTGAGGGCGGAGCTTGTGCTTGTTTTGTCGTGAGCTATGTCTTGATGACCGCCTCAACCCGCCGAAAATCTTCCCAGCTTTCTTCATGGCTACTGCAAAAACGATTGAGCGAGACCTCGGGTGTGCAAGGGTTAGATGAAAGTATGAACTTTCACACCCGTGTTCTTGCTCGGCACAGTGTTTTTGGTAGAGAAAATGAAGTGTAGAACAAAGTGGGAGAGAGTGTGAGAGTGAGAAAGAGTGAAAATGGGAGGTGGGTGCTCTCACACCGGTGCTCGGGCTATTTATAGCCGAAGCTAACGACCGGGGCGCGCCTATGCAACGGATAGGAGCCGTTGGCGAAGCGGGGCCCGCGACGGGCGCCAAAGCCCGGGGTGCGGGCGCACCTTGGGGTCTTGCGCACCCTGCCCGAGGCCGCCGCCGCTGCGTGCTTTGGCCGGTGTGCACAACGGTCACAAACAAGGTGCGCCCGCACCCCGCCGCCCCGAGGCCGCCTTTGTGCTTTTGTCGGGTGTGTACAACGGTCACAAAAAGTTTGTGACCGTTGTTGGCTCGCTACCGTTCGTTCGCGTTTTCTCCCCCTTTTGATTTTCTCCAAAAATTTTCAAAAATAAATTTATTTTTAAATAGAAAAATTATTTAAAAGTATTTTTGTATATACTTTTTATGTAGGAAATATTTTTCTTTATTTTTCATGAAAGAATTTGTTTTATTTATAAAGACCTTTATTTTAGCTTTTCAAAATATTTATTTATAGATTTTATGTAATAAATATTTTTGTTTATTTTGATAATAAAATATTTTATAAAATATATATATATTTTTTTAAATATACCCCATTTTTTTTAGGGCGGGTTATTTATAGTCGGCTGTCTAACTCTCCCCTCGCATCGGGCGGGAAGTACCTCGCCCGGGGGTCTCGAGTCGATCCTCCAACACTCCACACCGGTTTTGATGATGATGTTATCCTAGTGTGTTGTTGCTTGTACCGATGAATGGGCACTTTACCGCCTTACTCTCGACGTGGAAGACTATGAATCCTTTCCCCATGCGGATATCGGCCTTGGCCGTATAGAGAAATGGTCTCCCGGGAGGAGAGATGTATCCTCTGACGGGCCCATATCCGGGATCGCAAAATCTATGGGGATGTACTCCATCTGTATTTTGATTAGCACGTCTTCGAGTATTCCCTCTGGCCGCCTTGTTGATTGATCTGCCATTTGGAGGACGACGTTGGCGGGAGTAAGTGTTCCTCCATGGATTACATTGAAGGTGGCCTTGGACATCACATTGATATCGGCCCCAAGGTCACGAGAATGCATTGACGAAGGTATGGGGGCCAAACAAATAAGTGATAAGCGGGCGCCCGGTGGTCGCCCTTCTTGGCAATGAATGGCGAGCTCACGGGGATCTTTGCTAGCTCGGTGGGTTGGCCGAGCCTCGGTGATATCATGTTGATCGACTCGTGCGGGACCTCGTTTGCCACCGGGATCCCGCCTCGAGTCGTTAACCGGGTACTTGGGCGAAGAATTTGGGCCACCGTGTCTCTATCATCTTGTTGAAACGAGTTGGTTCTTCACGGTGACGCCAACCCTTCGAGCTTATTATTCACTCCTTCAAGGATTTTGTCTTGACGGCTCATCTTTTTGGTAAGATTTTCGTTGATCTTGGCTTGGCCCAATACCAGTCCTTGAGTGAAGGCCGACCGAGCCGTAATTGGGATTATAGCCCCGTTACCTTGGAATGGTGGCTCGATCGGGTTGTTCGACCTTTGCCGAGGTTGGCGATACCCGTTCTTTGTTATTGATGAAGGCGGCTTCTTCACGGGTCTCGGGGCGCTTATCCCCTCGAGTGGCCAACTACACCACATGTCTCACGTGTCATGTGAGCATCTGGGCGTGAAATGGGGCGCCTGGCTGGTAGTAGAGTCCGTGCTGCGCTCCTCCGGCTTCTTCAAAGAAAAGATCCATTTTTACGGCAAGCATATCCGCCTCCTTCACGGTATGCATGCCTTTTTATGTTTTGGCTAGGGCTCGTCTTCTTCCCGGCTCGATTTGCCACCATTTTGTCGATCGGGGCTGTTGCCCGATCGATGGTGAGCGATAAGAATGCGCCACCCGGCCGCGGCGTCGAGGTGCCCCTTAGATATGGCCGTGAGACCATTGTAGAAGTTACGAAGCACCGGCCCGGTTCTCCATCCGTGGTGCGGGCATGCTAGAATGTATTCTTGCGGCCTTTCCCACGCCTCCGGAATGGGTTCCATTGATGTCTGCTGGAAATTGGCGATCCTTCCCTCGGGGCATTGGTTTTGCCCATGGGGAAGAACTTAGCCAGAACGCCGCGGAGCACTTGGCCCACGTCTTTGACAAAATTTCCTTGTCCTTGTAGAACCATCAAGCCGCCTTCCCCACAAGGGAGAAGGGAAACAAAGCGAGCCCGATAACATCCGGTTCGGCGTCCTTGATATCAATTATGTCACACGGCTCAAGGAAGTGTTGGAGATGAGCGTTATGTCCTCGCTAGGCAGTCCACGAATGGGACCGGCCTGCACCATGGTGATTAGCCCAAAGGCGCAGTTCAAAGTTCTTGTCCGCCACATTCACCACCGCCCGGTGGGCACGTTGGTGACAAATGAGTAGAGAAATCGTCGCGCAGACTTCCCGAGCCATAGCTTGCTGTTCGGTTGGTGCGGGGATGTCGGTCTCGACCGGGGTTCCGGAAGAAGAAGAAGCGACACGAGACCTGTTCTTCCTTAGGAGTGCCTCTCGGATCGAGATGAAGTTTTCCGCAGCTTGGAAACCCGACATACACTATCCTCGTTTTCATCCACAATAGGAGAAAACATGAAAGATTAGCCTCAGATGAGCAAATGGTAGCCGCGCACACAATTCATATTCATAGCCAGGCTAGTTTATTTTGTTTTTTTTTTCACAATGCCTTCCCCGAACGGCACGAAATGCTTGTTGACATTTCTTAGCGCAATCAATAGAGACAGTATAAAACCCGTCCCTAATAACAGCGCCCGAGAAATGCGCGACATCCCTGTGTGGAACCACCATGTCGGTGATCCGAACGGGAACGTCAACGGGATAGATCTTGCCATCTTAGATATTTCATCCGCAAGCGCACGGATCTATCATTGTAGCATTTCACCCGAAAGTATTCAGGGTATCATTATTTATATTTTCCCAAAGAAGGCATATGTTTAATAAGCTAGCATGGCATCTGAATAGAGGAACATGTGTTTGCTTAGACCAATTTGTTCATAACGAGGGGGTAAGCAATAACGGTTTATGGATAGTGTGACACACTTAAGAATCCACCAAAGAAAGGATAAAGAAAATAGATAAAGAATAAATGAATAACCTAATGGAGTAATCCTAATGTATCTAGTCATGGCCATACAAATGAATAGTTAGGATCATATGCAAACCGATTTAGGCATGGTTAAGTCTAGGATACCGGGGAGACCCCACCAGAAGTCCGCTTCCCACCGAGGCATTTACGAACTCCCTACGGCAAAGACATACGTGGGGGGGGGATTTCAAGGGACGGTCAAGGCTTGTCACGACCCGGCCCGTGAATGAGAACCTCCTAATTATTGGGCCCACCTTTTTGTCATTGTCCCAAAGACCTCGGCAAATTGTCGTGCATACACCCGATAACTTAAGAAGCCCCCGTTGATAACTCATACCGGGATCAACAAAGGAGTAGCTACAACATTACAATATTTGTTACAAAAATACATATCGAGTGCGGAAGAATAATAACATAATTTTATAAAATGTGAGTAGGTTACATTTGAGTAAACTTAACTTAATTGCGAAAAGTAGAGTAGAACTATAGGGGACAACCCGATCATGTCGAGCCGCACCGACATGACCTTGGTTAGCAAAGACGAGTCAGCACCGCAACAAGGGTCAAAGAACCCTCGAGTACGGGAGTACTCAACAAGACTTAACCGACCAAGAAAAATAGGAGAAGACTCAGGAATGCTGGTCTTAGGAGTCAAGGTAAAGGCGTTAGCAAGAATCAAAGGACTCATTTTTTGTGGAAAAGCTTACTAAAAGTGAATCCTTACTTTCAATATTTTTACTTCAGGTGAGTAGTTCATATACTCTAGGTGATCCTACACTAGAGCAAACATTTCTTTCATAAGCCAACTTTCTTTCTTCAAAACCATGTTCCATCAATTACTACGATGAAGGTCAGGGAATCGGGTCTCCTTCTCCGAGAAGCAACGGCGATTCATGAACCGATTATACCCAGCTGGGGATCCCTAACCACACGACATATGTAGCATTTAAGCTTGCATATATCAACCCTCACTCGGTTCGTCCAAAACGGGATCGGGTCCATCGCCACCCGAGAGCACAGTACTCCACCTCCCTACCCCGTCCCCTAACGACGGTTTGACCAAGAGGGTGGGTACATGCTACTCCCGCCATCTCTCCACTCCCGGTCTTGCGGTTGTCCGTTCCCGATTTGGCACACCCCCGAGATCGCTTACCGGGACATGTGGCCGCTAGTTTCGTCGACCCAGGGTGACCCGCCATCGACGTGCCATTAACCCAAACGGCCTCGGGCGCAACATGCGTTCAAAAATCCCGATTTCACTCGGGGCCAAACAACGGGGCCGGTCCTTAAACGACCAACACGGGACAAGCACAGCTAGGAATCCGCCCGGCTTTCAACCTACGTCCCCGTCCGATCTCAAATTCATCACTACAACTCTTTCTTTTCCAAAACGGTACCATCTCCGAAATAAAACATTTTGATGAAAAACTTAACTAATTAAGCGGGGCTAAGCTTCACTAAGCATTTTCGAAATAAACGGGTTATCAAGGATGGTATTAAAATAAACAAGGATGGGAATGCAAAGAATTAGGTTATCACTCAACTCCTAATTACTTAATGCAACATATCATAGACATAAGTGATATAAAACTTTTAAAACATCAAGGAAGGGTTTAATGTAACCGGGCTTGCCTCAGACGAGGAAAAGTTAGATTCCAAAGTTGGACCATCCACGTCACCCTTGACACCAACACATCGGGTGGATGCACCTTCTCCAAAGCTTGGTCATCGTAAACCACATCACTCTCGTTCACTACACGTAATAATGATGCATTGTTTAACATGATGGAATGGTAAACATGATGATTGATGGATGCATGAAATGATAAACATCTTGAGTACAACTTTCCTTCACGATAAAGTTGCAACCCAACAAAACCAACTTGTTGAACTGCCTATAAGATATCATCACCATTGCCTAAGGAGTTCTCAAGGACCATTTTATTATGGTATGATCCATGATTCACAAGACAACCCAAAAGTCACACAATTCCTACGTCATTATACACTAAACAATTCATTTAAACACATAAAATAATAAAGCATAAAATAATAAAGAAATAAACTTTGTCAAAATGATCCCAAGCTTTTTGTGCAGATAGATCATAGCATAAAAACAAAGTTGTCAAAATAATTTTCATGGTTTTTGGATAAATAAAATAATTATTAAAAATCAAGGAAGATGCATTTTTTAATTAAAATTTGTATTTTTAAATCATGCCCAAACTATTTAAAATTAAAGTTTCATAATTTTCCTAGATAGTACATATGATGGGAAGGCTACACAAAAAAATTTTCAGAATTCTTGAACAAGCATTTGAATTTATATGAAAATAACAAAATCGCACACTATTCAAACATATAGAAATTGAATAAACATTGCTTGAAAGAAAAACGGTCTTTGGGCGAAAGTTGGCCCAAAGATCAAAAACAAGTACGGCCATAGAAACAAGATATGTGCCGCCCGATTCGCCTGCCACTGCCTTGGCACTTTTGCATAAAAGTCCTTGTATGTAAATAAAATAACAAACAAGTTCAACACACTATTCGAACTATTCACCCGAGTCATAGATTCTTCACTTAGGTCCCCGCATTCTCTTGAATTCATGCACGGGATCCCTAGTCGCGACTTGAGCAGAGGAGGCGCCGATGGCTTCGATCCGGCCGGTGGGGTGGCTCCCGTCGGCGTTCGACGGCTACGGAGTGTCAGGGGGCCCAGCCACTCACCGGTGCCCTCGGCTTGCGCCGAGGTGGCCCGTGCGGCCCCGGCCGCCGCCACGCGTGCCGCGGCGACCACGGCACCGGTGGCGCGCTACGACGGCGGCGAGGGAGAGACCGAAAGCGGGTGCGGCGCGCACGGCGGTTGGCGGCAAAGTCGATGGTGCAGAAACCCAACGTGAGGTGGCACGAGCGGCGAGAGCACGGCGGGGCGGCAAATTTGGCCGATGAGCCAAAGACAGCCGACGACGGTGAGAGAAGAGAGAGAGGCGGCAGCGTCGTGTTTGCGGGGGATCGAGGGCCAGAATTTGAGTGCGCCAACGCTTTTGTGAGCTCGTCCAGTGGTTGGACGCTGTGCTCACGTCGTGAAGCATCGAGACGACCACGATGACCGACGGTGAGGCGTGCAGCAAAGCAGCTCGATGGCAGCTACGGGCTGTTTCGAAGTTCCGTACTAGCACGCCTTCATTTCTTCTTCAAATATCTCCCAAAATTGCATGGAAACTTCAAAATCTCCAAAAACGAAAATAGTCCAACTTCTCGAGATCTCCGTTTGCTTTTTAATGACCAGCCCCAAATTCTCAATAATTTTGAAAATAGGTTTTCAAAGTTTTTATTTGAAGGTAGGAATAATAAATATTTAATTTTTAAAACTGATTTTCAAAAAGGGAATAACTACTACTCAAACAACTCAAACAATGGCACCACTTCAAAGCATAAATTTCATATAACAATAAAAAGAATCAAATTTTTTTTTATTTACAACACTCAACTCATGTAACATGTGAGACATTACATATGCAACATATGAATACTATAATTAAAATATAAAAATGCATTTATGCCTTAATGCACAATGATAATACATGATTATTAATTAATCAAGTTTTAACTAGTATAGTAACACCGAGGGGTTACTGACCGCCCTACCCTCAACCGTGGCATGCTCTCATATTCGCAGTAAATCGTAATACCCGGGCACCATGCCCAAGATATCGAGCACTACTCTTGTCTCCCCAGATCCCCACTCGTCGAATGGACGGACTAGAACAAGAGCAAACCCGGAAGGAACAACGAACCGATATCCCACCTCTAATCAAGTTAGGCATATGATGATCGATGATGAACCGATATGAACATGTCAAGATTATGATATGTAAACTATATGCTAGTTCATATACCAACACAAGAACATGAACAAAACTATACTCTAGTTCATAAGTTAGGCCAAGAACATAGATATAAGACTTGCAAATAGAAGAATGCTCCATTGAGAAGATATATTACCAAGGCACTTTCTTCTAGAAGACAAGCCCTCCTTGTAGCTCTTCTACTCCAAGTGCTAACCAAGAACTAAGAAGAAGAAGAAGAAGTAGAAGAAGTAGAAGAAGAGAGGGAGGTAGAGGTGGTAGAGAGAGGAAGAATGCTGGTTGCTGGACTCCAAGTGGTGTGTGTTGAGAGAGGAAGAGAGAGGGACTACTTATACACTTGGAGGAAGGGGCCTAAGTGCTAATTTACACCAAAACCGACCGTACACCTTCCTAATCGCACCAAACCGACCATCCCACGGCGGTAACCCCCGAAAGGAAGGTAAATGAACCGCCTCCCGAGGCCGGGCCGAAACCGCCTCGGGAGGGTGCGCGGCCGCACCAAAGGCAGCGCGCGCACCCCCGGGCTCGTCTTGGCCCGAGTCTCGGTGGGCTGGCGTCCTTCGTCTTGAAAAGTTGTGGGCCAGGCTTTGCTCGGCCCAATTTTGATGTTTTGGGTCGATTTGCTCCTGGGCTTGTGTTTTGCAATAATGCGCTTCCCGGATGGCGTACTTTGGTCGTATTTTCCACATGTATTTATTATAAATCTGCAAAATAAAATACTAGACACTACAAGTGAAATTTTATTAGTGAAATGTATATGAGTATAAAAGGTATAGTTTTACTCCCTTTATGGTAGTAAGTTGATGGGAAAAATATGTCGTTGGTTACCGTCAACAACAGTCTCAATGGAGAGTTTCACCTCCCGGTTTTCAAGATGTGAAACTTTGGCATGAAATAGGCATCTCCCTCAATGCACAGTTTCATAGGCTCAAGGGTCTCGAGCCTCTCTCATTGCATGGTTTAATTGCATAGTTCCATGGTGAAACACTATTTATGTCTCAATGGGAGTTTCACCTGCTTCCAACGTATGTGAAACAAAGCCCAAAGGTTTTACCATGATGAAACTTTTTCCTTCTCTCTCCTAGAAGTTTCATGCAAAAAGTGAAATTTTTACTGATATGACGCTACATTTAATGTGCATGAAACACTCATGAAACTCCCATTGAGACTAGCCTAAACGACCATTCGCTGGAGGGATAGGGCTATGCTAAATTTGCTAATTATTGGGGGTGCTGTAAGATGTGACAGTACTATTCTGCGAGTCTGGGGCAAAATTTGCTAATTATTTTCGCAGCGAGACAGGGACGGCTCTGGGGCTGGGGCATCCTTGCATTACTTTTCTATACGAGACAGGAAGACTCTGGAGGAGCGTTTTATTTTTAGCTTATATTAGTCAATGATGCGCAGCCCCATAGCGTGTCTTCGTTCCAGCCTTTCAATTAAACACGGTAAACGCGCACACGGCACACGGCACACCGCAGCATGGGACACTTGACACTTGTATATTATACTCAGATAGTTGTAGCATCTCCCATCTAACGTAATCATATTTAAATAACTGACGTTTTGTGGCCATACGAAGTCTACGCCTGCTAATAGGATTGAACCCGTCCCAAACCCACCCCTACCCATATCTTAAGGGAACATATGCTATAGAAACTAGACTGTTGTGAAAACCCCGTGCAAACCACAATAAAAAAAGTCGTCTACATTCACCCAAAAATCACACATGTACATTATATGATGATACCCAACCTTGTCAAATATATTTTCTAAACTTCGACTTATTTTGTGAGATATGAAAATAACAAATTTCTACGAATCATGTGGACAACTTTCTGGCTTGAAATTTATTATTTTTATATCTCACAAAAAAAAGTTGAGTTTGGGCAAGATATTTTACAAGGTTGTGTATCATCATACCATCTACATGTGTGATTTTTTGATGAATTTAGACGACTTTTTTTGCCGTGGTTTTGTATGGGTTTTCACAAAGAGGTTGGTTTCCATAGCATACGTTGCCTATCTTAAGAGCCCCTAATTACCGCCCGCCCGACCATCCCGTCCGGCCCAACGCCCCAACTCGTAGTCAGGACGGAAGGTGATTTATGACATATGCGCCGATCTACGACCACGGCGCCCAACCCGTCCTAACCCATTTGTGCCGTCAATCCAACTGGCTCCAACCCGTTTCATAGTACCACCCGTTTCCACTCATCCAATAGTACCCGTATTAAAACCCGCCTAAAAACCTGTCAAGTCCCGGCCCATTAGCAAGAGTAATTAAGTCAAATGTTTTAAACTTTGACCACGACAAATTAATTCTTACATGCTGAGTTTAGATATGTGAAAATTATATGAAGTTATTTGTCTTAAGATACAGTTTCATAAAACTATATATTGACAGGATATGATAAATATTTTATAGTAAAAATATATATTTAGTCAAAGTTTTTTTGGAAGAGCATGTAAATGTCCAAAACGTCAATTATTAGGTTCAAGTAGATGTTTTTTAAATATTAATACGGTTTTTGAAATACAACTTTGATTACTACATTTTGCTATAAAATAGAGGTAAAATATACTATTATTTTCATGGGGAATGCTAAATAACACTCAGTGTGGGCTCCCGTTGCCCACACTTGATTTCGGCCTGCAGTGCGCGCTGGCGGGCGCGATGCGCCGACGGGCGACGGTGATGGAGCACCACCTCCAGCTCGCCCTAGAAGAAGTGTGTGTGTGGGGGGGGCAGGTAGGCCGGCGGTGGTGGCGGGCAAGCGGAGGCGGCGCGGGCGCGGAGCCGAAGCGGTGACCGGTTCATCCGGGCGGGTGGGGAGCACGGGCGACGACGATGGTGCGCGGCAAAGCTGCGTTACCGTTGGCGGCGAAGTGTTGGTGGCGGATCCATCGGCAGTAGCCGCGAGACCGGGAGGAAGGGCGGAGCTTGGGAGCCGGTGCCGCTGTTAGCACAAGAGTGGCGGTGTGTGTGTGCGGGCGGGGGGGGGGAGCTTGGGAAGGAGGTGGGCGGCAGGGACGATGACGGCGGCAGCAAATTCAGGTGTGGGACTGTCTACCCACACTCGAGTATGCAGTTGACAGCCCCTATTTCATATGTATCCAAACTTACAAGATAAAAACTATTTTGTAGTTAAAAAATTTCAAATATTTGATTTCTCCAATTCCGAACCGACGGGAGTAGGAGTGCTATGCAGCAAGCTGGAGGTTTGAATATTCTTTGGGTGCAGAGATGACATTAGTATAGGCTGCCTTGGTTTTAGGGCTATCTTTGACTTCAATACTGTCTTGAATTTTAAACCTGCAGCGTTGGGGCGCGGTAGACCACTCTCGACTCTTCTCCCCATCCACGGTAGACAAGGCAAAGTCAAGGCGATTTGGTGTCCGGAGTCGAATCCGCCAGCGTCCTCTCCGCCTCCGGTGGCCTCGTCGACGCCGGAGGGTGGGAGGACCGTGGGATCTGGGCGGCCGTGTACATATTCCACTATACTAGGCTTTGTCTAGGTAGGTTAGGGTTAGCTTTCCTTTGCAGCCGTCTCCACGGGCGACGTCTTCCAAGCGGCGACGGTTTCTCTGTCCCTTGCCGGTGGCGGCGGTGAGAGGATCCGCTTTACGTGTGGCGTCCGTTTGTGGTGGAATAAAGAAGGGCGCACCGGTGTGATCGGGCGCCGGTTCTTGCGGTTACGACGGCCGTCGCGAGATACCCGACCTCTTCAGCTCCGCACATCTTCGTGGGTGTGCGGCTTGTCCTCATTGCCGGGTTTCGGTGGGCGGTGGACTCCTTTTCCGATCGTCGGTCTTCCTCGGCTGGCGATGGCGGATTTCTTTCCTCTCCCTTTGTGTCTTGGGGTGGCCGGTACTCTTTCGATGGAAATGATTCGTCCGGTGAGTTCTGAGCAATGGCTGTTGGGGGCGTTTCCAATGCGTGGAGCTCCTTGGCGGATACGGAGGTAGACTTGGAGCGATGGTGGTGTCGGAGGCGAACTAGAGCTCGGAGATAGATGAGCCGTGTGCTAGACTCAGTTGTAATTTTCTTTTTATCAGGGGCCAGTTTGTAAAAGGGAAGATGTACTACTGCTTAATATATTTTTCCCTTTCACAAAAAAAAAAAAAATAATAAATAAAGAATTGAAGCAACTTCCACACAGAGAAGCTGGGAGACCTGTGGATATCGTGGAAGAAGGATTTTTTTCTTTTGAGGAAAACAACGGCAACCAAGGAGTTTGCCTAAGGAAGAAGGATGGACGCCGCCATTCTCGCGGCGATGAACAAGATCGGCGAGGTCCTAGGCCTGGCCGCCGCCGATCCGTACCGGCGACTGTTGGACGTCGACAAAGAGGTGAGGGACCTCCGCTCCAAGCTGCAGTTCCTGATGGCTTGGATCCAGGTGGCGGAGGACGGGAACAGGATCAACCGCGACCAGCTGGTGCGCGTCTGGGTCAACCAGATCCGCGAGGCCGTGTGCAGCTCGGAGGACATCGTCGAGGAGTACTGCCACGAGATGTTCATGTCGCGGCCAGGGTTCGAGACGGAAGCAGCACGAAGGAGGCGGCCAGGCTTCAGCTGGCTTCTGCGCTTCCCTGTGAGGGAGGTCCCCGTGCGCCACAGGTTGTCTCAGCGGATAACAGATGTCCTGCTTCAGCTGGACGAGATCCAGAAGAACAGCCTGTTGGACATGCCAACCAGAGTCGACGGCGGTGTCCCGATCCTGGATAGACCGTCCATCTATTCAGCAACCAGGTACTACTCCTATTTTCCTTTGTTATGGAATTATTAATATATATATAGTAGCTGCAGGTTACTGAGATTATTACGAGAATAACTGACAAGCAACAATATGGCAGAAATAATATTATATTTTACATATTATCGATATAGATATATATAAACCAATATCAATATCAACGGTACAAAACGTCATACAAACCATTGACTTTAGATAGCAATTTTTGTTGCAGAAAGTAGATGTACTAGATATAGCGTCATCATGGAAACATGGAGGAAATACAATGAACTTGTAGATAGCTAGCATATTTGTAAGTTGTAATCATAGATTCATAGCATCATTATCTTGACCATCGATCAGGAAGAGAGGTGTGTACGTAAACGATTTAATTTGCGCATCGCGGCTAACCAATTGCAAACAAAGCTACTTGTGGCTCCTATTGCAGTACTAACATAATACAAATGGTAGAAGCAAACATGTACATGTTGGATCTTAGTATCGTTTGCATGATAATGGACCATGATGGATCTAATGAAGAGGATTCTATATATAATTGTAGATCCACAACTTTGTAGCTAAGAAAGATCCACAACTTTGTAGCTAAGAACCTCTTCATTTTAAGTCCTTGGATGCAAAAAAAAAAAAAAAAAAGTTTAAAAGAAAAATTAAATAACCGCTCACCAATTCACCATCAGTAAATGACATGTGAGATGGTGACAAGCTAGAATTTTCACTAAAAGACAAATTCTCAGGATTTTTGTCCTCTAGTATACTTGCATCTAATTTTTTTTTTTTTGTATAAGTTTTTACAAAATGAATTTGTTTTGTAACTTTTGCCACAAAGTACATCTATGGATAGACTATAGTGTGTGCATCATTTCACATTTTTTGAAAAGTTGTGAGTATGATTTTTTTTAAGGGATTTTCACAATAATTCCACCGAAAAGGTGGTTTAATTTGCACTCAATATTTTTTCCATCAAAGAGAGATCATGGATTGGGCTAGCGTGAATCTCATGCATGTATATTTTGTACCAAGAATTACCTAACTTGCAGCATGCAAATGTATGGGAAGCCCCTACTGATTATATTTAAAACAAAAAGAACCCCTACTGATTATATTTAAAATAAAAGAGTTTCTTACAGCAGATGGACTTTAGATAACAAAGGTAAATAAAAAATATTACCCATAAAAAAGAAAATATTATCACTATTTATTAATTTTTTGGGCTTCCGAAAGGGAATTCCATCTTGTATAAATATTGCCACTATCGGCTTATTATACTATGAACTGCCTTTGATAATAATTTTCACGCTCAATTCTCAATTTGATATACTAGCGATTCAAGCTAATAAGTGAGGCGGAGCGCATGCAATTGGTTCGAGAACTGACTGGGATAGAGTTCTACTACAACCGAATGTGAATTGTATTTGTGGTAGGGTCACGCGAGCCATCTTATATATATAGGTTAATTGGTTATACACTATTGATATTTTCGAGTTTTTAAACCATGCCACTGATATTCGTCAAACTGGTCTCACACCATTGTAATTTTGCACATCTTTAAAATATGTCATTGTCTACGTCTTCCATAACCTTGGATTGCTGTCAGGTGTATATATTTCTATATTGCCTGTTCTACCCCTACCAACCGAATGTGTGCCTTTGCTAGTCTTTATAGACCTGATGTGTTTGGAAACCAATGTGCGTACCTATGTATGGATCTTAAGTAGATAGTACTTGGATATGGATTATGGACCAACATGCATGTGCGATATATTTATTTGATTTTTTTTTAATTCTAGACCTTGATTTAGTGGCCTTATCCTCGACGATGGAATGTTTCAAGAACGCCTTATCCTTTGCCGGAGGGCACAAAGGTCTATACATAAATATGGTGCTCTCCTGTACGCCTGCTGATGGGCTCGGGGCTGTATAAAATGTAGACAATGGCGTATTTCAAAGATGTACAAAATTATAACAGCGTGAGACCAATTTGACGAATATTAGTGACGTGGTTCAAAAACTCGAAAATATCAATGATGTGTAACCAATTAACCCCCTTCCAGCACCAACACTTACGATTTGACTAACATTCTACCTCCGTGTGCGAGCCAAAATTGAACTATACCCAACGTCAAATATTAAAGCAAACGGAAGAGCATATACTTGCAGACCCGTTTGGAACCTCCTAACTTATCGGGGCACGTACAATGCAAAGAGACGCTTACATGGATTGAGAAAAAAATGTAGTGAGCGTCTCTCTCCACAACGCGCTAAAAATAGTTAATGACGCTTATGTTGTGGCAGTTGCGTTGTATGCAGATAAATTTTGGCTAAAAATAGTTAATCACGCAAGAAACGCCGGTCAAGCATCGCCGCCTCATGGAGCGTCGAAGCCAGCCATAAGCGCCGGCTGTGCAGTCCACAGTGGCAAAAATGATTTAATGGTCCATAATTGCCCATTAGCGCCCAACGTTGTACATGGCCTTATAATAAGCTGCAAATCCATTAATGGTGGCTTAAATCAAACCCTTGTAGGGAGAGGAAAATTAAGCGCAATCAAGGTTTGGTAATTCAATTGCCCTGAGCAGTGACCTGTGAGCACAGTGGTGATATGATAAAACTCAGAGACACAAGCTCTAACAAAGCTCCCGGTCTCCCAGACATAATGCGATATATGCATGGCAGCCTCCACCTGAATACTTAGCGAAGCAGGTTCGCTGATATCTCTCCGACGCTCTATGCTGAATCATTATCTTACATGATGGGCATGGAGTTGGGCCTCACACGGCTGAAACCAACATAAAACTTCCGTTTTTCAGTGATATTATTGCTTGGCCCTGTTTATTAGCTTGTCTCAACTTCCAGCATCACGTCACAACTAGAGTTTTTAGGCTAAACCTTCTGCCAAACAGGTTCATCGATTATTCAGCGGTGCCATAGCTTCTGATCTTCATTCAGAGCCTCTAATAAATTTATTCTTTGTTCATTCATAGTGCGAGATCAAGATAGTGCACCTAAAGTTATTTTTATGGAATTTGTTTTTGTATACACATCAGTTAATTATTTGTGTCATGGATGTTGATGTGCAGACTGGAATACCAGGGAAGCAAACGGAGACCAACCGGAGGAATACCTAAACAATTTAGTAAAAGGTAACTCATTTCCTTTCACCATTTTATGCAAATGAATACATTGCTCATTAATCAGCATTATAATAAGGTTTACTTTATAGACACTTCCACTATTAATACGCATGTTGTTAATCTCCTGGTGGTTGGGCCATTATCACAAAATGAACCAAATTAAGTATGTCTACGTTAAATTATACAACATTCACATGCTAGTTGCACTTGTTTGATATTTTTAAAGCGTCTCTAAATTATACCATTTTTGTGTGTGTGTGTGTGTTGTGGTGGTGCCTGATTTCATTGTGCTCCTAATGGTATCCCCTCATGAGGTGGACTGAATAATCAGTAAAAATTTCATGGACCATATTGCTTGAGACAATGGTTGCTATTGTGTACTTATTATATTTCGTTTTACTCCAATTAACATGGAAATTTTATAAGAATGAATCTACAATTAGTATATGTGGATATGCTAAATAAACTGACAACGCATTTGTCACAACTGGATACAAAGTCTGATTTGGAACTTGTCTAGCCCGGTTGAGTACTTGAGACTGAATACACAGGAGTCAAGGAGTAGTCGACAATGGTGTTGTGATATAATTTTCCTCACAATTGTGCTACTTTGAACCAGGTTTGAGGATATATATGTGGACGAGTATACGAATGCCATAGCGACAACGCTTCTCCAAGACAATCACCAGCGGCGAACTATTGTCGTGGTCACAGGGGAGAGTGGGATAGGCAAGACAACCGTAGCAAGGGAGTTCCTCAAGGATAGGGCTGTATTGAGGCATTTCGACATTTGTGCTTGGGTGTGCTTGCCACCAGAATCTAGGCCAGATCCGGACAGGTATCTGGACACAATTTACCAGCAGGCCCAAGAACAGATACAGTGCGACTTCCCAAAGCGAGAAGATGTGAAGCAGATGCTAGCGACAAGGAAATACCTTGTGGTGTTGGATGGAGTGGGCAGCATTCCTCAACTAAAATCCTTACTCAGAGAGCTGCCTGCTGATGGCGTCAACGGTAGCGGAGTGCTGGTGACCACACAGCTTCTAAGTGAGGAGATCAGGAACGCCATCCCTGGTGTAGCACAGGTACTGGAGCTGAAGTGCCTCGAGCGATCCGACTGCTTAGCACTGTTCGCCAGATGGGTCAGCGTCGGCAAGGATGCCGCTGTCAAAGACTACAGCATGTTCGAGGACAAGATTTGCATGATCACGCGAGGGCTCCCGCTCGCCGTCGTACTGCTCGGGGGGCTTCTCTACTGCAAGGACCACTTGCGCCAATGGGAGGAGGTGTTCAAGCTCCTGGAATCCTATGAGCATCTGAGACTGATCAAACGGCTGCTGACGGTGAGCCTGGCGACCATGCCCACGGTCGTGAAGTTGTGCTTCCTGTACCTTGCGGCCATGCCTCCGAACGCGCAGCTCGACGAGGACACGCTTCTGACGCTGTGGTGTGCCGAGGGCATGTTCGAATCAGAGGACCGGAGTGAAGCGACAGAGGAGGAGATAGCCGAGCGGTGTTACAGTGTTCTCATCCTCCGGGGCCTGGTCCAACCAGGCAGCGCACACTTCTTCTTTCTCAAGGCAACCATCCATGAGAGTGTTCACAGCTTCGCCAAGAACATAGCAAGGGAGACCGGCTTCCTCGAATGCAGTAGCCAATTCGACGACGTCCGCAACGCGTCCGCTGTCCGTCGCCTTTCCATCAGCAACTATGTTGACAAGCACCTGCAGATGGGCAGCTGTTTCCCAAAGCTACGTACTCTGCTGGGCGATTTTGTAGAAGCCTCTGCTGCTTTTTTTGAAAGCAACTTTCAGGAGCTCTGTCTTTCAACTAAGAGGAAAAGAGGAGAAGAAGCCTCTGCTGCTGGCCCCTCGCTGCAGAGGCAAGCCAGGAGCTCGGAAGCGTTGGGGCCGAGCAGATTGGAATTCCTGCGTCGATCCAAGTTCCTTCGGGTGGTTGATCTGCAGGGGGCTCGGCTTGGCATGTTGCCGGACAGCATCGGGGACCTGATTCACCTGAGGTTCCTCGGACTTCGAGGCTGCAGACTCAAGGATCTCCCGCAGTCGGTGGCAAGGTTGCTGAACCTAGAGACGCTGGATATTACTGATAACGATGATGTTGAGACCATCGTGGATGAGTTCTGGATGGGTGAGAAGCTCAAGCATGTCCTCGCCAAGAAGATTTCGCTGCCGGGCTCCATGGGTCCGCTGAGAAAAGCTAATGACGCTGCACGGAGTGGTAGCGTCTTTGCTTTGGACGACGCAGGACAATCCGTTTACTGAAATGAAGAGCCTCCTGTCCGTTGAAATGATGGGTATCACTGACGCTACTGTGGAAATGATGGCGGAGGCTCTAGTTAAACTCAAGTCACCTCTTCATCACTTGAAGCTGGTAGGCGACTGCATCCACCCAGTGATACTGTCTTGCGACCTGAGTAGCCTGAGATCCCTGGAGTTGGATGGGAAGCTTGTGCTGGAGAAGGTCGAAGCAGGCAGTTCGCTGGTTCTGCCTGCTGACGTTTATAGACTCGTGCTGAGATCAACCTGTATTCCTCAAGAGTTGTTCGACAGAATTTACGCCGACTCCATCTTTGAGCTGCAACTGCTAGATAACTCGTTCAGCGGGTCCAAGCTATCGTTCCAGGAAACCGGGTTCGAGAGCCTTAGGAAGCTCAAGATTGGGAATCTGGAAGCACTAGAGGAGTTGGTCATAGGGGAATCTGCATTGCGTTATCTTGATACGTTGGAGATGTTTGGATGCCCCAGCATGACGTCAATCCAGGGCCTCGAGAATGTGTATGATCTGGACCACGTGGTGTTCCACGAGATGCCAGCAGTTGTAGCTCAAATTACAGATGAAAACGAACAACTCTTGGACAAGATGAAGCACTTGAGAGCTGTTGCGTCGGCACCTGCTCCTACAGTCTGAAATTGTTCCGGTGCTTGTCTGAAAGTTATGTTTGGTGGATCTCTTATTCTCTTCGTCAGAATACCATTTGGATCCATTTGATCAAAGCAGTACCATACCCGAAAGTGGATCCCCTCAATCGGTATCAGCTTTCATTACTTTACTGTCTGCAAACTTGTGCCTTTTTTATGTTTCCGTTGATGTCTAATATGTAAGCTCTGTAATCATCACATCGACCATGCTACCTCTCTGTTTGAAATGTTTGATCCTGGTTGTGATCTGTGACATTATTGTATTTCCTTTGTGGAGACTTGTGAGCTGTACTGAAGTATATAAAATTATTCATGTATTGAGTCTTAAGCGTGACAATATGTATCACCTTTCCTATGTCTCTGTTGAAAGAAATCTGTGAACTCCATCTTGCGACACACGTCTTTTGTTGGATGAGCCTGCTATCTCGTGCGCTGGTGTGTTGGGTTCGCCTGTTCTTATCGGGTTCAAAATGCACCCGCTAATACCATTGCGCTGAGAACCACCCGCTCCTCTGTCTGTCCCTCCTACTCTCCTCTCCCAATCCCAGATCCGCCCACTCCACTCCAGCTCCTAGTCATCATCATTGGCGACCCTCTGCCTCCTCTAGCTGCCCACTCCTCTCCTCCCTTGGCTCTGGCGGGCGAGCCCCCTCCCCTCCTGCCCAGTGCGTGGCGAGCTCGCCAGGCGCGCGAGCTCGAGCTCCGTTGCCGCTGCGGGTGAGATCCGCCGTTGATATGACCATGCCAAGGCAATCAGCATTCATCTTTTGGTCAAGACATCCATTCAAGGTGAAAGCTAAACTTGATTTCAAATTGTTTAGATTTCCACATACAAGGCTACTACTTGGTTTGTATGATTATAGATTCAAACACCTTGCTGTGATGATGGAAGATGAAGCTCGAGATGTTGTCATAACACTACTTGTCATTCGCTTTGGACAATTATTTGGACAACAAGAGTTAGAGTCGAGGACGACTCCTTTCCAAGGGAGGGAGGATGATATGACCACGCCAGCCATGGCGACCTCATCAGTAGCATCTCCAATCAATATGTCAACCAACGTCTTTGATGGATTGATTACAAAACTCCAATAGAAGGTGCACGTGCTACTTTGCGAATTTCAATTAGACACTAGTGAGAACTTTATGCTACTCAGGTACATCGAAAAGAATCAACAAGATGAAGGCCAAGAAGCTGGAATCGGCAAAGTTCTCGTCATTCGGCAAGGCCATTCGGCAAGCCATTCAGCAAGCTCATTCGGCAAGTTCCAGCACTCGGCAAGGTCATTCGCAAAGTCCTGAAGCTGAAGTTCGTGCGTAAAACTGTACCGATCTACAAAGATTCATATAGCATGCTATACATCATTCGAAAGCTTATCGAGTTAGCTTTCCAACGCATCCCGCCCCACGTCATTTGAAGATTCCTAGAAGGAGTTATGATCAAAACATTGAAGACTGGTCAGAAGTCAAACAGTCACGCGGAAACAACTCAGAAGGTCATCTCGGGAGATCCTTTCACATCGGCGACGTTTTTTCAGTTTGTTTTCGTGTTTCCACCCACCTAGGAGGGTTGTTCCTAGTATAAATACCCCCCCATATGTAAGCTATCAAGAACTTTTGATGATTTGAGATTAATCCAAGTGATTTCGCAGCCGAGCTGCATGAGTGTCTTACTCACCCCACTGTTCTTCCTCGTCCTCCTTGGACTTGTGAAGAGATCTCTCTGAGATCCACTAATTCGTGCTCTACGGGTTCCAGTACGGCTACCCCTTCTTGTGTGGATTGGCTCCGGTTGTGGTTCTGCGGTCGTTTGGAGATCGAGTCGAAGTCTTCGCGGTTTCGGTGCCTCTCTCCCCGTCGCTTGGTCGCATCCAACCTTGGCCAGGTATAAAGCTAGTTATCCCCGCTGTTCTTTAGTGAAGTTATCTTGTTCTTGTTGTTGCCTTGCAACAAGTTATCTTATTTCTGTTATACCTATAGTAAGTTCATAGTTCATAGACCTACTGCCGTGAAGATCGGGCCAAACTCGTTCTAACATCGGGTTAGAACCTATTAGCCGTGGGCTGACGAGCTCCTCCCCTGGCTGGCGAGATGCAGCATACGGCCGGCTGGCGAGCCTCCTCCCCTCCTCGGCAAGGCTACTCTTCTACTCAAGCGGGGTGTGACCTCCTTCCCCGCCTCCGGCGGGCGTGGGTGCGACACCGGTGTGGCCGATGGCGGGGGCTCGCGATGCCCTTCCCCCGCATCGGGAGCGATGGCGCCGACCTCCTTCCCCGCCTTCGGTGGGCGTGGGCGCGGCACCGGTGAGGCCCCATGGCAGCGACCTTGCGATGCCCTTCCCTCGCCTCGAGAGGCGGCGTCCGGCGAGCCCCTCCGCAGTTGATGCGGTCCTCTATGAGCCCGTTGTTGACACCGTTATAGCATAATATTACTAGTCAACTAATATGAAATAAGGGCATAAAATGAATATCAACATAAGTCTAGGGGCTTTACTAACATAATTCCACGAGCTTTGGTGATTTATATATTTTCGTGGACTTAACAGATAAATGCAGAGAAGAATGGAGAAAGTTCCTAATATACATCTCATACAATGGCAAGACTTGACCGTGAAGTAACTCGATCCAAAATGTGGACTAAAACACTCTAGAAGGTACCAGAAGACACCAGAAGAAACGAGAGGCCGAGAGGGTTATACCCACTGGTGGCCGCCAGGGCAAAGTAGGCCGGCCGCCAGGCTACAGTGGCCAATCAGCTTCGTCTTTCTAGGTCGGTTTGTAACCGACCTTGAGGTTGTATCTACACCGTTATTGAAGATCGGTTTGATCCAATGGTCATCGTTCATCGCCAAGGCCTATATAAGAAGACCCCCTGACTCCAGGGTTAAACCCTAACTTATTCTATCTCATTATCTCTTGACCTTTTGGTCAGAGGTGTCCCAATGTGAGGACAACCTCTCCTCTCTGTTCTAATCTATATTAGAAGATCATGTAGAACTAGAAGGATTAGAGTGAGTTGAGAGCGAATATCAAGTTGATAGATTAGATCCATAGTCCTCTATGAAAGTGACTAGATCTAGTCTTGAGAGCTAAAGAGTGGGTGGAGGAGAAGAAGGGGAAGCACCGGGCATGTCGGTGACTCCTCTACGCTTGTACCTCCGGGATCAAAGGCCTTGTAACACTTGATCCTGAGACTTCTATGGTGGATCAACTTCTTATTTGAGTAAGTAATTGTGTTAGTATTGTTCTTATTGTTCATAACTCTTTGAGTACTTTAATCTATGGGAATCTATAGATTAGAGGAGTGGCTTAGGTGTAGGCGTGGTGCCTAGACTGTGAATACTTGTGAATGCACCCTACCTTCCGGAGTGTGGTAGTTCGTGGTAATGACAGTACCATTGATTCCTTTGGATTCCACCTCCCGTTGGATAGGACTAGTAGGACAATGTTGCTGGAGGAATTTCAAGTTTTGACCTTGTTTTCCTTTGAGTACGTCCCTTTAAGACAATATCAACATAACTTACAAGGAGAAGAACTAGACAACCATAGGAATCTTCTTACCTCTTTATCCACTCCCGCTTCCTTGATTGCTGCCGAGGGGATTAGTTATATGCCTCGCTTATCCTCACACCATCCTCCCTGTGGATTCGATATTAAAACCCTCTCCCGGGTGAAATGCTCACTAGTATCCGTTAAACTTGTGGATTATTATAAATATTTCTGTAGGCTTATCAAATACCAACACCCATCCCCTGTGTAGCCACGAACTCCCCTCGCCTCGCATGCATTGGACGAAGAGAGAAGACGCTGACTCCTCTGCCTCCCGGTGCGTTACCTAGGCGATTCATCGGTGGTAGTGGCAACAACAATTACTCTTTTGCTCATGTGTGTACTTCTATATTTTTCTTCTATGTAGAAGCACCATTTTCTTGATTTCAGATTTGTTTCCGCAGAAATTGCAAGTACCATTTCTGGATTAAAAATTTGTTACCATTAAATTGCAAAGTTAAACTACGGCAATTTGGTGTGTCTCTTGTGCAATTTTAAGCCCATGACCGGAAGTCAGTCTACTAATTTTTTTTCCATGAATGGAAGTTAGTCTTCTACTCTCTGTTTTCCCACAACTTCTGCCCTTTGAACTTCATCTTCTTTCTTTATATTCCATCCCCTTTTGATGAGATATGGCCCGATCTTCCGTGAGGTAATGGATAAATTCGATTGGGTGGAGAACTCGACGTTGATGATCCGGCCGAATCAACACAATTCGACCCTACAACCGCTACACCACTTTCGCTCCAATGGTTATCAACCAAGCACGACTTGATTGACCTCGCCAAGAAGGCTTTTCCCGCAAGCGAATCGAAGAACACAAGCAAGAATAGGTAAACACGCAATCTGAATATTGCAAATATGAATTGACGAACAGAGATAATGGTGTCCGAAGTTCGGATCACAAAAGGACTAATCGCCACAGGTGTGAAGAACAAGAACAGGGCCTTGGATCAATGTAAAGCGGAATAATCTTCACGGTTACAATGAATCAATCAAAGTTTCTCTCGGAAAACTTGAACTAAACAAAACCCGAATTGATGTCGGGGCTTTAGGAGCCTTATGTAGAAGCAAAGAAGGGAAAAAGCTACGGATATCCGTGAACAAAGGAAACAAAAGAATTACAATCGGTGCATGGTTGCATGTAGCCGGTGCTCGCTTATGTGGTTGCATGGATTTCTATTATTGACTTCAATATCATGGCCGTGAGCTCCCTTTGAGGTCGTGGTGGCATGGCTAAAAGTAGAAGCAGCACCGCTTGTGGTTGCATGAGGAGCTCCCTTGAGATCGTGGTGGCGTGGCTAAAAGTAGGAGCAAAGAAAGCGCTTGTGGTTGCATGAGTCTTGTTCATTTTGGTCATGCAACTTGGCGAATGAGTTGGAGATGAACATGTGTTTCCAAAGATGGCGATGTCCTCATCACCTTTTCCCTTATGGTTGTGTATATATGTATTTCTTAACATATCTTGATTAATATTTGTGTCCTTCTCATCTCTTGTTGGATTAAGGGTGTATAATATCATGTTGATGGTTTTGTCTTAAGAGTTAATCAATTTTCTAACCTCCTATATATGATGATCTGTTTTTTAGGAGGAAGAATAAGTGATGAGGACATCCTCCACTATTACCCGTTGGCAAAGACGAATAATAAATGGGCCAAGAATAAGTGATGAGGACATCCACCCTTCCCCTATTACCCGGGCGATTGGGCCTTTCCCTCGATGGGGACACCGGAGTACGGTGCTAAGATTGCCGAAAAAACCGAGGCCCTAGTGGCGTTGTAGCAATTAAATGGGCCAAGTGGCATCCAACCACCTTGGACTCATCAATAAGTGGTGGGTGTTGGATCCCCATCCTCTTTTGATTGTGCAAGGGCGCAGCATGGCACAAGGTAAGTTCAGGTTTTGTCTCTTAACCGTGGCTCTTACGTATATGTGACTATATTAAATAATCCCACCTTAGATAGTAGTAGATTGCATACCTAATTTCTGCACTTAAAACATGGAGGCATAGTGTAATGGCTGCAAATTCTCTTGTTTTCTATGTACTGAAATGTTTGTATCTCTTGTTTTTTTGTGTTAGGACACCATGTAACACCCGGTGTTTTTGCATCATTTTAAAATTCACTAAAAATTTGAAACTTTTATAATTACAACTAAAACTTGATTTATTTTCCGCTAAAACCTTTGTTTTGTGGAAAATAGGAAACCTTGCTTGTTTTGTTTGAGAGCTTTATGGTCGGGTACTAGATTTAAATTATGGAAGTTGCATGAGGAATCAATTTCCCTATGTGTACCAAAAATATATATGGGACAATAAAAGTCGTATAAAAAGTGCTCGTATAAATATTTGTATTATATTACACATGAAATATCGGCCAAGGTGTGTATACACATATTTTATATAATTGTATAAGTCTCCTTGAATAAATATTCTCATAAATTTAGTTAGGAGAATATAAGTTCAGGGAGCTCATACAAATGAATTGAATATATATACATATGTATTTACACACACAAAATAATAGGAGAAAAGATAAGGGAAAGAATAGAAAAGAAAATAGAGAGGGAGAAAGGAAATTCATGTCCATCCCTTTTCATCCCGGTGCTTTGGGGGACTCATCAATAAGTGGTGGGTGGATCGGTGTCCTCTTTTGATTGTGCAGGCCGGACTCATCAATAAGTGGTGGGTGTTGATCCCCATTCAGGATTTTGTCTCTTAACTGTGGCATGGCACAAGGCGGACTATCAAAAGTTCAGGGTTTGTCCCTTATACTCTTATGTATATGTGACTATATTAAATATTGCATGGCAATTAGGTGCATATAAGGTGTTGTCTCTCAATTTATTTTCTTGCATTAGATAGTAGTAGATTTATACTGCAATTTCTGCAATAAATAGGGTTCTCAATATGCATTTTATCATTTAAGTACATTTTATGCATAGTGTAGTTTGATGTTTGTAGTGTAGTTTTTATGTGCTAAGTACATGGAGTAACAAAATGCATAGTTGTTTTGTGTCATGGCTGCAAATTCTCTTGTTTTCTATGTACTGAAATGTTTGTATCTGTTACTTGTTTTTTGTGTTAGACACCACCCCTCATTCTAAATTTTTTTCTATATGAAAAGTTGAATCCATTCTCTATGAAGCACGTTGAATGTGGTGCCATGAATCATTCTAAAAAATTAGCACCATTTAGTTTTTAGTTACCCCTGGAATGTAAACCATTTAGCACAAGACATATAAGGTGTTTGAGAAACCATTCGCCCGTTTTCTATAGAGCCGTGGAGCATTAAGTTGATTGTAGGCCCTTATATTTGCTTTAGGCCCCGGTTCCTAGAGCCGTGGAGCAAAGACATATAAGGCCGAGGGCTGGTAGGCCCTTGAGGCCGTGTAGCATATATAGTAGAGTTCCCTGCGATATTAAGTTGATTGTGTTGCCATTTGTTTATTGTCGCTTGTTTTCTTTGTTAAAATTGTTAAAATTTGTATCTTGTTTTTGTGCACATTGCAGACTTTGATGGCTTTAAGCTTGTGGGCCTTGAAATTGACCTTCCTGTCATTAGTAATTACAAAATGCCTGCATTTGTCATGCCACTTAAGGAAAATAAAACATCTAGTCTTAGGTAAAACCAGCACTGAAACCTGTTGAAATAAACGTCACGAGATGCAAGCTGTGGTAAAATTGTATCTTGTATCTTGTCCGCTGTGGTAAAATTGTTCAAATTTGTATCTTGTGCTTTGTGCTAGGACACCACCCTCTTTTGTCCTTGTTTTTCCATAGAAAAAAGATTGTAAATTGTCTCTTGTCCGTTGTGGTAAAATTGTTCAAATTTGTATCTTATGCTTTGTGCTAGGACACCACCCTCTTTTGTCCTTGTTTTTTCATAGAAAACAATTCTTAATTATCTCTTGTCTGCTTTGATAAAATTGTTCAAATCTGTTAATTGTCTTCTTGCTTGTTTATTGTAACTCTTGAGGCAGGGGCTGCAAATTTGGCCCAGTAATTTTATTGTCATGTTGACCTTAGAGAGAGTTGGTTTTGTGTCTTGCCTTTGTGGTGTCTGACTCAATGGTTGTCCGTGGGATGGTGCAGGTGAGAGGCAAGGGGCTGTTGGGCAGTGGTCGGCTGGCCAATCTCGTTTTGCTGCTGCTGCGTGAGCGGCGATTGTCTCTTTGAGGAGGTCCTTGTCATCCCAGTAAGAAGATCCATGCTTGATCTACAAGTGTTGCCTCAAATTTTAGATGTGCTGTGTATATCTTTGGCTGATTTGTTCCAGTATATCTGCTTGTCGCCAAACAGTAATAAAGTGGTCATCTAGCATCAAGTAGCATGGCTTGGGCAGAGCCTTAGGTTTTGCATAGTATGGATTTGTATTGTAGGGCCCCATTTTGAGGGGCTCCTCTCCCTGTAAGCATGCAGCCACGGTCCTGATGGCACTGCTTGCAAACTCTAGGTGAGAATGCATATGCAGTTCAGTCGAGATGCAGGAATTGACATGAGAGATTGCAAAAGCTCAGGGTTAAGGAAACTCATTTGCTTCAAGAGTGCGAGTGAGTGGCGGTTGTGTAGAATACAAGGCCGGGAGGGGATGCACCAAAACAAATAGGATGAAATTTTGGCTATATATCACACACGGCGTACAGCTTGCAGCCGCCAATCATCCCTACTGTTTTGTGTTTATCTTGTGCTTTTTTCTGTAATAGCCTTCCTGCCAAACCACTCCACCATGCCCGTCAGGTGACAAGCAATGTGAGGTGTTTTTGTCTTGGAAGGATGTGTAGTAGGCATTTTTTGGTCATGCTAGTGAATTTCTGTTACGTGATTTTTTTGAAGGACGTGAGGTGACAAGCAATTGTGAACCTTGAAGGAATCATCTGATCTTTTTTTTTTTTTTTTTTTTGGCAGGTGTTGATCCAATGAGACGAGTCATCCACCGTTAAGCTGTATGAAGAAATGAGATACGCCATGGCCAACATGATGCTAGTCCAGGTCCAGTGCTAGGAACAACAAAGGAATTCTGGCGATTATCTGACAAAGCGACTAGGATCAATAGAAAATGCAAACTTGCATTGATACTGAGGAGCCACCACTCAGTTGTCCAACATCTCGCTGCTCCTCTGCAGGTGTCCAACATCTCGATTGGGAGCAATGGGAGTGTCAAGTCAGTTTCACTGGTAAAGGCTTCAGCATTGATCATGTGAGAGATGAGTACAAACGCCTGTCCATAATCCTAACAGCTTTAATTACTATCTCGGTTTTGGATACCACCAAATTGCCTCCGGACTATGCAAGATTCCTTCAGTATTTGTAGCGGGTTTTAGGATTTGTCAGCTAATGGGTATAAATGTGTGTTTGTGTGTGTGCGTCTAACATTTTCTTTGGATCAATAGAAGATCTAGTTGAGATTTTTATATAAAATTTTGAGCACCTGCAACGTCGACAGAGCGGAGCAGAAATAGAGACAAAACCACCACCACGCAGCGTGAGGGAACAGTGGGGTGCGTGCGTGTAGTTTCTTTTAGGGTTCAGTGGCATTGCTGTAATTATTGTTTATTGGTCCAGATGCTTTGCAACATGATCCAAATGAGCACCGACTTGGTTAATGGGTTAGCTCCAAAACCGTTACTGTAGTCGGGCCCGTTACCAAAAACGGCCGTGTTGTTAGATTGTTTAAGTTAATTAGTGTTGCTGTGATGATTAGTCCCATCCTTGGATGATAATCCTAGGGTCTAGGTTGTTGTAAGAAATGTTGGTCAAATTTCTTGTGAAAGATATAGCAACTCTCTTATTAATACTAATATCAATCGTTTTCTTATGACCTTCTAGCATAATAGCATAATCGGCATGTTCGGTAAGAATCAACATATTTAGATTTATCATCATCAGGCTTACCTCAACGGAAGAAGTACTAGTTGTAATCTCTCTATAGATCGGTTGGTTGTATTGTTCCACCCGATCATGGTGATCCTTTATGCAACTCTCCAAGAACGCATGCATCACAAATTCAATCAACTCTTATAGCTTGGCCTTTAATTCATCGGGAAGCTCGTCTATGGAGTGAGGGTGTTGGATATTGCTTGAGTGCACCTCATCACTCTTGTTGGTGTTAGCACCATCTGCCATAGCACTAGAATTAGATTTAGATTGGAAAGATCGCCTCATTTCTCCAGCGGAGTCATCAAAAAGTATGTTGACACAAATGAATTTGCACCAACACACCAGCTAAGCCGGTTTGAGGAAGGGATCCGCTTAGCCGACCTCCTGAGCAGCTAAGCCGACTTGATCGGCTCGCTTTGGCTTGCCATCTTCTTCCTCGCGATTCCTACTCCATTTGCTCGCCTTGACCTCCAACTTGTCCATGGTCCTCTGATCTTATTCAAGTTACCAAAAATACTCTTGGACAACTTTGGTTGTCAACACATGCAATGATCATGCCGATGCTCATATGATCACAACAGTGATGTGCTTCAGCACTCGCCCTGACCTTGGTGTGATACTCGTGTAAGTTGTGACGGATCTAAAACTCAAGCTGCCATCGTTGCCCATGTGCCCTATTGGCATAACCCTAACATTGAAGACACTAGAGTGTGTGAAGGCGACGGCGTTGTTGACACCTGTTATAGCATAATATTACTAGTCAACTAAACATGAATAAGGGCTTAAAATAAATATCAACATAAGTCTAGGGGCTTTACTAACATAATTCCACGAGCTTTGGTGATTATATCTTTTCAGGGACTTAACAGATAAATGCAGAGAAGAATGGAGAAAGTTCTGAAATATACATATCATACGATAACAAGACTTGACCGTGAAGTAACTCGACCCAAAATGTGGACTAAAACACTCTAGAACATACCGTAAGACACCGGGAGGAAGGAGATCCCGAGAGGATCACCTACCCCAGCGGCCGCCAGAGCCATTTAGGCGGCCGCCGGTGGGTCCCACCTCATCCTCTCCTTTCTAGGTCGGTTTGTAACCGACCTTGAGGTTGTATCTACACCGTTATTGAAGGTCGGTTTGATCCAATGGTCATCGTTCATCGCCAAGGCCTATATAAGAAGACCCCACGACCCCGGGGCTAAACCCTAATTCATTATCAATTCATTCTATCTCATTACCTCTCGGTTGTAGAGGGGTCCCATGTAAGGATCATCTCTCTCTTAGAGATTAGTGAAGTAGAATTAGAATGTAATTAGAACTAGATTAGATCTAATTAGATCTAATCAAGAGTTAACATTCAAGAAAGGATTAGAACTCATTAGTTCTAATCTTTAGAACAAGAGAGATAGAGAGGGGGAAGGAATCGGAGGAAGTGCCGCCTGTGTCGGTGCTATCTCCATACTTGTACCTCGGTGGAAGTTAATCTACACTTGGAATTACTCGGTAATCTACTTCTTCTTTTAGTAAGTAATATTGGTTATAATTATTCTTATTGGTCTTACGAGTCTCTTTGGAGTACTTTAATCTGGCGCCTAGATTAGAGTATTATTCGTAGTGCAAACGTGGTGTTTGGACTCGGGTATCTCGTAGATACACCCTACCTTCCGGAGTGTGGTAGTTCGTGGTAGTGACAGTACCATTGATTCCTTTGTATTCCATCTCCCGTTGGATAGGACTAGTAGGGCATGTGAGTGCCGGGGGAGAGTAAGTTTCGACCTTACTTCTCTTGGGTGCTCTTCCCCATAAGAATACTATCAACATCACTTACCAAAATAAGAATTAGATATCTTAGTAATCCTCTCTATACCCTCAACCTTCTTAAGTCTTGTGCTACTCGGGTTAAGATTAGATTGTAGTCTTCCTCACCCGTTTCCCTGTGGATTCGATATTTAAACCCTCTCCCCGGGTGAAGTGCTCACCGGTATCCTCTGCTTCTTGGGATTATACAAATTATAAATATTTCTGTGGGCTTAGCAAATACCAACACGCGTGGAGGGGAGCAAAGGCGGGAAGACTCAGTTTGAATCGGAAACGCCAGAGCTGCAGTGACTGCGCCCATGTTCGGCGGTTTACGCATCATGTGTTTTCGAGTTTGTATCGTCTCTCGTGTGTTTTTCGAGTTTGTATCGGTCTCTGGCGGTTGTAATAGCTACTGTGCGTGTGTGAACTTGCTAGGACATATAGCTAGGTGTTTGAAGTGTTGAGTTATCGCATTGTAAGCCGGTTAGGCGTATTGTACTTTGGACCTCTCATAGTGAAAAAAAGGGCACTTTGCATCCCGAGAGACCTCCATGCGATTGCGGTTCGTGTGTGAGTTTGTGTTCATTGTTCGTGATCCAACCCACCATACAAGAAAAGTGTTTTGATCTGTGATCCTGCGTTTACATGCCTAGGGACTCGGATCAATGTTTGAATTACACGAGCTAGTGTATTCGGGTTCAAGCGATCATGGAAAATCGGGACGAGTGGGGAGTGGTGGAGCCGGAGGTAGGGACTACGTCGATAGTGCTGTCTGCGGCGGATGTGGCGAAGCTAACCGCCAAGGACAAGAAGGTCAAAGCCAACCTCCTCTAGTGCATCTCGGATGACTTGCTCATGCAAGTCACCGCGAAGAAGATGGGAAAGGAGGTATGGGAGGACTGAAGGCGCTTTGTCGGAGAGGAGCGCGTGAAGGAGGCGCGGCTGTAGACCCTCAAGAGCAACTTCGACTCGATGGCCGGATGAAGGACGATGAGGCGCCCTGCGACATGAAGAAGTTGGTGTTCGGAGACGCAATTGGGTGCTTGAAGGCATTCGATGAGCGCACACGCGGAGCAAAGAACGGGCGGTGCGCGCTCGGAGAGCGGGCAGGTGCTGCTCACTCAGGCGGAGTGGGAGGCCAGACAGTCTGCGCAGGTGGCGAGTCCTCGAGAAAAGGAAAGAAAGGAGATGCCAGCAACCGGGGGTGTGGTCATGGCCACGGTGGAGGCGGCGCGATGGCCGTGAATCGGGGAGGCGATGTTGACAGAGAAGGTGGTGGGAAGCGTGACAAGAGTCACATCAAATGCTTCAAGTGCCACAACTATGAACACTACGCCAATCAGTGTCCAGGAGCCAAGAAGGGTGATGGAGGGAATGGTGGGAACGTAGAGAAGGAATAGGCGGTGCTGCTCGCAGAAATGGTGGCGCCGGGACTGCTCGAGCAACCGCAGACTGAACATGTTCAGAGAGTTTTCCCTGAATGAGGCAAAGGTGATCCCCGAGCTCCATTTGTCTGAAGGAGATGATCGAACGGAATATGATTGTTACGTTATGAACTAAATTGATTTAATTTCACACTAAAACTTGAATTGAATACTAATTGTTCATTCTTATGAAAACTCATGTAATATCGATGATTGGTTACAAACAGAATATTATGAACATCAATCTTAGAATGATTTTTTTTCCGTCGCAACGCCGGGGATGATGCTAGTGAAGCAAAAAAAAAAAAAAAAAAAAAAGAAGAAGCAGCAGGGCAACCAAAGCTTACTGTCTCGGTTCCGCAAGCAAGCCTGAGTACCAACACGGCAACACGATCATATCTATGTGTCCCATCTGTCGTAAAGTCCGAGCCACAAGTATGTACGCGTTAGACGACGCGTGAAGGCCACGGGCGTCACTACTACTTATGAGCAAAGCCAAGAGCCCAAGAGGAAGTTCTGGTAGCCGCAGCGCCGGTATAGGTACTTTGCTTATGAATTGAACATAACCTTTATTCTTTATTAGGAGAAAAGCAATTTTTTTTTTTTAAAAAAAGCACACACAAACTAACAGGCCGGTATGTTTTACATCCTCTTTTAATAACAAATATAAATAAATATGAAACACAACAAATGCATGTTGCAAAAAGTCAAACGTAAACACACAAACAAACGAACAAAGAATATATAAGGACTTTAACCACACTGTTGGACACTGCATTATGCTTGTTCACTGACCGCCGGCTTGTTTCTGTGCCCCGGATCCACTTTTGATGAGTTGGTTTTTGGGTTTGTTGATGAAGCAGTGGTATCGCCGCTGTCGCCATTGTCGAAGCCGACGCCTCGTCTTCTGGTGGGGAAGATCATGAAGACGAAGCTGGATAGGAGCGCCAGCCCCAGGGGCGCATTTCTCAGCAGCTCCTTGACGTTCTTCATTTGGTCGCTGTCCAGGTTCGGGACGAAGCACTTCTGGAGCCCGACGTCGCCCATGGCGATGGAGATGAAGACAATGGCGGTGAAGAACGCGTGGACCCAGTCAAGCGTCTTGAGGCGGCGCTCCTTGAGCTCGTGCCCGAGCTTCTTCAGCAGGTCGCGCTCCTCCTTCTTGGTGAGGCCGAACACGTTGAGGCGGCGTGGGAGTGCCACTCCGTAGTAGATCTTCTTGGTGTCGAGGTCGAAGATGCTGTCGGTGAAGGTGAGGAAGATGCAGGCGGCGGTGAGGAAGGCGACGAGCGAGGCGCTGAGCCACTTGTTGGCAGTGTTGCAGGTGCCCTGGTTGGTGAAGGACGCCGACAGCGTCTGGAACACCAGCACCGCGCCCGACGGCAGCAGCTTCGCCAGGTTCGCCGACGTCGACAGCACCTTCTCGGTGGCCACGTTCGCCTTGTTGGATTTCGGCTCAGCGGTAGTGCTAGGAGTACCAAGAAAAGCGGTGACGCTCTCAGAACTGATGTTACTGCTCAGCGGCGTCTTCTTCTCCTCGTTTTTAACATTGTTTGTTGTTGGACTTACTTGTGTTGCCATCGTACGCTATTTCTCTGTGTGAGACTTTGAGAATTGAGATCCTCGCTAGCTACTACTCGCACCTCTCGATCGCTGTTCTCCTCGTCCTCTGCACAGACGAACCATGCATCGCTGTTGTTTATATAGGCGGCCGGCCGGCCGTGATTAGAGATGCTAAGCGACGGCTTTACTGATTAGTGATTACTCCCCTGCAAGCTGGATCATATCGTTTTTCTTCTTTTGTGACTGGGAAGAAATATTTCTACTTTTCCTGACTTGTAGGAGGCTGAACCCACTGCTTGGGGATGCTTGTGTCGTTGCACATCTGGGGCATCTGGCATCATTAGAAAACTTGTTCATGACCCGCGTAATCTAGTTCCCTGGCCTACTCTACAAACAAACGAGTGAGCTGTCTAGTTGCATATATACACACTCTCGATCGATTTCCGATTAACACAAAGAAAAGTTGACGACCTTGCCCCTTCTATTAAGTTCTTTTTATCCCTAGTGCTTCATGAGATGGTAGAAACAGTTCATATACTATACATCAAATATAGGAAGAAATTGTCAAGGGCTCACGGTGCAATGGCAAAGGCCATTGGTTGGGAGACTCCCACCCGGGGTTTAAATCACAGGTGTGACACTTTATCCCGAGACTAAGAAATATGCCCGTGCGTTGCAACGGGATACATAACTGATGCAGTTATCCAAATAATTTAACAACTGTTGCACTCGAATTGATGAATTTATCTTAGAATTAGACCAGCAAGATACATAACGTGTGTGTCATATTCAGGTTCATCTTGGAATTAGGACCTGAAATACAAAGTTATTTGACTTTCTAGGCGGATAAGCCGACCGATGTTGTTTTGTTGTAAAAAAAATACTCTTCAATTGTTTTTATTAAATATTCTAATATAGTCCATTAGTTATTTTTAGTTTCTTGCTAGCTAAAGATAGATCAAGGATGGATATCGATAATGCAGAAAAGTGTTGGACGATACAAACATATAGAAAAATGTTTTTACTCAAATAACTCTAGAAATGATAATTTATAAAGTAAAGTTTAAAAGTACTTTTAGATATGCTCTTAATACTTTTATATTTTATTTCCAAGTTTACTCACGCCCTCCGCTAACGATCGTCGTTTTATTTCACTTGAGTCACATAGACGTAGAGCAGCGGCGATTATTGTTTTTAAGAATCAACAGCAATGCACCAGCCACGTATATTTGGGCCACGGAGGTTTCATCTAATGGGCCACCCGCACATGCACAAAGCCCTCGAGGCAGAGCAGCGGCCGCACGGCGAGCGGGGAGACTTTTCCTTGCACCCGAAGGATTTGTAAATCCTAATTCTATACGTACGATAGGAGGAGAATCCGAATTCTATACACACGACACCAGGAAAGGCAGACAGAAAAAAAAAGTGGAGGCAGAAATTTTCTCTCTTTATTAGTAGGTATATATATATATAGATTTATTTTAGGATTTTTCGGCACTATGCATTAAATGGCGGTGACGTCCCCGTCGGCAAATGAGAGACGCTGTGGTGACTTCGTGAACTTCAAGATTTGCCTGCCCAGTCCTTCGAAAAAGTGCTCATAAGGGTAGGGTTTTAAGTGACGTGTGTTCATAGGGGTGAGTGTGAGTGCGTGTTGAGCGTCTGCGTATAGATTTTACTGCTGAATCATCCTTGAACTTTTTGTAAAAGTTACAAAAAAATCATTGGCAAAACCTGGTGCCGAAATTTCATTGACATATTCTTTTCTCTTTTTTCTAATTAATATGTTGCAACTTTCTAGAACGAACGTGCATGAAAGCCTTTTTCGATGACATGTTACCAGCCGTCCTGTATAATTTTTGTACGAGGCTTTAACCCCGTGGATGTTCATTCATATTATGACGATGGATAGAGCTGAGCTTCCCCACATGTACATGCAGTGCAGACAGCAGAGTAGCCTTTTAAGAAAGTAAAGCCTATGCACGTAATGCTAACACGATAAGACTATCCGCACTCTTTTTAAGAAAGTAAAGCCTATGCACGTAATGCTAACACGATAACACTATCCGCACTCGTGGTACTTCAGTTTCATCCTTTAAAAGGAATATTCTGTCCTAATCATCGATATTCTCTTCTTTATATCCAGTTTCTCCGCACCCATCCATACTTTATATCTTCCTCTATCCCAACAACCATTAGTGGGGCCTACTTATAATTTTATCTAAATATATTCATGTGACATCTTGTTTCGAAGGATTTATTGAAACGAATCCAATGGTATAATCGAAATTTAATTTAGTTTTTTTTATAAGTTATAACATTTTTTGGTAGTTCAAAATAGTAGGCCCCACCACGGGCAATATCCCTCCATGCATGCACAGACTCAATCCGCATCTCCACTCTCTCCCTCCCCACTTGATGGGCCCTGTGCGTGTGGTAGCGTTTGTCGTGCACAAACGCTCAGCTTCGAGTCTGCGCGTTGGAACGCTGCCCTCCAGTACCGTTTTCAGTACCCCGCTGCACATATTTTTACGTTAAACTGGTAGACGAGTACCGGCGTGGAGTACCCGGTGCAGATAGCCTAAGCACGCTTGGAATTGATACCACTGACAGATATGGAGCTTTAATTTCCTTTTGTTGCCACGGGTAGAGAACAAATTTCTGGTTTCAGGGTTTAGTCCCAACCATTTCTTGGTCCGAATTAGAGAAGGACTTAGTCCCGGTTTGATAGATCAAATTGAGATTAAAGTCATGTGTCCAACGGATAGTGCAGTAAATTTTTAGAGCTCTTTCCCTATACTTGCAATTTCCTCCCGTTTCCTCTCATTTCCTCCCTCGCTTTTTAATTATTTTGTAAAAAGGGTAACCGGGTCATTTCTCCAACTTCCCCACTCCCGCACCCCGCACCTGGCCCCCCCAACCCGACCCAGCAGATCGCTGCCATCGCCGCCCCACACCGCACCCCGACCCTAGGACCGCCGCCATCGCCCGTCCGTCCGGCTCTGCCAGACGCCCTCGCCCTCGTCCTCCCCGTCCGCCCTCGCCGTCGCCCTTGCCCTTGCCGTCCGCCCTCGCCGGGCGCCGGGCACGCCGGGGCCGCCCGGCCGACCTAGGGAGGTGCTTGCCAAGCGACTCAACATCTTCGACGCCCGACTGCCGGCGGCACACAGCGCCAGCGCCCGCCCTCGTCAACACCAGCACGCCGGGCGTCCCTACCGCGCCGCCGCCTCCGCCCCAAGCGCGAGGGCCGCGGTGGTTCAGGGTCAAGGAAGCTGTCGAGGTAATGTGCTACTTTTTTTTTTTTTCCCCAATTCCATTGACCTGCAACGACAGGTTCGATTACATCTTCTCAAATTCAATTATGAATTCATATCATTCAGTGCAGTAACAATATCCAAATTAATAAGAGTAGTTTATTTGTTAGACTGGTGAGCAATTTTGTGTGATGTTACTTCTTTATTATATGTGGAGCAATGTACTCTTGTCAGATTGGTGAGCAATTATCAGATGTCTGAATGAGCTTGTCCACTGCAATTGTATAGTTGCATATATCTATTCTTGTTGATCTCTGAATGAGCTTGTCCAGAGCAAAATTTGGTTGCTGCATTTCACTGTAACTAGTTGATGGCTGTAGCCCCTTTGCTTATACTGTTGCCGTGTCTTGCTTAACTGCAAAATGTAGTTAACTGAACAAACATGAACCCATTTTTGTACCTGTATTTAGCCATGAATATTTATTGTTATTGCATCACAGCTGAGCTATGATTCACAGTAGGTTTGCCACATGTGCGACTGAAGCATCCAACCCATCGACATCAGAATAACCATCCATTGAAGTTTAGTCCCCATCAAACCCTGTTTTATTTAGTTTCAGAGAGTAGAAACAGAGAATCATTTTCTTGCTCACATTAAAATACTCTAGAAGCTAGCCTGATCAGGAAAGCAAAGTTGCAGGCTTTTGATTCTGCAGCAATGCTTTTGTCTGCCATGATAACTAGATTTAACTCTCCCAAAAAATTGTACTGAAGATCTGGTTTAGTATGCAGCTGGTACTTGATTTTTTACTGGTGGCTTTGGAAGGCTTCGGGGTCTTCCAGGAACTATTAATGATTTAGGATTAGGTGCTCGATCTCATCTTTGTGCTAGCACCTTGCATAGATTCTTTCCTATCTATGATGGAGAATTATTGACACTAGTGGATAATTATTACCATCAGATAATAAGTCTGTTATATATAGATAGATATGGAAGCGTCTTAGCTTGATCAAGTAAGTGTGCTTTGATACAGATTCTGGTGGTTGTTCTTTGTACTCTGAATTTTCCAAGTTGGTGGTTTAATCATCTGAACATATATATATGTACTTGTGGATGCACGTGACCTTATATAATCTATTATTTACTTGTGGATGTTGCACAGTGCATAGCCGCTTGGGAGCTTGGATGCTGAGCACTATCTGCAGGAGTTGGGTGTAAAGGAGGAAGTCTGATTGACTAGTTCAGGATGCCTGAATAATCAGGCTGCGTAGTTGCACTTTTTTCTTCTGATTATGGTCATCTAATCTTATAGTTAACTAGAAACTGATTTGTGTTTACCGGCTATCAACTTATCATTTTAGCCATCTCTATTACTTGATGTTTTTTTACCGAAGAAACATGGGCTTATATCAGCTTGTGTGCTTGTGTAAGGACAAGGTGTTTTCAGTATCAAATGGAGACCAATTCTTGGTACTGAGTTCACAGCAACGTATGTGCTACAATACATATTCGACTATGGTTTGATTACATCTTTTTTTTACCATGTACGGTAACCGTGTGCTGCGTGCTGCCACATATATGCTGCAATACATATTCAATACGTGTGCAAGCACCATCTCGGGTAACCGTGGATCGTCTGGGCATGGATCAGGTTCGACCCCTGATCCTCGTTTGCAACTGACGGAGCGCAGGGTCGGCACTCGGCAGCAGGTTCGCTCCGAACGCACACAGCTATTAATAGTACCGCTATAAATGGATGCAGACGGGAGGCAGAGCGTTCTTTTCGCAAACCAGACGTTGCCCGAACAAAAAAAAAAAAATCCACGGGTTATTTGTCCATGCAACGAATGAAAAACGCCTAGGTAAAATGACGCAAAAAATCCATATGCAAAAACAGCAAAATTCACCACGCAAAGTGAGGAATCGAACTAGCAACCTCCCACACCGTTGGGCTCAAGGAGGCAGCTGAAACCAATAGGACTAGACAATGTTGGTTGTTGAAGAGCACCATTCTACATATTTAATAGGGAAAACATGGAAAAATTATTAGAAACTTTTTTTCCCCATTTTTTTTTCAAATTATTTTCAACTCATACTGTTGTCCAAATCATTTCAAAAATTAATGACAAGATAAAGACAACAAACTATGATGTTGTGTGGATTTATACAATTTTCTGAACATTTTTACCTATTATTACGATAATTTTATGGTAAATTGAAGGAAAAAATATAAAAACGCTATGCTAGGTACAAAAATCTAAAAACTTGCATGGACCACTCATTTGGTGTATGATCATGACATAAAATTTTCAAATAATTTAGGGATTGTGGTGATACACATCCTTCACAACCATGAACATGTCTCACATAGAGCCATGTAAGTCGGTGAAGGTTCATGGTTGTGATGGATCCGTATTGTCACTTTGTCCAAATCATTTCAAAAATTAATGACAAGATAAAGACAACAAACTATGATGTTATGTGGATTTATACAATTTTCTGAACATTTTTACCTATTATTGCGATTATTTTATGGTAAATTGAACGAAAAAATGTAAAAATACCCTATGCTAGGTAGAAAAATCTAAAAAACTTGCATGGACCACTCATTTTGGTGTATGACCATGACATAAATGTTTCAAATGATTTAGAGATTGTGGTGATACACATCCTTCACAACCATGAACATGTCTCACATAGAGCTATATGAGTCGGTGAGAGAGGTTCATGATTGTGATGGATCCGTCTTGTCACTTTGTCCAAATCATTTGAAAAATTAATGACAAGATAAAGACAACAAACTATGATATTGTGTGGATTTATACAAAGGTTAAAATGGCAAAAAAAAAAATTAATACAGAGAAAGGGAAATATAAACAAATAACCAAAAATCTTGTAAAAACAAAGAAAAAAGTCCCTTTGTGGGTTGAACTCAGGACATGAGGTTTATGCTACATGGGCCTTACCATTGCGCTTACTGACATGATTTCGTTTGTTGTCCAACGCTGTGCATTTTAAACAACGATCGAGGATCCTAAAATTACGGGAAACTACGATCCAAAAATTACGGGCGCGATCGCGGACGGGTTCCCTCCTCTCGACTTTGTTTGTTGGATCTAACAATTTCTCAGAAATAGTTAAGCTGTAATGAGCGTTTAACTGTGGCGAAACATAGTGTTGGATCTAATAATCTCTCATAAGTGGCGGACCAACAAAAGCATTTTGATTCCTGACATCAATTCAAGGATAACTGAACATTGTGTACATAGAGATAACACAAGTACACGTCAACTGATAGTAGCGAACCATTATGACTCCTTATCAGTGCAACCCTCTTGCTCTTTAGGCGTCAAACCAATAGAGAATTCAGATTCATTCATCAAGGAACAATTGGATTACAATCATCGGCTAACAGGCTGCATACAGAAGCTGTAGTCGAGTGCCACACACCCAGCCTAGAGCTACCTAAACCTGATTGGCAAACATATCTCACAGCACCTAAGAGTCAAACCAACCGAGAATTCACAAGTTCGTCAGCTAACACTCCTGCACCTCTCGCAGTCCAGGTCGCTGTCCCTTGCTCGCATTCAGTTAAGTATGTGATTCATCATGGTTCTTCCCTCCCTTGGTTATCGAAAACTTTGTCCAGGGTCATGTCCTCGAGCGCCACCAGGGTCGTCTCCAGCATGTCGAGGCCAGACTGGTTCGCGAACGTCAACACTGGCAAGGCCTGCATGGAAATATAATGTTGAGCTGGAGTTTCAGACATAAGTATCACAGATTCACTCCACAAGCAGCAGCGTTTTGACTAGTTATTATCTCAAATTCAGAAACTAGTTTCACTCTACAATTAGCAGGGTAATGCAATAGGGCAAACCTTTAAAGAGCAGCAGAGTATAGCACTAGCATGATGCCAAAGGGTTTTTAGCACTGCTTCACAGTCGTTACTGTCTGCGGGTTTGATAAGCTCAGCCCCAAAATGAAATATGCACGAGCAAGCAGCATCAGCACAAATCCAAGTATTTGGAACGCAAACTAGCTATCACAGACCACACACCTGTAACTCTGGCTAATCCATCTGGCAAGTGTGGATAATTTCCTGTTGTTGATAATTTGCTCAGAACACAAGTCTCTATCTCCTGCAAGTACGACCACAGGAAGGTGAACAACCAGTGGAATTGTGAATTTTACTGCTTAAATGAAATCATGGATTTGCATGATTTGTTCTGAAAAGGCAAATGGAAGGAACTCTACTACTTACATGCAAACTGTGTCCAACATTTATTTTTCGGAGAAATCTTTGACCATCTATGAGTGAAGCTAAGCCCAGAGAAGACACTTGGTTACACCTCGATACATCAATACTCTAAAACAGGTGAGATTGAAAATATGGTAAGCACAGCTGGCGTCATAGTTTACAGTATGAAGTCCATACGAGATCTGCATCCTTGCAAGGTGTTATACCTGAAGCGAGTTGCACATGCTTAGCATTTGTAGACCATCATCATCAATAAACAAGCAGCTGACCATCGCTATGTCCTCGAGCTTCTCAAGAGTGGAAAGTGATCTAAGGGATTCATTGGTCACCTGGGACACAAAGCATAAAAAAATTGAGCATTCTTGGATACGAACAAGAAACAATCAGAACAATCTCAGTACATATAGAGATCATTGAACTGAATTTGAGATTGAGTGGCTACCCTACCTTGAGATAGGAGATGTCAACGCTACGAGCTCCGGGCACTTCTTGGAGAGCAGCTCGCGGGTCAGGAGGGCAGAGCCGCGTCGGAGGCAGTGTTGGCGCCGACATGGCTGCTAGAGGCGGGGTACCGCTGGATCCGCCACCGGTGAGGGAGGGCGCCGCGCCGTCGCCGCTACTCCAGGAGGGCCAGTGCCGCACCGGCGGCCGTGGCCGTCGAGGCCTCTGCGGACACGACCTCGCCGGCATCGGAGGAACGAGGGCGATTGGGGCCCAACGGCGGTGGCGGCCAAGAGGCAGGGGTTGCCCAGTCTCCTTCCATCGGCAGGGGTTGAGCGGAGGAAGACGGGATCGAGCAACCGTGGACGAGCGGCATTGGGCGGCTGCTCGATCACGAAAGGAGCCGCCGGCGGTGGTGGCGGCGGCGGTGGGGAGAAAGAGGAACCCTAAAGAAATTTTGTAAAAAAAAAAAACAAGAACTATAGTAAGCGAATCAGGATCTCAAAACTATACTACTCAAAACATAATTTGAAGTTACCATTTTACCCTTTATCAAAATAAAGAACTACGAGAATGCAATTGCCGCCTGGTCTTAATCCCCACATTTGGGGAGAAAACGGGAGGAAATTTTTTCCCCCCCCCCACCAACCATAGACACATCATTTTCCTCCCGTTTCCTCCGACCTGTTTCCTCCCGTTTCCTCATGCCTTCGTTGTCGTCGGATCGATCGCTCTCGGTTAATGTGAGCCATCAAATTTTTCTCCAATTATTGTAAAAAATTTCAAATTTTTAAGGTAGAGTATCAATACTGTATACACATTTTAAGGAAAAAACGAGTACAAGATTACATATATGCCCTAAAATCAATCACACATATGGAAGAAAAATCACTCGAGTATCATATCCAAAGCTTATTATGCAACGTTTCATATCCATTACATAAATAATATCAAAGTCTAATAAAGCGGGAAAAGATAACTAGCACTTCGGTGCTACTCAGGGATGGCCCACTGGTTGACATCAAGCCTAGAACTCACCTTGAAACTCTACCCATCCGGGATTTTCCAAATGTTTGTATTTGACAAGTACAACATGGAGTATAAATGAGGCTAAAAAAAGGTTAGACACCGGTTAAACTACATTTAGCTTCTAGTTGATCATAATTTTAAGCATTAGCATCAAGAATTCCCAACAACCCATAATCATGAGATATAAACAAGTATGAACAAATATCGATTCCACTCAACCTTGCACATCTTTATAAGACAGATTCTAGTGACCCTTTCAACTGTTTCCAAAATCACCTGGAACTCCTCGTATGTAAGATCCTCTTTTACAATAAGCTCTTCCAAAGGTATTTTCTCCTTAGGTACTCACAAACACCTCTTATGTTGAGACACATGGAACACATCATGTACCCTAGACAAACTAGTAGACAACTTTAGTTGATAAGCCACTTCACCATGTCTCTCTAGAATCTTGAATGGACCAGCATACCTTGGAGCTAACTTCCCTTTCACATTGAATCTCTTAACACCTCTCATTGGTGATACCTTCAAATAAACATAGTCACCCACATTGAAGTTCAAATCTTTCCTTCTAGTATTAGCATAACTTCTGCTACCCTTAAGTTCTCTCTAATATTTCTTACTTGTTCATCAACATCTCTAAGCACATCTAGTCCAAACACGACCTTCACTTATTTGATTCCAAAATAGGGTTGTTTTACACTTACGCCCATTCAATGCCTCAAACGGTGTCATCTTGAGACTCTATTGATAACTATTGTTGTAGGAGATCTCTGCATAAGGCAAACTCTTATTCCAACTGGTACCATACTGCCAAGCACATGCTCTCAACATATCCTCCAAAACCTGATTAGTTCTCTCAGTTTGTCCATCGATCTATGGATAGATGTTAACTGAGTACCTCTATCGAACACAATCTTCTTCGAACCCCATGCAAGAAAACTATCCTTTCCATGTACTCCCTCCGTTCCAAATTGTAGTTCACTTTGGCTTTTCTAGATACATTGATTTTGCTATGCACCTAGTTATACACTATGTCTAGATACATAGTAAAAGAAATAAATCAAGAAAAGCCAAAGTGAACTACAATTTGGAACAGAAAAATCAACTAATTTAGGTCCATCATAAGTGGTCTTGACAGGTAATAAGTGAGCAACATTAGTTAACCGATCCATTACTCTTACCCAAATAGAGTCATAACTTTTTTTCGTGTATGTGGTAATCCCACTATAAAATCCATACCAATTTCTTCCCACTTCCATTCAGAATCTTCATTGTTGTAACAATCTGGTAGGTCTCTGATGTTCAGCTTTCACTCATTGACAGGTATCACATAAACCCACATATTCTCGCTACATCTCTCTTCAAACCATACCACCAATACTTATCTTTAAGATCAAGATACATCTTAGAGCTACCAAGATGAATAGAATAAGTTGACGTGCTCATGTGCTTCCCTCAAGATTGCATCATGAATAAACTTCACATCAGGCACATCGATCCCTTTCCCAAACCATAAAATATCATTATCATCAATATGGATTTACCAATTACTACTTTACCAGTGTTGACGCTTTCGTTAATGCATATAATATGACCGCCAAATCAATCTAGAAATAAGAATGATGGGTTTTTTATTTATTATACATCATTTCTACATAATCTTAAACATGTATAGTTTTTCGAGATTTTTGTTAGCAACATTATTTCTTGATATTTATTGCAATGTGTGAGACCGAGCACTCAACATGTAATTGCTTTAGTGATTTAGTGGCATATATTGACATGTTTTGATATAATTTGATAACAAGATCTTACCTACTACCTTTAAGATTGGATTTGATATCACTAATATAAAACCAACATAAATTTAGGAGAAGAGATGGCCGTAGAACTACCTTCACCAAATCTGTCAAATAACTATGCATTTAATCTTGGCTTCGAACCAACATTCTAGAGGGTAGTCTACCCATATCCAAGCATAGCAAGTAACATATTTTAAAGACACCTATATAGATATTTTTATTCTATATAATATATATATATATATAGGTATACTATGTATTATGTATTACCCCGGGTAGTGATTAATAATCGCTACCCGAGCCCAACTTGGCCGGCGTTTCCCGCACCGGTCCCCCCGCGTCCCCTACTGGCCGCTTTGGTCCCAACCCCACGCGTGTAACGTGTTCGCCGCGGCGGTTCCGAGCCAGCCGGTCCCTCTGTTTTTCTCGAACCCACCTTAATCGCCCTCTTTTCGTCAAAAAAAAATCACCTCTGCTTAGATCGTGGGATGAGCCGGAGGAGACGCCCGGTGCGCCCGGCTCGTCGCTCGCGACGCACTCGCGGCACCAGCTCTCTCCTCGGCTGCCGGCGGCGGCACCGCTTCGACCAATGCCCGCCGGCACTGCTTCTCAATCCATCCCCACCGCACCGCTTCTCAACCCATCGCCGTCGGCGCTGCCCTCACCCTAGAAACGGCGCCCACCGACGACCCCGGCGGTGGCAGCCCCTCCGCGGTCGCTTCCCCTCCGCCGGTGGATCGGATCACGACTCTCCTTCCCCATGCCCCTCCTGGTGGTGACCACGGCGGCGGGCCCCTCCCCCGCATCCGGCCCGCGGCATGGCCATCCCACGGCGTCGGCGACCCATCTCCCCTTCACCAACAAAGATCGGGCGCCCCATCTCCGCTTCACCGGCGTGGTCGAGCCGTCGTGGGGCCCCGCAGCCGGCGTCCTCGCCGGGCCCTCCCCCGATCCCCCCGTGGCGGTATCCCCGCCCCGTTCCCCGCTTCCCACCCACCAGCACGGCGTCACACTGGCCTAGTCAACGGCGGAGGGCTTTGCTAGTCCTTCTGGAGGTTTGTTTCATATGGAGAGGGAGATTTGTTCTCATTTTTAAGGTAAACCATGTTACACGCATGCAGCTTGCCATTTTTAGGACCATGCAGAAGGGCAAGGCAGAATCAACATGCAATCCATTGTTCTGGCTCCTGGATTCTTTCTTTGTTATCATGCTCCAGCCATTTGTTTCTTTGATTGGTTTGATTTGACATAGATTTAGCAACAATATGTCATTTTTCAGATCTATACGATGACATTATAAATAGATCAAGGAGACTATTTTAATCTTGTCACTTTATTTGCAGTCTTATTTACTTATGAGCTTGCTGAACTGGTAGTAATAATTAATCACACCCTATGGTGACACTCACCTAAGAAACTATCGTGCATTTGGCAAGATGGCACATGAAGGGATGTGGTCCAGGGATAGCTTGGCAAGTGCTAAATTAGCATCCACTAGTTTTCTTTCGGTTATGCATCTTGTTGAGTTACTTTTTGACTGGATAAACTAAAATTATATCAGTAGAAGCTTTTGACCTGCAACTTCCAATTTTATTCTTGATATCTATAGTTTTGGGAACCTAATGGATGGGGGTAAGGGGTAATTTTACCAAGTAGCAACCATGTCACATCATCTGTCTTACAATTTGTGCAGGAGTCAGAAAGACCTGGCAACTATGTATTAATGCAATCAAGTCTACTTCACCCTTATGGGAATTAGATTCCAAGGATCAGATAAGTATAATTGATCTCTTTATCTCTCTATTTCTTTTCGGTTCAGGGTGTTATGAGAAAAAAGATATCTAATTAGAAGATGATCATACTATGAATTCAGTTAATTAGTCATGTGATTTCTGTTCTTTATAGATTGCATTCTTCTTCCCTCAAAATATACTTCCTCCATCTCAAATATCAGTCATTTTTTTTGGCATGTAGATTTTGCTATATATCAAGGTGTTGCTATGCACCTTTTAAAGTGAAAAACGACTTAAAATTTGAAATGGAGGGAGTACCTAACCGGAAGATATCTAATTAAAAGATATCCAATTAGGAGATAGAAATTTCTACAGATGTATTATCAATGATAAACCTAATTCTATGCCAAGATTGTATATAATTGAAGTTTTTCTGGTCACACATGAGAATATTTGTGACCAGTCCAGTTTAGCTGTAAATATTCGAGGTTTCAATGGTTCACTAGTTTTTTCAAGTCACAAATAACAACATTTTCTACTTGATTAGTGTTGTTGCAAATAATTTATGTTTTTAATTTTCCCTTCATGTCATTTCATAAGATGAAAAGGTTTTTACACACCTTCTGTCAATCTAATTATACAGACCATAAATTCATGACATGGTTGTTTCAGGCACTACGTACCTTTTATACAGTATAAATCCAGATGCTTACCTTCCCAATTCATTGGATTCCTTGGAAAAAAGCTTGGATGGGACCTTATCATATTGTCATGCAAGATGTATTTGTTTGTGCATGCTCCAGGGAGTACTCTGAGGCAAGTCATTGAATTTCGGTCATTGTACAATACTCAATTCACTCTGTTCAAATACCAGCAGCCTGCATACCCATGTGCCTGTCAGATTTTTTGAGTTAATTGACTATTGATAGGAGGTTGAGGGCTAGGATATGTCAGTGGTGTAGTTCTAACCAAATTTGCTAGCAGCAGCACAAAACTTTCTCCTGACAAGATTTTTTTTTTCTCTCGAACTTGCTTGAGAGCTGTGTGTTATTTCATTAAAGTTAAAGAAAACAAGACTTACCAAATACAACACCGTCCTAGAGAAGATTTTACCTTGTACTTATAACAAATGGAGTTTTTATTTACTAGTGCTGTAACTCGGCAACTTGGCCGGCATTTTTTAAGTTTCAGTCATTATTCTTAATTTCATGATACAGTGATGTACCTTTAAGCAACCATGACCTGCATGTACTATGCATCTATAATAACAATGATACATTGAAAATCTTAAATAGGAAGAGTTGGTCCGTGTCTACTATGTAAGTAATAGCTCAAATTACTGAATACAAAACCATTGTCAGTACTATTGAAATTGTATTTGCCACCTGATGAGCTTCACTAGTACTAACGTTTGGGAAATATTGTGAATTACATGTGGCACGGTTTCAGTAGTTATCCACTTTCTATCAGCTACTGAGTAATATCTAGTTCTGGTCATATATGAACTCTTTTTCTTCACTTGCCAATTTTGTTCATGTGACCTAGTTTTTTTAGCTATATCGTTTACAATCTAGATCAGTAGATATTAATTTACTGCAGCTCAGCATCTAATGACCATGCTTTCCTTTTTGAATATGTACTCGTCATCTGTAAATTTTTAGTGACCACCATGTTGTTCTGAAAGTCACTAAATAATAAAGTGTTATAAGACACAACTAGCGGACATACCACAACAGGTATACTGAAAAGTCACAGTCCATTAGAATTTCAGGTTGCGAGGTGCTTATAACTGTATAGACATCAATTAGACATGGTATTTAGGCTTTGCAAATGTTATTGAATTGTTCTCTTAATTTTAATGCCACTTCTGAAATACTTGATGCTAAATTGAGCTTGGGAGACACATGATAGACTTTAATTGAAGAGCAACTAAATCATTTTCTCTTTCCTAAAATTATATTAGAAATTTAGTATAGTTCATTTCTGATATAACATAGCACAACAGTGGCTAATTTATATAACGTGCTGCGGACTGAGGAAGACATAGGTCAACAAAGAAAACACAAAAGAAGCTACCTTGTACATCAATGCATATGGAATAATAAAAAGATTGAAGTACAGAAATAGTATGCAATCTTAAATGTTGTGTTCACCTCTTGAGATTTTATTTTAGGTTCGAAGACACGAGAGCTCTCTAGAAGTCTTGTTTGGATGAAAAAAAAATAGATTGAAAGCTTGTTGTTGCAGCTATGCCTGCAGTTCATCTACTGTGAGCTGCTGTACCACAACAGCTTGCCAATTTAGGTTTGATCATTGCACTTTAGATTATTTCCATGTGTGTAATCATCTATTTTGGGCCATTGTGGCGCATGGCACTACATCTTTGCAGCTAAATTCTTTTCTTGATATATCGAGTATATTTCTTGGTTGCTCTTCTACCACCAATTACATAATAGAAATATTTTAGCCTGAAAAATTAATTAATTCTTCCACTCTAATTTCAGAATTGTCTCATTCATTACTCCCTAAACCATCTGTTGTTCAACTATTGATTTTTTTCATGACATCAATATGAGCTTGGGAGTTGGCCATAGCATTTTGTGTTGTGCCACCTTACGTCGGTGCATAAACATTGCTCCTCGCACGGACTTTGCCTTACATATTTACATGTCCATGTTTGTGGTAGCTGATCCAATTGCTTTAATTTGTGTGTTTCATTCATATGCGAAGGCCGGGAATTGGACGAGAATGACATCTTTATTATTATTTTTTCTGTTCGAGTGGGTTTTAATTTAGATTTGCCTGAATAATTCGATTCCATCTTCTGTTGGCTGCTATCAATTTATCATAAATTATATCTCTCGTTCCTATTTAATGTTTTAGGATGTTGATCTTGTCTCGGATATTCTTGTTATTTTAGAACACACTTGTTCAAAAATCCTTGTTGAGATTAGGGCGCTTTCATGATTTAGAGATATTATTTTTTATAATATCTCGCTAGGTAGGTTGTTTGTTACGAATCATTTTTACTTCTTACAACTATAGCTGGGTGGCAAGTCTTCCGATCACTATGCAATTACTATTTAAACTTATTTCGTAGATGTAGAAAATAAGGGGCTGTCATGTATACGCTGAGGTTCGGATATAAAGAATGTGGATTGGGTCACTACTTTTTTTTCTCATGATGTATCCTTTTTATCTCATTCCATGTGTTAAGAAACCATTGATAATTACATTTACATAGTTGGTCGTGCAGCTAGGTGCAATATCAAAGAAAAATCATTTATTTTCGTTTGTCTTTGAGGAAGAAACAATGGTTAACAGATTGAAGGCGACCGGAATTAAAATATATGTACATATTCGAAAGATTAGCAACAAGATTTTTTGTTCCTAGTTCTTAGTTGATTATGGTTGATCTATGCAGTAGATGACAAGACAAGTTTTTAGAATGGCTCTTTGGTCTTAAGTAGTAGAAAATTTGACTGCTGTTCATACCATAGAACTGCCACTAGTTATTGCATTTATCATGCACGCCTATTGGTTCAATAAATTCTTTTCTGGTCTCATGTACAAACAATTATCAATCCCCGACTATTTATCCTTGAAACCATAAAATATTGTTCATGTCTATCGTAAAATTGATGTCGTGGCTACAATCCAAGAGGAATGCTTAGTCTACTATGCTATGTATCTTTGTTTCCGAGCCTTCTTATGAGGGATTACTCGTCGGGGATAAGCGGGAGTAGGTGAGCAATAATCGTCATTTATAGTGCATCTGTAGTGTATCCTTAGTTTACCGGATTTTTGCATACTTATTTCCCAGTTATGTTAGCTTGAATGTCCAATAGTCGCATCATATTTGAGTGATTAGGGGATATTGTGCCCTTAGTGTGTACTATGTTCTATGTATTCACAATGCATTATAAGTCAAGAAAAGTGAAATAGACCTCAACATCCGTAGGGATGGTGTGTTACTTCAAGATGCATCAAGAGATCACTCGATGAACAAGAAAGCTTCATTTTGACAACAATAGTTATTTTCTAGTTTCTGATCCATAATTTCTTATGTCCAAAGTTATATGTAGCCCGAAACATTCATTTTGAACCCACCTGTTGTTCCCTTTATGTGATATTACAATATGTATGCATGGCACTCTGTTTTAAATCATTCAAGTTCCCCTTCTTTTGACAGTGAAGCAAATGGTGGTTGCCATTAGAGGGGGCGAGAGAAGAGGGATGTATTCTCTTTTTTTTTTTCCCCAAGAATAAAGTAATATAATTTGGCGTGAGTTGTTGCAACCCCAATGTTTATGATTCCAATGTAGGCTATTTAGCCGCCATAAATTATACTTGTGATTTTGTGGAATAACTTGTACGTAACTACAAAACTATGTGTATTCAAAACGCAAAGTGTATCGCGATGTTTCATGATTCATTTTCTTTAGAAAATGTGTCCAAAAAAAAAATGTTTATAATATATGAGTCGTGCGATTATAAAGGTTTCTTAGACGTTCACTCATCCCGAAAGCTAGCGGTGCTACGTGAAAAATCAAAGAAAGAAAATCAGCAGCAATAGCCAATTCTTGGACGTTCACACATCCCAAAAACATCATATCGGACCAAAAAACAGTGGTCCACTTCACGTTGCCAAAAAAAATAATAATAAAGAACAATAGGCAGCAAAAAAATCATTTGCAAGGAAAAAAAGTCGGAATCAACCACGACAAAGAAGAAATCCGTCAAAAAAAAAAAAAACGGAGTCAACCACGACTCCACGAGACCGAAACAGGCAAAAATAGAAAAAAATTCGGCCTCAACAAAATATAAAAGCTCTGTCATTAGCGGGGGGAGTACGGGAGGCACGTGGGGGACTGGCTCGCTATGGGCGCGAGGGCGGCCTTGCCGCGGACCTGGTTCGGGCGCGCTAGGTGGCTCGAGGGACTGTTTAATAATCAGTACCACGGTACTACTTACATGTGTGTTGAAACATGGCTCGAAGAGTCACTTCTAAATTTTACAATTGATTACATGTGTGTTGAAACATTCCCTATGGAGAATGGACACACGCAATGTAAAATTAGGTTCGCTATTCGCACTAGGCAGATAACCAGGCAAGATCGGATTTTATACATCTCTAGGATGGAAGCAGCCAATATCACTTAATTAACACACAAAAAATATGTTGTGCAAGAATATTTAATTAATGGCACTTGAAAGGATTGGATACATACTCCTCTATGCGAATGGGGCCTTTATAAGGGGACCTCCACCATGATATTGGGACCTTTTGTGCATCTATTGTTGACAACAACTACACTATATCATCAGTCTCATAACTTATATCCAGATCTGATTCATTTTTTATGTCTATATATATGCAAGGTTCTCATAACCACCATATTTTTCACAACACTCTTGATTGAGGCGTATGACTTAACATACGCAAGCTAAAAACTTTCAAGCCATTATAAACCAAGCCCTTCGTCAAATGGGTGGTTAAACATGGCAATATGGTGACTCTATTTTCACTTCAAAGGGAATCTAGGAAAAAATAATGTGACTCGGGGACATTTTGGACTAATGTTGATGGTAGTCAATAAACCTTGTGAACGATCTTGTGAAGCAAAGGAGAGTGCATGTTGGTATTTCTTAATGTATGCGGAAGAATCCACAACTGTATGGAATTACCGTTGTAGCCTTCATTTGGAAGTATTCAGGGTATCATATTTCCACGGGAACGATGGTATTTCTTCTAGCTAATTCATCAAGGACAACACAAGGGTAGAGATGGATTCCTATAGCTTTTGGGTCTTATGGATAGCTAAACTTTACTTCTACTTGCTTACTTCGGACATCGGAGTACACCACATGCGCCATAGGCGATACCGGCCTATAGTTCTACGTTGTACCAATGTGGGAGCCTATAGTTCTAGCCCTCATCAGTATGGTATGAGGCAAACGAAGGTAGCCTCTATCCTAGACACCACATCCATGTTATATATCGACTACTACTCTAGTGTTGATTAGGGTTATCCGTCTTGTACCAGGGCCCGACAATAGAGCATCCACCATGGGGACGGACGACAAACCCGCAAACAAGCTTGAGTGAAGTCTAACTAAACAAAAGACATAAAAGACTATAAGAACTACAAACACTTACTTGGACAAAATCCTCGTTAAGGAGCCAAGCACTTGTTTGCATAGGTACAATCTCGGGAGACACCGACAAGCCCGACGCTTCCCCGCTCTCTTCCCTCACTTCTCTCTTTCTTACTCTAGCTAGATACTAAGGCATAGCCCTTCGAAATGAAACTGAAATACCAAAAGTGGTGCTCTTGATCATGTGTTGCTCAACGTTGGTGGCCTCCTTTTATTGGTGGAGAGGAGGAGGGAACATTTCCATGGAATATTCCTCATCCCCTCTTATCCTCAAGCAAGCCGCCTTTCTTTGGAAATTCCCACCGCGAAGCCCCATGCAACTGATGTTGCAAAGCCACCTACTGCCGACGAGAGGAGCCCTGAAATCGCCATGGAGCGCACGCGTAGAGCCATGCCCTAGAAAAGCGGTGGGGGAGTGTTTCCTAGGAGCCAGGCTGAGGGGTTAAAAAAGTAGCTGGGGAGCCTGGCTGGGAGGTGGCTCAACGACATCAAACACAGGAGCCTGCAGCTGGAGGGCATGGGCCAGACCGTGGACCTCTACCAAACACCCCCCTTAATACCCACATTTGAAGCGAATACAAATCTATTACATGTTTTAGAAGTACAGATTCAGATAATTCAATTTTCATACACCCATTTCTATCTGTATCTGTCGGTGTTTTGAGAACCGGGGTATCCCAAGTACCGGCAATAATTTATAGGTTGTGCGCGCTCCCCCCCGATGGCGTGTGCGCGAGCTTGGAAGACGAGGGGTTTATCCCGTTCAAAGCCATGGGGCCCTACGTCCAAGCAACCGTGACCTTTCGTATTACTCGCGCACCAATTGTGCACAAGAACCAAAGCGGTTACAAAGTGTTCTTGGGAATGAAGAAGGACTTCAATCCGGATTGAGATGGCTAAGTGTGAAAACCTAGTGGAGGGGATCCGTTCTATAGTGGCATTACTCCCCTTTTATAGTGTAAAGGAGTGATAATGTATACAATACGTGTCATGTACAAACGCTTCGTGTTCGTGTCCGTCGCCCGGGGAGGGTCTTCCGGGAGGGGCCAAATGGTGACCCTCTGATCCCTTTATGGTCCACAGTCGGCTTGGTCCGCGTCATGGCGTGGTGTCGACGTCCCCGAGGGTCCTTGGACTCGTGTCGTGGATATGAGGCTGCAAGCAAATGAACAGATAGAGTTGTGTTTTCCGTGCGGGGTGACGTGTGTGTTAGCTGTTCCCCTTTATGTCCCATCAACGGGGGATGCGAGGAGATAACGTGTCGGGTGAATCGGCAGGGCAATCGATTGCCCCCCGCGCCGTGGGCTCGTGAAGCGGGTGCATTAAATCTTGGCTGCTCCCCACTACCGGGTTTGGCTCCCAAGGCGCGCCCGGGGTGGTGTTTCCTGGAAGAGTGAAGAGCCAGTGGCCGGGGTCCTCTATCCTCGGGCGAGGCGGAGAGTCTCGCCCGAGGACCGCCGCCCCGTCGTGGGTCCCTCGGGCGGCGCAGGATCGCCTCCCGAGATCCCGCGTGTCCTCGGGCAGGCGGAACTTAGTCCCCGAGGCTTCGCCCCTCGGGTCGGGGGTAAGTTGTGGTAGAAGCGGGCCGTTCTGGGTCAAGGCGTCATAGTACGCAGCAGATTTTGGCCCATATGTGGATGGGCTTTGATAAACCTATCGTGGGATTGTCTTCCCCAGATTTCTTTCTTATTCTCATGACGATTCTGTTGGTCCTTATTCTTATTATTTCGGAGACTTCACCCCAGGCCCTCCCCGGCCAATTTGGGGTGATTTTTAGTAAGTCGGGCCTTGCCAATCGAAGTGTTTGTAGACGGGCCGCCTTGGGCTTCCAAAGGGGGCCCAAGAGAGTTTTCCGTGACGTTGAGTCCTTCTTAGCGAATCCGCGGGTTTGGGGCCGGCCTTCATTCTCCTGGGCGTCTCTTAGGCTCAAAACGCGCGTCTCAAGTCGTCAACTCCGGCGTCGTCTTCCCATCGGTCCTTCTTTTTCGGGCCTTGGGGCCGTGCCATCCTTCATGGGCTTGTTTTCCCTATAGGCCGATTATTTTTTCGTCCCCCACGGTAGCCCTCGAGCCCCCCGGGGAGTAAGATGACTCGTTCGGGGTTTTGGCAATTGGTTCTTAGTTCTTTGGTCTCGGGACGGGTGCGCCTTGGCCTTTTCCGTTGGGTGTAGCCCCCGAGGCCTCGGAGGAATATTTTTATTCCTTAGAGGGCTTTTCTTACACGCTAGTAAGATTTGAACTACCCACTAATCTCTTGTAGGACATGCATGGGAGGTCCAGGATGCGGGGGCGTCCGAGCCCGCGCTTATGTGCGCAAAGGTCTTTCCAAACCTCTCGTCTTTTTACTTACGCTCCTCTCTGCCGCCTTCTCTCGAAAAGGAGGAGGAGGGGGGTTGTGTCGAGCCCGCCTGGAGCCGAGGAGTATGGCATACCCGTTCAGCGTTGTAACAGGAAATCTAAGCGGAGTGCCCGTACCTCTCTGGGAGCAGGGTCGGCTATGTGGTCGAGGACTCACTCCATAAGAACTCTCGGTCCACCTAGCAGATCCTCGGATCCCGACAGGTCGGGTCCCGAGGGCCAGCGGGCGTCCCACGGATGGGACATCTCTGTAAGCGGTTACCGTAAGTCTTAGATACGTTCAGGAAATCTCAAGCTCCTGAGAGCTTAGGCTCGGCCGGTTGTGCATTTCCCTTCGGCCCCTTGCTCGGTTGTCCTGAGGCAGCTGTAGAAACCCGGAGGGCCCAGCTTAGGATCCTCTGGACCGTACGGTGAGCTCATGGCTCGGCGTTTCCTTTCAGAGGTTACGCGATGCGGTGATTTTTCACTCCTGCCCGAGGGCACGGAAGCGCCTTCCCCGGGGGGAGGCTTTTGAGTTTAGGCTATGGCCTTGCGTTTTTGACCCTCGGGCACGTTCGCCCGTGTCTGGCGCACCTTTTCAGCCCATATGCGGTGGTATCTGCTTTCATTGGATAGGACAATACCCTGCTACGTCTGTATAGGCTACCGCCCACCGCATTTAACTGCTGGGGCCCGCTGGGCGCCTGGGGTCGCCCGCCGTCAGATCTGCTACACGCTCCCTGCCTGTGCTGGTAAGGTTAATCTTGGTCGATGCGCTTTCTTCCCCTATATATTTGGGAGCGGCGCGGGTATCGTACAGATCCTTATCTCTTCTTCCTTGTGTAGAGCTCTTCCCAGTGTCTTCCGTTGTTCCTATAGAAGAAGAAGAAGAAGGCGTGGACGGAGCGAGAGAGAGATCTAGATTGGTCGTACCTAACCTCGTTTTTTGTCGTAGAAGAGGTCCATGGCTTCGCAGGAAGGGGGGGCCGTCCTTCCTCTCGATCCCTTTCCGTGGCCCAGGTCGTCGGTGACGGAGGTGAAATTGCAACGCTTGGTGGATGAGGGTCTCTTGCGTCGTCGCTCCGACGATTCGCGGCCGGAGTGGCTGGTGCCTGATATGTCTCACGAAGAACCGCAACCGCCATCCGGATATATCGTCAGCCTGATGGATCACCATAGGCGAGGCTTTGGTGTGCCGGCATGTCAGTTTATGCGGGCGATCCTGTACTATTATGGTGTCGAACTTCACCACGCCGTCCCCAACTCAATTGCTCGAAGGCCGATTTTCGTCACCCTTTGTGAGGGATTCCTAGGAATCGAGCCTCACTGGGAGTTATGGCGGTGGTTCTTCAAAGCGGAGCTGAACACCCTGAGTACCGGGAAACCCGGTTCGCCAAGGCGAGCGGTGCGGGTTGGATCTTGCATCATTCAACTCCGGACCTTGGATAAACAGAGGAAAAGTCGGGCGGATGAATACATCCCTTCTCGTCTCGCGGCTCGAACAAGGGGTGGCGGGAGGAGTGGTTTTATCTTCGAACGACGGAGATGGTCTCCCGGCTTACACGGGGCGTGATTAAGGTGAAGCCAAATGGATGGCATGACGGCCCTCCCCAATCCGCACAACGTCATCCGGATGGCCTTCGATCGTATCCTCCTTCTTCGTGAGAAGGGTGTAGATGCGGCGGCGTTGTTGCCGCCTTCTCTCATCGCCGGTGTTGCCTTTGATGGCTCGCCCCTTGTGTCTTTGGCGGATGACGGAGGAGGTGGATCTCACCGCATTTCGGATGTCATTTGACAACCTTTCCTGAGATGCTCGATGCTTGCCGTGTTCGCGTGTTTAAGGGGACAAGACTCCCGAGGAAATCCCCAAAATTGCATTCGCCCAACCCGCGGGGTATATTGTCTTTGGTAAGATTTAATCATCTTCTCATATCCCTGTTTCGCTATTTTCCTTTCTTTGTTGTGGTTTCTTGCTTTGATCCCCTTTTTCCTACACAGGGGGATTTGGTACACAAGGAATCGCCTTCGCCGGTGCCTGAAGACCAGGCCCGCAGGGATGCCAATCGCACCCAGAACGAGCGCGAGTGGTTGAGGAAGGCTCGGGCGAATGAGAAAAAGGCCCAGAGGGGTCGCTTTGAACCATCGGCGTCGTGGAGCGGAAGAAACGTGGTGAGTCGGAATCTTGACCCACCGATTCGGCCGTCGTCGCCGGAAGGTAGCGCGAATACCCAAGAGCGCCGGGACGCGGTGATGGGGTATTTCCGCATCCCGAGGAGCTGGATGAGCTGCTCGAATGCGCTAAGCATCGGGCCGCCAGTGGCGGAGAATCCCTTAAGGGTGAAGGGATGCTGGTGACCCCGAACTCTTCGTCTTGAACGCGCATCGGGCGGATGCCGGTCTTGGCGTTAAGAGCGACTCATCGTCTCTTTGGAGTGGGTCGTGCGGGACGGAACCCTCATCTCTATCCTGTTCTTTTGACCTTGTCCCAGCCGACGATAGGGGCGGGCTTAAGTGTTAAGGATCCATTGTCTCCCAAGCCTTTGCTCTCCCGCTCATCTGCTACGCCGAAAGCTACCCCAAAATCTCTGTAAGTTGGGTTGTTTTCTCTTGCTCTTGACAACCTTTTTTGTTTTGATTTGGAAATCATTCTTGCTTTCCTTGCCGAGAAAGAGGGGGCCGAGGTACTTGTATTTGCACCCTCGAAGCAGCCCTGGACTAGTGCCCCGGTCAAGTTTCGGAGTTGGACCCCCGCGTCGTCTCTGTGACGCTCCTTTAGTGTCATCACCTTCTTTGGCGGTTTCTCCTCCGATTGATTAATGATCCGTCCAAGGAGGCCGGTATTGCTTTGTTTTCCAGCCCTACAGCCGCCGAGGCACCCTCATCAGGGGCGTCGGGTCGCTCGGGGCTGGATATCCAGGTTCCGGGGGGATCTTCCGTTCCGCTTTTCCCTCCATCGCCACGATGGACGGCTGCTAATGGTCCAGCCCCGGAGGTACCTCGGGTTAAGGGGTCGTCTGGAGTGAGTGCTATGGAAGTGGACCCTTCCGCGAGGCGACCCCAATGTCGGAAGGTACCCAAGGCTTGCTTGAGAAAATCCCACCAGAGGATCCTCCTGAAGTTGCTGAGTTTTCGACCTCTCCGTCGATGACCGGCCGGTGCCCGGCAACCGATAGCCCTTCAATCTTCCAGCCCGAATGTTTCCCTCTCACGAGGGGGGCCTTCAGATCTGGGAACCGTGAGTTCCATGGTACCGTGGTTAGTCGTAATGATCCTCAGGATTTCTTTTGGTCAAGTTTCCCTGGCCCCCGAGGGGATTCTTGGTGTGTCCCAATTTCACAGGACCCTCGGGCGTGGGGAGGGCCTGCACTTGAACTCGGCCGGTCTTCTGGCGGTGGAGCTCCGTCTTTGGTGATTCACGATCGTCCTGAGGTGGCCGCCTGGGCTGAGCATGACCAGATCCGGAGGTGGGCAGTTGACGGATTGCAGGAGATCAACCATACCTTATGTCACCGGCTTTCTCAGACTGTCGAGGTTTGCCTATTTTTTCTCTGGCTTAGATTTGTTTTCCTTTGTGTGTGCTAATGGCCTTGTTTGTGACCGTGTTTTTCAGGTTTTGAAGAAGTCTGCTAGGGAGAGGTCCGAGTTACTGCGGAAGAATGCTTCGAACTGGGACTTCCTTTGCCGTACTCAGCTCGAATTGGGTCGTCAAAGGGAGGTGGCGGCTCGCCTTTCCCAGTTAACCATGATCGGGCCGCCGCTGTGAGTTCTTGCGGGCAGAACGTGCTAAGGCTTGGTCTGACTCGATTAAGGCCAGGACTGAGGCAAACCAGGCATTCCAAGACTTCAAGGAAGGTCATGCTGAATCTCGAAAACTGCTCAAAAAGGCCCGGGCCGAGCGTGACCAGGCTATGGAGGAAGCCAAGAGGCAGTCGGATATGGCCAATTCTTTAAACATTCGAGTAGAGGAATTAGCCAAGGAGGTAGATTCAGCAAGGAAGGAGGCGGAGTCAATTCGAAGCTTATCCCTCAATGAGCATAATGAGATGCTGAAATGGAAAAGGATGTATGAAGGTATGATCTTTCTTGTATTGGTTGATCTTTTTGACCGCGCCTGATGGTCCTGTCCCATTGCTTTGGTCTTTAACCCTGTTCCTCTTTTTGGCAGAGGCGGAGAAGTCACGGGCAGGGGCGGTGGAAGCTGTCGCCGGCATGTCCCAATGTCTTAATGTTGAGGAAAACCTGCGCAAGGATTTAGAGAAGGCCATGTTGGATCATATTGATCGGGTTGGGCCTCCTAACCTGGCGCCGGGTGCTTCGTTCAAAGTCGATTGAACGCTCTCGGAAAGTACGTCCAGGGGAGATTCGGGCGCTTTCCGTAATGGGGTGAAATGTTGTCTTGTGGTGATGTGCTCACATTTCTCCTTGTTGGACAAAACCTTAGAGATCCTCTCTAAAGGTTTCTTCTTGGGCCGGAATGACGAAGAAGAGGAGATCGCCGACGAGAAGACTGATGAAGAGAAGGCCGCCGAATTCTACGCTCGGGTGGAGGGCCCAGCGGATGTGCTTGCCACCCGTTTCGAGGATGAAGTAGCTCCCCCCTCTTCGCCTGTGGAATTAGGACATGAAGCAGCCCCCGAGCCCATGGAGGTATCTGCTGACGCTACCTCCATGCGTATTCCGAGAAGCGGTGATGATGTTGCCAATGATGCGATGACTCCTTCAATGCCATTTCCGGATGCTGAATCGACGAAAACTCCAGGACCATGAACGTTTGTTGTTGTTTTTTTTTTGTATCCTGCAGCTCACGGGGTCGCTGTACCTGATTTCTCTGGGCGCATTGATCGCTCAGAAACTTGGTGGTTCCGCCATTAAATATTTCTCAGGTTGCTTTCGCTTTTCCCTTTCACATTGATAAAGCGACCCACAATCTTGTCTGGCTTCATTCCAGAATTCTTATGAAAAAGCCTGTTGTGACTCCTTGGACTAAGAAAGCCTTCCTGGTAAAGTAAAAAACCTTCTTGAAGCCTTCTTTAAGTAAAATTTTTCCAAGTGACCACCATAAGATCGTAAGGGGAGGGGTTCCCCCTCTGGTAGCCCCGAAGTAGGTTTTTTGTCTGTGTTTTGAGACAAAAACCTATTTTGAAGCTTTCCTACTCTTGTTTTCTCTGGGCATGGCGTATGTAGTTCATGCTTCTTTGTACAGATCCGACGAAGTATCGGCATGTCTCGAGTTTTGAGTGCTCTGGTGGCATAGGGGCCCACTGGGTGCTTATGGCTATCCGCCGCTGGATCCATTCGATTGATCTTTCGTCGTGTCGGTCGGGCCAACCCGACGGTTTCCCATTTCTCCTATGTATTTGTAGGTTCTGCTGGCGGCGTACGGCCTCCTTTTATCTCCCTCGCATAGTACTAGTTCTCATTTCCTCCTGCTGTCCTTGGGGGAGGCTTGTAAGCTTACGCAGAACAGTTGGTAGTTCTTTGTATTGCCTTTCGCCATATTGACTGAGTCAGTCGAAAAAATTTCATGCTTGAGGTCCTTTAAGATCATGCCATTGGCTTTTTCTGTCCTACCATTGGTCTCTGGGTATACCATTGCAGCAGGCGTTTTATCTTCCTTTTGTAAGATTTCGAGATGCCAAATATTGAGAGTAAGTTTTGGCATACTCCTACCGCTTTTCAATCTGAGGGGTGACAACCCGGTAAGGCTTCAATTTGCTCGGTGATCTCTTACGTCGCAATCCCGACACGTGTATAGTTTCCTTGAGCACTTTTTCAAAGGGGTCTGATCTCATCATATTCCCATATGGTGAACAGCAAACTAGGCCGGGGTGGTCGGCAGAGCCCGTGTTGGGGAACGCGTCTTGTGTTTCTTCATCATCTTCGCTCGACGATCTCTTGTTACCGTTTGGCTACTCTCCAAGGGGAGCTGTTCCCCCAAGTTTCACTTATGTTTTCTCGAGGAGGGTCCCGTAGCCCCCGAGGGGGTTGAATCAGCTCCCGAGGGGGTCTCCTGGTCTCGGTGTTTACCAGTAGGTTGGTAGAGGTCCATGGTCAAGAGGTTTGGTGGTTCCTTAGCTCCTGCTGACGCAACCCCTTCGAGCTTGTCCGTTGCTTCATCTTACCTCTTCGGGGTATGCCGTTGTCCTACACCATGGGACTTGTCTTCCGGTTTTCTCTTTTCTTGGTGACATACCCCTATTTTGAATTTGTGATTGGCGGGGGCCTTCATCACTTGACTCGCCTCATCGGGGTCCCCTCTTGTTCCAAGGGTAGGATCCCCAGGTCCGCCGTAATGTGGAAGCCGTCTACTTAAGGCTGTATATTTTGCTATATTAGTCAAAACTGGGATGTACAGCCAGATTCATACCTGAGGTGGACCCCGAGGGGCGAGACGAATGATAGGCCTGCCCCGCTTCTTTCCTTGTTAAGTACTCATTGCGGAACATCTCCCGTTGTTTTGGATCCGATGGGCGCCGAGGGTAGCCGGATCAACTAGGTAGATGGGTTCAGGGGATATTCCTCTACTACGCCTACCACTCCCTTGGGTTTTTTACTACGGTATCCCCTATGCATGTGATGCCAGGTTGGCCATACATTGTTGATACGTAGTTTTGGTTTTATTTTCCCCTGAAGGGCATGGTGCAGTAGCGTTACATCCCTGTAGTGGTGACGCGGTTTTAATTGACCCGTGGTAAAGATAGAGGGGACTTCAGGTTATGTTTCATGGTGACTGATGTAGCCTCAAAACACATCCAGTATTTCCCCTTCTCCTCTTTTCATCATTACAAGGTTTGCTAACCCCTCCGGGTAGAACACTCCCATTTTTACTACTGCTAGTAAAAGAGGTGATTCATAACTCGACCATTACATTAGTCCCAACGAGTGGGATCATAATAATCGCTATCATATGGCCCGAGTTTGGGGTCTACAAAAAGCCCCGTGTCGGGTGATATCCAAAAATCGGATGCCAATCATGATGCTCCCAATAAGCCGCGAGGAGCGGATGAAGTGCCGGCCGTCCGCGGGCGAGTAGTTCTTCGATCATCGGTTGGCGCGGTTGCATTCGGTATTGCCAGCGCCACGCCCGCCGCCATCCACTGCGGTTCGCCCGCACGGGGGATTCTGGATCTGTTGGGGCGCGGTCTTCTCGCGGCGTTATCACCCCTTGGATCTCTTGGCGTCCGTCGTTTGCTTATCACCGCGTTCTTTTGTCGTCATATGCGAGTTTGCCGTCGGACTCGTAGATCTGCCTTCCTCTGAGTAGCTCCGCGGATTCATCGCAACTATCTGGGTTTGCGAATCCGGTGGTTTCCTCCTTGTCGCCCGGTGTCGACGGGCATGGGAGGAAGGTCGTAGTAAGTTGTCCTCCTTGCGCCTCTGCTGATGTCGCATCTCTTGGCGGCGACGGTCATGGCGCCGGTTGCGTCTTCTTGAAGATTGGGAGCGGTTGCTCCCCGGTTGGTCGGCAACAGGAGGCGCCTCGAAGTCGTGGCCTAGTACCCTTAATCGGAGGCTTTTGCCGAACTGCGGCGGCGTTCCTTGGCCGTACTCGCTCCGGCGAGCAAGGCGGGAAGGAAAGAGATGCCGCCATCTAGGTTTGTGAGAAGTTGTTTTCGCACAGCGCTCCCCTACCTGGCGCGCCAACTATCGGTGTTTTTGAGAACCGGGTATCCCAAGTACCGGCAATAATTTATAGGTTTGTGCGCTCCCGCCTTGATGGCGTGTGCGAGCTTGGAAGACGAGGGGTTTATCCTGGTTCAGGCCATTGGGCCCCTACGCCCAAAGCCTGTGACCTTTCAGTATTACTCGCACCAATTGTGCACAAGAACCAAAGCGGTTACAAAGTGTTCTTGGGAATGAAGAAGGACTTCAATCCGGATTGAGATGGCTAAGTGTGAAAACCTAGTGGAGGGGATCCGTTCTATAGTGGCATTACTCTTCCTTTTATAGTGTAAAGGAGAGATAATGTATACAATATGTGTCATGTACAAACGCTACTGTGTCTACTATCTAGAGCTGTTAGGCATGCCATGCCCGAGCTCGGACCTCGGGTTCCCAGAAGGGAGTGCCCTGGTGTGGACGCGTGTCTTGGAGTCTCTTGTGTTCGTATCCGTCGCCCGAGGGGAGGGTCTTCCGAGGGCCAAATGGTGACCCTCTGATCCCTTTATGGTCCACAGTCGGCTTGGTCCGCGTCATGGCATGGTGTCGACGTCCCGAGGGTCCTTGGACTCGTGTCGTGGATATGAGGCTGCAAGCAAATGAACAGTAGAGTTGTGTTTCCACGTGCGGTGGTGACGTGTGTGTTAGCTGTTCCCTTTATGTCCCATCAACGGGATGCGAGGAGATAACAGGTCGGGTGAATCGGCAGGGCAATCGATTGCCCTGTCATCGTGGCCTTGTGAAGCGGGTGCATTAAATGCGGCTGCTCCCTACTCTTCGGGTTTGGCTCCCCAAGGCGCCCGAGGTGGTGTTTCTGGAAGAGTGAAGAGCCGATGGCGGGGTCCCTCTATCCTCGGCGGCGAGGAGAAGTCTCGCCCAGAGGACGCCGCCTGAGGGTCGTGGTCCTCGGGGCGGCGGCAGGATCGCTCTCGAGAGATCCCGTGTCTCGGCGTAGGCGGAACTTAGTCCCCGAGGCTTCGCCCCCGGGTCGAGTAAGTTGTGGTAGAAGCGGGTCGTGCGGGGCAAGGCGTCGTAGTACGCATGCGCATTTTGGCCCATATGTGGATGGGCTTTGATAAGCCTATCGTGATTGTCTTCCCCAGCATTTCTTTCTTATTCTCATGACGATTACTTTGGTCCTTATTCTTATTATTTCGAGACTTCACCTGGGCCCTCCCGGCCAATTTGGGGTGATTTTTAGTAAGTCGGGCCTTGCCAACCGAAAGTGTTTGTAGACGGCTGCCTTGGGCTTCCAAAGGGGGCCCAAGAGAGTTTTCCGTGACGTTGAGTCTTTCTTAGCGAATCCAGCGGGTTTGGGGCCGGCCTTCATTCTCCGGGCGTCTCTTAGGCCCAAAAACGCGTCTCAAGTCGTCAACTCCGCGTCGTCTTCCCATCGGTCCTTCTTTTCGGCCTTGGGGCCGTGCCATCCTTCATGGGTCTGTTTTTCCTATGGGCCGATTATTTTCGCCCCCCAACGGTATCTATAGTTGGATTGGTTGTATTGTTCCGGCTTCACTTTTTTTTTTTTTTGCAAGGCTAACTTGACTTTTCGTAGCACGCCCTCGAAGATGACTTCGCCAGCCACTACCCATCGCCCCATCCATGCGGAAGTTTTTTTTGAGATGAAGACTAGTGTTGGCCCTCGGGTAATCTACAAAAAAGTAATGGCCTGCTTGGATTGGAGAGGATTTTCAAAGGAAAAACAAAGGAATGAATCCTATAGGAAAGTTTCCTCTATTTGTTGTTTGGAAATGAGGAAACTTGCATTGCTTTCCAAAGGAAAGGATAACCTTGCTTCACAAAACATAGGGGAAAGCATCCAAGGAAACGTAAGAGAAAATTTCCTACAATGTTTCTCAAGCGTGAAACCTTTTGCTTCTTGGGCACATGTGACGTTTTTTCATGTGATCCAAACACCCTAAAGTTTTTATTCATATGTTTTCAAATCCTATAGTTTTCTATTTTTTTGCTCTCTATTCTATTTCTGGTTTTTTTTTTTTTTTCATTTCTTTGTTTTGCATTCTAGGTTCCAAACAGGCTCTAAACATTTTGGTTTCTACGTTCCAAAACCAACACCCCTAACTAGTTTTAGTGGGATCGTTTTTTTTTTCTCAATTTGGTTTGGTGGAATACTTCCAGCAAGCTACGAGTACAAGCTACAGTAGCTCTGCGCCGTCAACATCCATGGCTGCCTGAACTCTAGAGCATTCACTGCAGCCATGCATGATCAACTGTCCTACTCCGTACATTCGATCAACATCTCCAGGAAGCAGGGCATTTACCCACACACCAACTAAGGCCAGCCTCAATGGAGAGTTTCACCTCCCGGTTTCCAAGATGTGAAACTTTGACATGAAATAGACGCCTCCCTCAATGCACAGTTTCATTGCACAGTTTCATAGGCTCAAGGGTCCCACAACCTCTCTCTCATTGCATGGTTTAATTGCATAGTTGCATGGTGAAACTCTATTTGTGTCTCATGGGGGTTTCACACGTTTCCAACTCATGTGAAATCAGGCCCAAAGGTTTCACCATGGTGAAACTCTTTCCTTCTCTCTTCTAGGGGTTTCATGTAAAAGTGAAATTTTGCTGATGTGACGCCGCATTTAATGTGCATGAAACACCTCATGAAACTCCCATTGAGACTGGCCTAGGAGTACTATACTCAACATCACAGCTGGCATCTAATTGAATGCACCACCAATCAATCTAGATTCTAGGTTTAGCTGGCCTTCTGCTTTTACACATTATGGGATGCGTCAGCATCCTGACATGTGCAGCATGATATCATACTCATGCATATAATATAGTATTAAAGCTAAACACCGGTAGCATGTTTTTGTTTATGGCAGTTTAATTGTTTGATGTGAATGATTGAAGCTGAACGGGTTCAGAGAGTGGAGAGTGGAGAGTGGAAGGTGAATGTGCCAACATTTGAAATAATTGCACTTCGAGTGTAAGTATTGTTTATACATCGAGTGCATGTCATGGAATGTGGTGATTGGTGAACACAAAATACGCAAGCCTTCTCTCATGGGTGGTCATATAGATTAAGCAAAAGTCCAATTAAGACGACAGCTAAGCGCTCCTCCTTGGGCCTGAACAAGATGTTGGGTTGTACTATTAACTGCATTTGAAAGACGGGTGAATAGTCCGATCGTGAAAAAAAAAAACTATTGACTATAGTCAACATCACGCTAAGAAGCTTTCGCGAAGCTTGTAAGGGCTTGTTTAGCGGAGCTTCACTACGAACTTCTTCGGGGTGGACTCTGTGGATTCCTACCAAACAGTTCAAATGTAATTGGATTCTCGTGGGAACTACGAGAATCATTTCTCCATTTACACTAAACCTGTTTTCCACTGCTCCCTATTTATTTATCATATAGGGATCGTTCACGAGCACAGAGCCGATGGAGAATGGAGAATAATCATTGATGCTTTACATGGCTTCGCCAGGGAGAAAGGGGAGAGGAATGGAATATATAACTTTTATAATAAAAGAAATACGACGACGACCCGAGCAAGTCATCAGTCAATTATTAGGACACATCAGAAAGCACCAAATTCTGCCGTGCCGATAAGGCTCTACCGGATGCCTGTATGTGCTCCATCGCCCTCCTCAGCTCCTCGCCTCGCTCTCCATGATGCCGTGGCATTGACTCAGGCCGGGTCAAGGCGGCGCCTTCTGCCACTGCTACAAGCAGCAGGCCTGTCAGTCACCAGCCAGATAAGCCAAGCAATGGCGTCGGACAACAAAGTAGCTTCGTCCGAGAGTCCAATGGCGCCCGCCGGCGGCGGCGCACAGAGCCACCCTCCTGCAGGTTCCTCCACGGAGTACCAGCTGAGGAAGTACCTCCTGCTGCTGGCCACCCTGGTTGCGACGGTGACGTACGTCGCCGGGCTGAACCTGCCGGGGGGAGCCTGGCAGGAGGACACCGACGACGGGAAGCACCACGCGGGCGACCCGATCCTCCAGTACGCGCACCTCCACCGCTACCTCGCCTTCTACTACTGCAACGCCACGGCGTTCGCGGCGTCGCTCGTGGTCAGCCTCCTCCTGCTCGTCCTGGACGGCAAGAACACGGGCTGGTGGGAGGCCCTGCTCCGGGTGGTCATGGTGCTCGACCTCCTCGGCCTCATGGGCGCCTACGCCGCCGGCAGCTGCCGCGACAAGTTCACCACCATCTACTCGGCGCTGCTGGTCTGCGCCGTCTTCGCCTACGTCGTCGTCGCTTTTGTCTTCTACCTCTTCTCCACCGACCGAGGCCGCGGGCTAGCGAACCGGCTGCCCTGCTGGAAGCAAGGCGCCGGCGGCGGTGCCCATGCCAGTGACACTGACAGCAGTGAGCGGCAAGAACTGCACGAGGTGCTGATGCTGCTGGCCACCTTCGCGGTGACCATCACGTACGTGGCGGGGCTGAACCCGCCGGGCGGCTTCTGGGGAGACCAAGGACGGGCACCAGATGAGCGACCCGGTGCTGATGCAGCACTACTCGAGCCGCTACCAGGCGTTCTACGTCTGCAACACCACCGCGTTCGTCGCGTCGCTGCTCATCATCATCCTGCTCCTCGACAAGAAGCTCACCACCAGGCTCTCCGTGCGCTCCTTTGCTCTGTGCGGCCTCACCGTCACGGCGCTCCTGGGCCTCGTGGGGGCGTACGCCGCCGGGAGCTGCCGGCAGCTCGACGACACCACCTACGTCATCTGCCTCATCGCCGGAGTTCTTGCCTACATCTTCCTCCAGGTAGCTGTAGCTGGACTCAAGGATCGCTGCAGCTGCTTCAAAACTGCTTCCAGTCGTCTGCAATCACTGAGGGGGCGTTACTGCGGCTTCGACGACAGATCATCATCAAAAGACCAAATTCTTCCACGAGATCAGAAGCAGATCAGCAGCGGGTACGTTGCTCATCAATTATATTTCCAGCTAGCAGCAGCAAGGAGTTGATGCTTGCAATTTAGGAGGAACCGTGTGTATGATTTGATTCTGCTTCGAAATTAACGTCTGGGAGCACTGAGGAGTTGCTTCGTTTCTTTGACAGATCCCAGGACCAAAATAAGCCAGCAGATCCGATTCAGAACAGCAACCGGTATGTATTTGCAAATTAGGAGTCGATCGGTTGCAATTTACGAGTTAATTAGGAATAACTCTTTGTTATGCTGCTTGCAATTACGAGCTGCAGGGACATTCCCCAGGATGAACAGCTGGAGAAGGAGAAGGCCCTTGAGAAAGAACGGCTGGAAAAGGAGAAGGCCCTTGAGAAAGAACGGCTGGAAAAGGCCCGGTCTCTCGTCATGTTGCTTGCGACGCTAGTCGTGAGCATCACTTACAGTGCAGGAATGGATCCACCAGGTAGAATAAATCTGTTTTTGGTGTTGCCCCAACGTTTGTTTTTAGCTTTTTATGCTGTATTTAGAACTGATGATGGCATCTCCACTCTCCAGCACTGTACCGTAGGAGTATCTTGCTTTGTTAAAGGCAAGCAGGCATCTAATCTGTCTTTTTTTCCAAAAAAAAAAAAAAAAACTGGACCCACCCACCACTACCAGGTGGCCTGTGGCCCGACACACGAGACGGACACAAGATCGGCGACCCGATACTCCTGACGACACACCCGACCCGGTACAAGGTGTTCTTCTACAGCAACTCGGCGGCGTTCGTGGCGTCGCTCATCGTGATCCTCATGGTCCAGAGCCGGTTCCTGCTCAAGGGCCACACGCTGGAGGCGGCCATGATCCTGGACCTGTTCGGCCTGATCGGCGCGTACGCCGCGGGGAGCTGCAGGGACGAGACCACCTCCATCTACGTGGTCGCCCTGGCCGGGATCGTCCTCGTCTACGTCGTCATCCACATCGTCCTCTTCACGCTCGACGACCACAAGCCGCCGCCGGACAGCCGCCGCTCGGACGACGCGGAGCAGAAGCTGGAGAACCGGCGCGAGGTGCTGCTGCTCCTCGCCATCCTCGCCGCGACGCTCACCTACCAGGCTGGGCTCACGCCGCCGGGGGCTTCTGGTCGAAAAATGAAGGCCGGCACCAGGCGGGCTACCCGGTGCTCCACGACAACTACCGCCCGCGTTACAGCGCCTTCTTCTACTGCAACGCGGCGAGCTTCATGGCGTCCGTGGCTCTCATCGTCCTGTGCTCGTCAACCCCAACCTGTACAGGCCGGGGATCCGGTGCTACGCGCTCTACGTGTGCATGGTGATGGGCATGTTTGGGCTCATGGGAGCCTATGCCGCGGGGAGCTCCAGGGATCTGCGCACCTCCATCTATGTGCTCACGCTGGTTGTTGCCGTCTTTGCCTTTATAGCTCTGGAGGTAGTCATTTTCTGGGTTAAACCCTACCTCAAAGAGCATTGGAAGCAGTGGTGGGGGAAAGAGACACAGGAAAGTAAAACTCAGCAGGGGGGGAAGACGCCAGAAGCACCGCAACAGGATCAGCAGCTCTCTGTCGACTCTGGATCGTCAGAAGAGAGGAACAAGCGTCTTCAAGAAGAGAAACAGAGGAACAAGCGTCTCATGCGTGAGTACTTGATGCTGCTAGGAGTCCTTGCTGCGAGCGTAACCTACCAGACCGGCCTGAAACCACCAGGTGGCCTGTTGCAGGAGGACAACAACGGCGACGGTGATCACTCTGCCGGCAGCCCCATCCTCCATTACATCAACAAACGCCGGTACCATGCTTTCTTCTACTGCAACTCCACGTCCTTCATGGCGTCTGTCGTCGTCATCATTTTGCTCCTTAATGACTTAAGCCGCAGATGCTTAACGAAACATGCTCGTGAAAAAGATGGCTTAAAATTGCCACTGTGGCCAATGCACACTGCTATCTTCTTTGACATGCTCGGCCTCCTGGGGGCCTATGCAGCAGGCAGTACCAGAGACTTGCAGACATCCAAGAACGTCATCTACTTGGTCATCCCTGTTCTGGCCTACATTGCAGCCTATGCAGCTATTAAAGCAGTGTCAAGCCTCCGCACAAAAAAAAGATGGTGATGGTGCCAGTGCAAAGAGCAAGTCGCCTGAAGAACATAGACCATCTAGCACACATGAAGAAAACAAGTGAAAAGATCCTTATTTCACTCAGTTGTGAGTCACCCATGTGTGCATTAATATATTGAGTAGTTGATTGTTCATATGTACGTGTTATCCAAAAGTTATTCGCTGGCATGTATCCCAGGCATTTTTAATTTCTGATGAGTGATAGTGTAACCGATCGAGGGCGATCGAAAAATCCATTTCGCTTCTACATTACCTGCAAGTGTGCCCAAACTTTTTAAAAAAATCCTACATTGGCACGTGTTTCATTAAGAGAAGTGGGTAGTTACATAAGATACACCAGTAATCCATAGACGGATCCCATAGGCATAAACAAACAGCAAGAAGAAAGGAGGGGAGGGGGGGTAGGGCGCACCCTCGACCTTACAACACCAAGCCGAACCTATAACAACATAAAACTCAACACCTAAGTAGCCAGCAGCGATCGCAGTCATAGACAGCAACATCGGCAAAGCATCCGCTAGAACTCCGGGCGGCAAAGCATCCGTCCAACCCACCTCGGCAACAAAGCATCTGTCGAAAAGAACGACGACCCTAGTGGCAAAGCGTCCATCGAACCACCTTGGCGGCAAAGCATCCGCCAAAAAAAAGCTCCTCCGAGTCACTAAGGGAAAATCTCTCAAGACCACGGGCGAGGAGGACTCACCGAATACATCGGTGGCAAAACGCCTACCCAAGCAACGAAGAACACATCGACAAAGAAAGCATCCGGCCGGAAACGAACACGACTACGACTACAACAACCACTAGCTAGACAAACCCCCATGAGGAGAAATATGAAGCGCAGATAGGTGCAGCAAGCGAGAAAGGTGAACGCAGCAACCACGAGGGAGGAGAGGTGGGCTGTAGAGATTCTTCATCAACGCCTTCAAGAAGGGAGGTGACGCCGAGGACGCCATCGCTGCTGGCCTTAGAGAACTAAGGCGAGGCCTTCGCCGGATGCATGGAGGTGACAGAGCATGAGACTCGAAGATGTCGCCTTCAAGAAGGTGCGGCGCCAAAAGGCGTCGTTGCCGCCCCGCCCGACCACGCCGGGCTGAGCTTCGCCGCCGAGCTCCATGCATCTTAGTCCCGCCATGAGACGAGCGAAGTCGTCGCCATCGACGCCGTGGGTCGCCATCCACGCCACCACGGATCCCATAGGTGTCTCTATGAGGAACTGGCTCTACAAATGATCCAGACCAACTAAAAATGATGTAGCAAAAATAAAATTTATAATTTTTTCAAAACTAGGTTGAATGAAAACAAACTTTATATTAGAATTGTAGTAGTCGAAGAGAAATGTGACTTTTTAGTTAACTATTTTTTTTTTCAAAACCATTTAGAGCCCAAAAAAATATGTTTAAAATTTTCAGATTTGAAATTTATATTCTTTAAATTTTTTAAAATATTTCGGATGAAGAGATGATCTAAATCAAAGTTATAGTACTCAAAGAGATATGTAACCTTATAGTTGACTACTTTTTCATGAAAGTATTTAGGACCCAAAATTATGTTTTAGATTCCTGATATTAAAATTTATTTATTTATAGTTTTCCAATGGACATTAGGTGGAAAAAAATGAGTTAAACTAAAGTTATATTACTCAAAGAGATTTGAAACTTTATACTTGGCTACTTTTTATTTGAAATCTCTATGTTTTTTTTGCGGAACTGAAATCTCTATGTTTGACATAAGACATTTTGAAGTTCAGCCCATATAGGTCTATTTGTATTCATTGTTGAGTTTGGATTAGACCAACATATAATACTTTTACCACCATCTCTGGTTTAACTCTTTTACATGAAGCATATACGAAAACATAAGTGGATTGGTGGTAATGTATGGTTCACTCAGCACATAAAAAAATGAATCTAAACCGTGTGAACCTAAAGCATTAAATTGGGTCCAAATATTTTTTTATTTTTAAAAATTTGAAATTCAATTTGTTTGAATTTTTTAAATGGTCTCGGGTGGAGAAACAACTTAAAACAAATCTTTAGATGACATTATAGTCGATGACTTTTTCATTTGAAATAATTGGGAACCGGAAATATTGTTTTAAATGCACAAATTTTTGAAATTTGTTTTTCATTTTCAAATGATTTCAAATGGAGAACAGTATACACCAAAGTTGTAATGCTCGAAGAGATATAAAAAAAAATGCAGTTCAAACATTGTTCATTTAAATTTGATTAGAGTCTCACACATTCATTACAATATTAAAGTTAATATAAAAGGGTTACATCATACATAAGGGTAAGGAAGCAATGCGGGAGTATATATGTGCATCGTGCTCGGCCTCCCGCCCGGGGCACGGCACGGGCCGCCGTGCCGGCCCGAAAGCATGCCGTGCCGCCGTGCGGCCATGGCATGCCGCCGGCGCCGGGCGGTAGGGCGGCAGGAGCGGCGTTGCGTTGGTGGAGGAGGTGAGGAGGCCGCGGCGCCGCGCTAGTGGAGGAGGTCGGGTTTGGTTGCGGCACGCGGCGGCGGGGGGAGCTTTGCTCGCAGCGGCGGCGAGGAAGGTCGTAACCCTCGCATACTGGTCGTGCTCGGTTGTTGTTCGTGTCCTCTGCGTGGAGTGGAGGCCCGGGCTGGGGGGAGTTAGGTTTGTTGTGGGTGTTATGGGCCTCTTTGATGGTTGGGGCTGGCGGCATGTTACATGGGATTTTGCTTGGGCCGTTGACATCCTGCTTGGAATTTTAATCACCGGGCCACATCGGGTCGTGCCTTTGCCAGCCTCGTGCCGGGTGGCGGCCTAGGCACGGCCTGTCCCCGTGCCGTGCTCGTCTTGGGCCAAAACACGGGCTACGGGCTGCATGCACATATATATGCGAGAAGGCAATAGTCTTGACCTCAATCCCCCAGGCACACACTTACGTATTTGGTGCAAACATTGCGTATAGGGTCTGCAGCCATCTCTAGAAATCAATTCTAGAAGCAGTTGGATAGTCATCTCTAAAAATTGTTCATTTCTAAAGTTACATGGGTAGAGTCCAACTAAGCAATCGCCTCAAAAAATCTTCTCTATAGCAGCGATTGTAGCTTGCGGGACTCCACAATATTTGTTGGAGCCTCTACAGATCCCACAGAGAAGTTCATGACCTGACAAGGAACATGAAAACAAAATCTTCATTTTTTAATACAAGAGCTGTCAAGGAAAATAAATCAAAATATTGCATAATGGAGTTGTGATCTAAGAGCGTCCGCGGTGGTCGTTCTTTCCTTGGTTCTATATTGCATCGACCCCGGTGCACACACTCGTGACCTTCGGTTCTATAAAAAAAACATAGAACTAGGTCCTATGCATAGGAGCGAGTCCGATGAGATAAGGAAATGTTAGAATATAAGTGAATTGTCCACGCCTCCCCATCACCTTAAGCTTTTGGGTTGAACCTGGTTGGTGCATGCAACTTAATAAGAAAGATTCTCCTCTCCTAACCCTTGTTTCTCTCTTTATCGTTTTGGTGCTGCATGCCACACAAACTTTATCACCGCACGGTTCCATACATTGCAATGGTTTTAACACACGAGAAGTGTGGCTGGTTCTATATACTGCAGATGCCCTAAAGACTCAACTAAATCTTGCATAACGTCATGTTGCCACGCCATGGTGTGACGGAGGCGGCCAGTTTGCTTGCCTCGCTTGTCACAGCTGCCACAGGTTCGCCACGCAAAATGATAAAAGAACGGGAACCAAAAGGACAACAAAAAAGACGTGCCGGCCAAAAAATTTAGTGCGAACCAAACACAACACCAGCGTGGCTGCTGTGGCGCGGCACATGGCCGTAAAACACCCCCTAAAACATTCACTCGCACCTCTACCCTTTGCAAGCAATGCCCGACAGACGTTCTGGGCACTTCCGCCGCGGCAGCAAACATACTCACACAAAAGTCCAGCTCGACGTCGACGGGACCCTAACCGGACTCGGGCCTACACCCTTCGGTGCGTCCCCATTTTGCTGGGGGCTGCTGAGATGTCTTACCGTTTGGCCGGGAAATCTTCTCCGGTTTTCCCAGCGCTGCTCACTGGCCGTGCCCTTCAGGTGTTCGTGGTAATGCCTGTACGGCCCCGTCCGCGGCCTTGGCGGGTGCGCGTGCGACGGGACATCCGAGGCTGCCAGGGAAGGCGATTTCAACCATCATTCCCGTGGCTCGTGCACGGTGCAGTGCCAGATTACCAGTGGTGTGAACTGGGGTTTGTCAATGGGGAGGTCCCTGCAGCATATGCTTTGCGTTGTCGCTCTGCACAGATTCCATTTTAGTGCTTCTGGTTACCCATCTACCCACCATTGCCTTCAGGTATTGAAAATTCTAGCAGCTTTTCTTTTGCGTATCTTTGCATCAATTCATTTCATAACTAAACCAATCTCAATATGCTATTAGCAATTGGGCATGCTTGTTTGTTGAATCTGAACGCGTACCTTACTACCTCATGACTTCACTACTGACTGGAGCCTGTGATGTGATTCTTTACGATGCTCGATGTTCAAGCTCTACTGTCAAGTAATTGACAATTTGGATACCAATCGAGTCGTGATTAAACAAGGTACAACTTACCAACAGCTTATTGGTTGACACAGCTTGCATAGGGCTTTTAATATGCCATGGGCATCAGCTAATAGCTTTAGTTACACATAACGTGGCCATTGAGGTGGGGTCTACTGAGTATTCTGTCCAGTCTGAGAAGTCCTCATCTATCATGCTGATTGCTCCTAATTCCTTTGATACATTCCGTGCTTGCTATATGACGATGAGTATTGTAGTGCCTTCCAATACAGCCTATGTACCTATATGAACACTACATTATTGGCCTAACAGAGTGCTTATTTATTTGTAGACAACTCTCTGATAGAACAGGCAATCGAGTCCAGTCACTAGGGTGTGTATGTGGCTGCTAAATGTTACCCTTTTATGGAGTAAACAATGCCCTCTGTCTTAGAATTGGAGTTTTTCTGGGACTGAAGCTGTAGGGTTTATCTTTCTATTTTTGGGTGAGAAGAAAAACTTTTCTTTTTGTGACTTGAGAAAAAAAGACTTTGTACATGCACTTTACTGTCCTTGTCCCTCTGAGCTCTAGCCTGTGTAGACTCTCAGAGTTGACGAGGACCCACTTAGTACAAGTCATTCCCACTAAGTTGAAAAGTCACACATGCATGCTCTAACAATCCATCTGGAAGTTGTCGCCTGTGGGGTCATTTAGCCTTTTGTTTTGAAAGATTTTTTTTTAAAGAAATCAATTGAGCCTTCAACGGGCCTTCAACTTGTTATCTTCGCTTGGGGCATTGACCTCACCCAAGTCTTCGTCTTCCTTCTTTGCCAGCTGCCAGTTTCTCCTCTCTTTTTTGTTCAGAACCATCCTTGAATTTCTTCTCATTCCAGAAATATCTTCTCTAACTCTAAGCCAAGAATCCCTTGCTCTCTTCTTCTTCCGATGCATGGTTAGAGGGCAATTTCACCTGAGAGGCCGAGGTTAACTTTGTTGGAGAACAAGCAGTCATATGGCCAGCACCGCTGCTAATCTGGAAGCAAGCAACAATCACAATGAAGACAGCACCACACATGGGGGGCAGTACAGGGAGCTTGTGGTTACCAGCAACACCAGGCAAGATTCCGGAGTAACAGATTTTGAGCTCCTGTGGAGACTGCGGAAGTATCTGCTGCTTCTTGGTATACTTGCTGTTAGTGTTACATACAATGCTGGATTAACTCCGCCTGGAGGGTTCTGGTCCAACAACACAAAAAAAGGAGTTCTGGACATGATGCAGGTGACCCTGTCCTTCGGGCTATGTTCTTCCCACGGTATGAGGTATTCTTCTACTGCAATGCAACAGCCTTTGCTGCATCTCTTGTCCTAATCATCTTGCTTCTGAGCAAAAATGTGACAAGGCAGAAGTTATGGCTCCGCTCAATGCAACTTACCATGATTCTGGGCCTGTTTAGCCTAATGGGGGCCTATGCTGCTGGAAGCTACAGGGCAGTAAAGTCATCCATTTACATCTGGGTTCTGGTCTTTTCTGTTTTCATATATATTATGATCCATATCTTAGTATTTATGAGAGTTGTTCCAAAATTTGTTTCCGAGATTACAAAATGGCTGAAAGATATGGCAGTGTTTGTGCAACATTGGATACTATCCTGGTGTAGTTTTCATATTGACAGGAGTGGAAGGAACAACTCCCATGAGAAAGATATAGAGGAAGCTCGCAAGTTCATTTTGATGCTTGTGACTTTTGCTGCAACTGTGACATACCAAGCAGGGTTGAGTCCACCGGGTAGTTTTTGGGCTGAAAATGATGACAAGAAAATTCCAGCTACATCTATGCTTCGCAGTAAAAACCTTGCTCGATATAATACTTTTGTTATTTGCAACTCAACTTCCTTTGTTGCGTCTTTGGTCACAATCATACTGCTTCTGAGCCCAGAACTGAGTGGGCATGGCATCAGATCCAAAGCAGTGACTGTATGTGTCGTTGTCGACATATTGGGCCTGGTTGGAGCATATGCTGCTGGGAGCTGTAGGAGTGTGGTGACATCTGTCTCTGCTATTTTGATTGCTGTTGTAGTATGGATCTGCTTTGCAGTTTTAGCTGGGACTTTTGTTAACAAATCTGTAGCAGACTGGTTTAAACATATCAAACCAGATATTGTGAAGTGCATGAATAAACTTGGCCGGGTCTTTTCATTGAATCTTAGCAGCAACAGTTCAAGAAAGCCAGAGCATGGAAATTCTTTTGCAAGTCATCAGCAAACTGCAGGTTGCACAAAAGATGCAGCAGAACCAGAAAGTCCTACGGTAGACCATCCTGTACATGTTCTAAATATTAGAGACGGTGAATCCCCTGGGAAGAATCAGAGTCCAGGCAAACAACAAGCCACAACCATTGAGGTGATTGTGTCCGGCTCAGAGGACAAGCAAACAGAAAATAGCAGCAATGACTCCTGCAACCCGGAAGGTCAGTCTACAGGCCCAAATTCAGTTGCGAACGAGGCTATGTCTGAAACTGAAACAGGTAATCCTCTTATGAGATTTTACTATTTTTGTAAGGGATAAATAATAATACCAATATGTCTGACTCTGATTGTCAACCAGCAGAAAACATGAAAGATGGAAATACGGAGGATGATCTTAAAACTCCCACTACTGTGGCTGGTATGTCTAATCATGAGCATCAATTGGTACCATAGAGTTCAAAGTATGATCAGGAAATCTTTTTTTTTACAGATGATCAAGAATCCACAGACGTGGAATGCTTGTCAGAGATTGCATCCAATAACCATAAATGTAGCCACCAACAGTTTCAAGGAAAAGAAAAAAGCTTCTGATCAGCATTTGAAAACCAATGAGATAGAGAGTATCGGAACTAGTGATGTTGCTAGACCTGTTGAGAATGACAACACTGGCATGAATGAAATAGCTCCCGAACAAGATGCCAGGAATGTAAATGCTGGTGCCAATCCAATTGATGAACATCTGAAGAAGTCCCGGACATATCTTCTTCTTCTAGCCATTCTTGCAGTATCCCTGACGTATCAATCAGGTTTAAATCCACCAGGTGGTTTCTGGTCACAAAGAGAGAACAATAATTTAACTGGTCATCCCACCCCTAAGAACACTCATCATCGTCCCTATCATTTACCGGGTGATCCCATCCTTGAGGACACTCACCATCGACGCTATATTGCATTCTTCTATTTAAATGCTATCGCCTTTGTTGCATCCCTTGTCATGATTATTATGCTCCTGAACCGGAGGATGAGCAACAAGGTCATAAAAAGATATGCACTGCAGATAACAATGATAGTAGATCTTCTTGCTCTAACTGGGTCTTATGTTATGGGGAGCTCTAGGGAGACAAAGAGTTCCATATACATCTGGCTGTTGGTGGGTCTTGTGCTGGTTTATGTTGCTGGTCATGTTCTGATCACAATACATGTAATCCCTGAAGGGTGCAAAAAGGCCGTGGCACATAAGATTGAGAATTTCTCCTGCAGATATATTTGGAGAAAACCTTCGTTTGGGAACAATAGATGTGATGCTAATCATAATGATTGTGAGCTTGGGCAGAGCCAGAGGGATGATGCTGATGACAAGAACTGGGAGCGGAGGCGCAATCTACTATTGATGCTTGCTGTTCTAGCTGCAACAGTCACGTACCAAGCTGGCATGAATCCTCCAGGAGGTGTATGGTCTGATGACAAGGACGCGAGTGGTAAACCAGGAGACCCAGTCCTTCAGCACAATAATTTTAAGCGTTATGATGTTTTCTACTATTCAAACTCACTCTCATTTGTAGCGTCTGTAGTTATCACAATCTTACTTGTGAACAAGGAATCGTGTGAGCATGGTATCAAGTCCTATGCTCTAAGAGTGTGTTTGGTGGTGGGCTTGGTTAGCCTCTTGATCGCCTATTCTGCAGGAAGCTGTAGGAAAGCAAGGGAATCTATTTATCTCATTATCATTGCTGTTGCAGTTCTGATTGCCCTGGTGATTCAAGTGCTTCTGCTCTCCTCAACACAAGATAGGCTAAGAGGACGAACTGGACAATTTATAGAACTGCTTCAAGTGGTTTTTGGAAAGGAAGAGGCCTGGCATGGAACTGCTTCTAAACAGCAAGAAAGCTCATGTCGTCCTGAGAAAATAGTTCGAAAGCGGCACAAGTATTTGATGCTGCTTGCAATTTTAGCTGCCTCTATCACGCACCAAGCTGGTCTCAACCCACCTGGTGGTTTCTGGTCTGACGATGATGAAGGTCATGTGGAAGGCAATCCAGGTCTAAAACCACCTGGTGACTTGTGGTCTGATAACAAAGGACATTTGGCAGGCAATCCTATTCTTCTTGATGTTAATCCTCGGCGCTATGAAATATTCCTCTGCTTCAACTCTATCTCATTCATGGCATCTATTGTCGTAATCATGTATCTGCTGAACAAATCTGCCCGGAAGAAGGATGTGCCACTTGAAGTATTGCATTTGATCATGATACTAGACCTGCTGGCCCTCATGACAGCTTTTGCTGCTGGAAGCTGCAGAAAATTCAGGACTTCAGTCTATGTGTATGCTCTAGTACTCGGTGTTGTAGTATACCTTGTGATTGTAGTTCTTTTGGCAAGTGGCATTGCAAAATGTCTGAGACCGATGGAGAGAAATAAGGTTTCCTCTCAGAGAAGTCCTAGTCATGCTTCTACAACAAGCACACAGATATCTGAAGACCGATGATGGTTCCATCCCTTTGGTAATAGTACTAATTTAAAAGATTGTTTTTGCATGTATTATCTGCAAAGTGTCTGTATTTGGTTTTTCAGTGTATGTCATGTTGTGAGAGTTTGAACTGAATTGAAATTTAGCAACACTGTATGCTGTTCATTTCTTTTTAGATTGTAAAATGAGTGCAATCCTGGAGACTATATCATGATTTTCTGTTTGTCCCGTATGCCCGAGCTTGAAATTATGTTGTGCATACTGTATACATAATACCAGTACTCGGTTTTGAGGGCTCTATTCTGACATGGTAGTTGATAGCGCCATGGCATTGCCATTAATAGTCTTGGAGTCTGAACTCTGAAGGTTCCATTCTTGTGGGAGCATTGTTAGAATGGTGTTTGTCTGTATTGTCTCAAATGATGGCTGTGGTTTTGTTTCATTGAATATATTTTCAGTTCAAACGAACATGGATACCAGTTGTGCAATATGCTCATCAGCTTTGTAGTTTTTTTTTCCCAGAGCTCTTTAATTTTTTTCCACATATGTATGTATATATATATGTTATTAGGTTCCAGTGTAGCCCTACTACAGCCCTGGAGATTATTTTCATGAATTTTGCCGCATATTTTAGTATGCCTGAGCCTATCATGGGTCTATTCCTCTTTTTTTTCTGATTGTCTTGAAATCACCTATTTTTCTGTCAATTCGTTGACCGTGGTCATAGAAATAGTCCCGCCCGCTTTTGAATTGCCTGATGGTTTTCCTGGTGGTGTTGATTGAATGTTTGGTGCCACTGAATTGTTGATGTTTTTCTCGAACATGATGTTTGGTGATGTTGTTTTATACTTCTACATGAATGCAATTCTCACTTTCCAAAAAAAAAAAAATTAAGCATATTTAAGTTGACCAAATCTTTAGATATATAAAAAATTAACGTTTATGACACCTCATACTCCCTCTGTTTCCCTCTGTTTCTTTCTTAAGTTGACCAAATCTTCATATATATAAAAAAATTAAGAATTATAGTTAAAAAGGATGAAGGGGTAAGTATTATCATATTAATTATTGCATAGAAAACCTATTTGGAGACATGGTTGTTGATATTATTTTCATAAATTTCATTGAAGGCTAAAAAGGTTTTGACTGGCTCTAAATCTGTAATTGCATTTTTAAAGACGGATGGAGTATTATGTGCATTTCTGAATGTTGATGACGCACGTTACTCGTACAGTGAGTTTAAGGGTCTCTTTGGCACGGGCTCCTGCCTGGCAAAATCACTGTAACGTGAAGCCAAATCACTGTGAGCCGGAGCAGCTCGGAGCCGTGCCAAAGAGCACACCTGCGAGGGTTCAGTGCCAGCCGGCTGTGTTGGTACGAATGCGGCGGGTCCGGGTCGCAGTCTCGCAGAGATCAGGTGCTGGAGCGAACGGCCGACGAGCGGCTGCCGCAGCGCTTGCGCGACGTGAGGCGGACCTGTGTCAGTGTGAGGGCTGAATGCGCAGCAGTGGATAATCATTCGTCGTGCTCATCGGCCTGACTAGACGACCCCGGCGGTGCTCGACCAAATGCGCGAGGTGGGTGCCCGCGCGCTTGCCAGCAGGGCAGCAGGCGAGCAGCCGCCGGCATACGGACAGTCGGACACAAAGTCCGGTACCCGGCGGGCGCGCGCGCCCACGGCTTGGCCTGCCTTGACGAAAGCACGACCAGGGACGTCCACATCACGAGCCTCGACGCGCAGTGGAATTGTCAGATGACCCCAACTCAACGTGGCAGGTGGACATGGTCACCGAGCAGAATTGCTCGACGGAGACACGGAGACCAGTGGATGGCTGAGCTGAGCTGGGCTGGGACGCCACGGTGTGAACCCACGGGCACCACCAGTCAGCTAGTCCAACCTGTTCTGGAGTTGACTTGCTCTCCGGCCGGCGTGAGCCTGTTCACACGGTCTGTCTTTGTCGAGGCCTCTACTGTTCCGGTGAGTACTGGTGACAGAGTTTTGTTATACGTATATTTGCATTTTCCTCTAGGTGAGGTATGGTGCTAACTGCTAACAATGGGGTAGTAGTATGCCCAGTTAGTTGTACCTTGCAATTCCATTACCATTACCAACGATTCAATTAGTTTGGCAGCCAACAAGCTAATGTATTCCAGTATATTATAATCTTGAAACAGATCATATCTGGATTGTATAATGTCCTATGTCAACCAGCTTGTTGGCACTCCTTTTTTTTTTTTATTAAAAAAAGTGCTCTATGCTTTATCCGGGGAAGCAGCATGTTAGCTATTTATTCTTCTTTTAAGAAATGGGAAAGCAATTGCAGATCAGTATACAGTTCATTCTTAGTAAGCCATTACCATCAGCTAATTGCCCATTCAATCATACGTAGGTACCATATGACATGGTTGGTGGCTTGTCGCTGGTGTTGTGTTGGCCTCTGCCTCTGGGGGGCCATTGACTTACCTGGTCTCAAGTCTCCTCCCTTTGTCTTATATTCGTTTTTCTCTGCTTCCTCTTAGTCACACTCATACCCACAGCATCCATAGGCTCTTCAATAGCTTAGCTTCTTGGAGTCCTTACAAATTTGCTGGTCAGTCCAAGAAGCCAAGACATCTGCAGCTCTCTAATTCTCTATTCGAGCTTAAACTTTCCACCTCGGCTACAAAGTGATTATATCATGTCTTTTCAATCTTTCCATGTAACTGCATGAGCAACGCGATGTCTTCCCCATAGGTATGTCCTCATTTTCCTCCCAGTGTTTACTCATTCGTTTTGTAGACCTGTATATAACTTAGCGTTGCCAAAATGACAGTAGCCAACGGCTTCCAGTTAACGTCTTTCATGACTGGTATATACAGTATAAACTTCTAAACATCTCTTGCTTGCAATATACTACTATTTTTTTAAAAAAAAACTCGGTTTGTTTCTTTGCTTGTAATATGATCTCTTCTTCTGTTTTTAACACAAACCCAGTTTAGATTCTAATGATGAGCTGTCTTTCTTGATAATACTCTGTTTATTCTTAGCCACAGAAGCGTACACAATAATTTATTTCTACTGTTTGCTCCCTTTATGTTGGTAACAATGACTTCACTCTTGACCATGTCTTCTCTTCCTTCCTCCACCTTTTGTTTTGCCTTTGTTCTTGTTCCAAACATCAGAACACTCCTTGAATCACCTATCTGAATCTTCCAGGTATCTTCTCACATCCAAAGAGCTAATTACTACTGCTGCAAGCGGTAGGGTAGAGGCCAGAATCCAAGTCATCTGCTGTTCTCTAATTCTCTTTTCCACATCGGCTACAGAGTGATTATATCATGTCTTTCAATCTTTCCATGTAACTGCATGAGCAACGTGATTTCTTCCCCATAGGTATGTCCTCATTTTCCACCCAGTGTTTATTCATTCGTTTTGTAGACCTGTATGTAACTTAGCATTGTCAAAATGCCAGTAGCCAACGGCTTCCAGTTAATGTACGTCTTTCATGATTCTAGTATATACAGTAGAAATTTCTAAACATCTTTTTGCTTGCAATATTCTATTTTTTTACGAAAACTCCGATTATTTCTTTTGGTTGTTATATAATCTTTTTTAACACAAATCCAGTTCGGATTCAAATGATGAGCTGTCTTCCTTGTCTATACTCTCACTTGGTTTGTTTCTTAGCCACAGATACACAATAATTCATTTCTACTGTTTGCTCTCTTTATGTTGGTGATATTAACTTCACTCTTGACCAAGTCTTCTCTTCCTCCCTGCACCTTTTCTTTTGCCGTTGTTCTTGTTCTAAAAATCAGAACACTCCTTGAATCACCTGTGGCTCTGAATCTTCCAGATATCTTCTCACATTCAAAGAGCTATTTACTGCTGCTGCAAGTGGAAGGGTGGACGGCAGCTGAGACTTGGGCGGCTGTTGGTTGGTGGTGTCACCGAGGTGCCTGGCCCAGGCAAGGCTCCCGCATTGGATTTCATACGCCTAGGCCAGGATTACTCTGCCTAGGAGGCTGTGATCTATGATATGGCTACTGCTGGGCAAATCGAGGCATGCCATTGCTCCAACCAATTCCACAACTACTCCAGAAGCAAGAAATGATGAGGTTAAATACAGCAACGTCCATGGTGACAGCAATAGTGAGATTTCCGTGGCCACTGACATTGGTGGCGGCAGTGGCGGCGGGCAGGACTCCATGGGTGATTCATCCAGGAGGTTTTTGTTAGTTGATAGCACCAAGGATGAATTTGATTTCTTGTGGAAACTGCGGAAGTATTTGGTACTGCTTGCAAGCTTGGCCGTTGGTGTGACATACAATTCTGGATTAACACCACCGGGTGGATTTTGGAATATAACAAAGGATGGCCATGAAGCTGGTGATCCTGCCCTCCGTGTTGAGTTCTACCAGCGGTATGAGGTATTCTTTTACTGCAACGCAACAGCTTTTGCTGCATCTCTTGTCTTAATCATCTTGCTTCTAAGCAAGAGAGTGACCAAGGAGGAGTTATGGCTCCGTTCGATGCAATTTACCATGCTAGTGGACCTATTGAGTCTGATGGTGGCCTATGTTGCTGGGAGCTGCAGGGCACTCAAGTCATCCATCTACACATTGGTTCTATTCATTATTGCTTTTGCATATATTTCAATTCACATCCTAGTATCCACCAAGATTGTTCCAAAAAACATTCAAAAATAAGGTGAGGACGTGGACGAGGGTGAATAAAATCCGATCCAAATTGGGTATTCCTGATGTGCAACCGAGTAGTCTTAAAGAGAAAAAAGACCTTGAGGATGCTCGCAAGTTTATTCTGATGCTTGTGACTTTTGCTGCTACTGTGACATACCAAGCAGGGTTGAGTCCACCAGGTGGCTTTTGGGCTGAAAATGATTACATCTCAGGCTTTTCTCCTCCTTACAAGCATCATCCAGCTACTCCTGTTCTTCGCAGTCACTACCTGCGTCGTTATAATATATTTATCAGTTGCAATTCAACCTCCTTTGTGGCATCTTTGGTTACAATCATACTGCTTTTGAGCCCAGAATTAAGCAGCCATGGAATAAGGTCAAAAGCAGTGATTCTTTGTGTGCTAGCTGACCTGTTCTTCCTGATTGGTGCTTATGCTGCTGGAAGCTGTAGGGATGTAGCAACATCATTCTATGTTATGTTTATTATCATCATAGTTTTCATCTGCATTGTCCTTTTAGCTTGGATCTTTGCTTATGATCCTGTAGCAGAATTCCTACAAAAGATCAAATCAAGCACTAAACGGTGCATGAGTTTACTCTCATCAAATGGTGGTAGTAATAGATTGGGCAACACAGATCAGCAGGGTTCTAATGCAAGATATCAGCAAGATTCAGTCCATAGTCAGGGTACACCAACAGGTGAACTACAACTCCAGTCTACAGTAAATCAGCATGTTTCAAATACAGAGGAGTCCTCAGTTGAGTGTCCACTTGAAGACAACCGAAAAACAGAAAATAGTGGGGAATCATTTTCCAACTCTTGGCATACATCAGCCAACATTCCACAATCTGCAAATACCAAGGATTTCATGTCCAATCTGAAGCATGAATCTACAGACAGCCAACAAGTTTCAAATATGGAGTCTCTGAGCAGCACAGAGCATCCATCATTTAGCTACCAGGAAACATCAGAGAGCAATGGCATGTCTGCAGACAGACAAGTTGTAGGTATGAATGAGGAGAGATCTTCTGATGAGGTAAGGACTACTGATATGACAGCATGTGGCTCTTCTGAACAAAATATGTTAGCCAGTAACTCTAATGAAGCCACCGATGATGTCACAGAGGATGAAATGCCTTCTTTGCCTGCAGAAACCAGTGTTAATGTGGAATCTTCAGAACAAGAGACTTCAATGGGATATAGTAACCCTGCCACTGAAAATGGTGGGGTTAACACAAATGCAGAACATGAGACTGGGAATGAACGTATCGACAGCAATCAAGGAGCACCAGATAAAAGTGCTCATGGAAATTCAACTGAAGATCATCTAGAGAAGACCCGCACATATCTGCTTCTTCTTGCCATTCTTGCAGTATCTCTGACATATCAATCAGGTTTGAATCCACCAGGTGGCTTCTGGTCAGCAAGTAAGAAGAATAGTCATTCAGCTGGTGATCGCATCCTCGAGGATACTGACCATCCACGCTTCATTGCATTCTTCTATCTCAATGCAGTTGCATTTGTGGCATCCATTGTCATCATTGTTATGCTCCTGGACAAGACTACGAGCAGGAAGGTTACAAAATATCGTGAAATGCAGGTAGCTATGATAGTGGACTTACTTTCCTTAACTGGGGCCTTTGTCATGGGGAGCAGCAGGGGAGCTAAAGAAGTCAATTTCCACATCAGTATTATTGCTTCTTGTGCCTGCTTATGTTACTCTTCATCTTCTAGCGATTCATGTAATCTCTCCAGTGGTTCCAGATAAAGTAAAAGCAGCTCTCGTGTGGGAATGTGGGTTTTCATTTCTTCAATTATACCACAAGCAGACAGGGAATAAAACTGAGGCAAAAGAATTGGAACGAAGACGTAATCTACTATTGACACTTGCTATTATAGCTGCAACTGTGACATACCAGGCTGGTATAAACCCTCCAGGCAGTGTATGGTCTGATGACAAAGATGTCAGTGGCAGACCAGGAAATCCAATCCTTCAGGACAACCATCCACGACGATATGATGTGTTCTACTACTCAAATTCAATCTCATTTGTGTCATCTGTTGCAATCACAATACTACTTGTGAATAAGGAATCATGTGAGCGTGGAATCAAATCTTATGCACTGCGAGTATGTTTGGTGGTCGGTTTAGTTGGCCTCTTGGTTGCGTATGTTGCAGGAAGCTGCAGGTATAAAAAGCAATCCATCTTTGTCACCATCATTGCTGTGGCTGTTCTAGTATCCCTTTGTGATTCAAGTCCTACTATCTTCGATGTATGAAACACTACGAAAACCATTGACTAAACTTATGGAATATTTGCAATGGCTTATGGAATGTCTGCAAAGGTGGTTTTTAGTACAGAGAAGGTTAGGCGAGAGATTACTCCTGAGTCACTGGAAACTAAAGAGTGTGATAAAAAAAGAGAAAGAAAGAGGCATAAGTATCTCATGCTTATTGCCACTTTAGCAGCCTCTGTCACATACCAAGCAGGTCTGAATCCGCCTGGTGGATTCTGGTCTGATGACGATGGCCATTTTGCAGGCGATCCACTTCTCCGTGATGTTAACCATGGGCGCTACAAGACATTCTTCTGCTTCAATGCTATCTCCTTCATGGCCTCAATTGTTGTGATAATGCTTCTGCTGAGTAAATCTATTAGGAAGAAACCTGTCCGGCTTGAGGTACTGCTCCTGATTATGATACTGGATCTGCTGTCTGTCATGACAGCTTTTGCTGCAGGAAGCTGCCGGAAACTCAGTACTTCGATCTATGTCTTTCTGCTGGTAGCTGGCGTCGTAATGTATCTTGTGTTCCTTCTTGTTATTTCGAGAGCCATTGGAAAATGTCGCAAAAAGTGGAAGACAGTCGTGCTTTTCTGCTCAAGGTGTGTTGTTTGTGTTTCAAGCACAAACACAAGTGTACCCAGGGAGCAAGTTTGAGGAAATGATTCCTACTGTTGTTAAGTCAGTGTATCTTCATCTTCTTTTTTTCTGTAGTGGGGTGCAACAAAATCAGTGTGCTGAACTCTGATCACTGTTTATGTATTCAAATTTTATTGTAAGATGGTTTTGTTGTATGTTATTAAACATTCGTTTAGGAAAGTCGAATCCAGATTAAAAACCTTTTAACATGTCTGAGAGTATTCATGTAAATTGTTCTACACTTCACGAAACTAAGTAGACCACGGAATTTGCTTTTATGTCTGTGAATGTATGTTTTTCTTTTTCCTATTGAACTCCGTATGCTAGATAACCAGATGCTTAAAGACTTAATATTGTTTCTCAAAATTGTAGTGGCTTAGTATACATCTTCTCACCCTAACTAATGTTTGGGGGCATTTTTTTTTTTCACAATTATGGTTTTTCTGTTGCGTTATTTACAATCATTTGGAAAAGGTATGACAGCCCAGTGCCTGGTAAGCTCTAGGACCAGTGGGGATTGGAGATTAGAAAACTAATATCTAGATAAAAGCATCATTAGTAGACTGTCTTAATAATTCTAACGTGTTATTTTAAATGTTTACATACATCATACTACATTGCTTTTCTGGGAACAATTGGAGCTGCTATAAATAGTACTTTAAGAACACATGAATTAGATATAAATGATGGTAGATTTACAATTTTTTCCTAAGTTATTTCTAGGGTCAGTCCAATTAATAACTGATTGTGATTGAAAATAGTATATTCTTAAGCTAAAAATGTTATCTAGTTATTGAAATATGAAGATAAAATGATAATTAAATATACGGGACTGAGGGAGAGGGACGAAGATGACTACTCCGCAGTACTTATGAATGCTAGCACTCATGCTCTGTGTTTTTCTTTTCTTCATTTTGCATCCCTTGTTTCTGCATCTTGTAAAACAATTTGTACACTGAAAAGCATGTGAAGTGACGCGGGGCAACGTGCAGGGAGGTAAAGAATCCAAAGTTCCAAACCATATTAAAAAAAAGAGAGAGAGAGAGAGATTGTTGAACGAGAGGGCCTCATAGGAGTACTACGGCCAAATTAGGATTCAACAGATTCCCGGACAGGAAACAGGGGAAAAAAGGTAGCGACGAGCCGGCAAAAGATCTGACCGTGGCCGGCCAAATGCCCATGCTTAGTTCCCATGCAGGAACCCAAAAAGTGCTACGGTTCTCCGTCACATCAAATCTTTTAACACATGCATGGAGCATTAAATGTAAGTGGATAAAAAACTAATTACACAGTTTGGCTCAAAAAGAGCCGGCAGCCTAGTTAGTCCATGGTAGGATAATAATTACCAAATACAAACGAAAAGTGCTACAGTTGCCCAACCCAAAATATTTCACCAACTAAACACCCTCCAAATTTTTACCTGAGCTGCCTCGGTTCCGCTGCACTACCGTTCAGATGGGCTCGGACAAGGGGCCTGCTTGGTTGGCTAACGAAATTTGCCTTGCCAAAGATTTGGCAGACCAAAACTTAGGCAAAAAACTTACCATCGATTTGGCAAGTTTTATGTGAGAGGTTGGCAAGTTTTGATTGCCAACTAATTGCAAGCTAAAATCTTGGCATGCCAATTCTTTGGTTTGGTAAATTTTGAAAGCAAACCAAGCAGGCCCAAGGAAGCAGGCGTAACTGGCCATGCTTCATCTGCATTTGAAATGGTAATTGCCGGCCAGGAAATCTACAGGATGAGACCGTTACTCGATCAAATCAATTTGATCTCGTATGAAATCGACTGAGTCTGTGTTTCTTTTGTTTGTTGTTTTATTAGTACCGACCAACCAAGATTTTGTTACTTTTTAAGACAAAGGGGGTGTTTAGTTGGTGAAATATTTTGGATGGTTTAAAAGATTTGTCTCGCACTTTTTCATTCTGTGTTAGTTGTTTTAACCTACATTTAATGCTCCATGTACTCTCTCTCCAAAAAAAAAAGAATGTCGTTTTTAGGTTTTTCTCGACTTCGTTTGACCATCCGTCTTTATTCAATCTTTTGTATAAATATTATTTATTTTGTTATGACTTATTTTATCTCTAAAGATACTTTTAATAATAATTTATTTGTTTTATATTTTGCATAAATTTTTTAAATAAGACGATCAATCAAATCTAAACAATTTAAAACGACACTTTTTTTTTTTACGGAGAAAGTACTGTATGTGTTAAGATATTCCATGCGATGGTGTAACACTTTTTGGTGCTTTCCTGAACTGTCTCAGAGTGATGGGAGGACACCACGTCAGCTGGAGTCCGCAAGGCCGCCCTGATTCACTGTGCATTTGTGCGGTAGCATCTCTGAACGATTCCTCTCTTGTGCTCATTCATCGCTCACACTCACTTGCCACACCTGCACTCTCTCCTGACGACACGACGCTGGAGCCTATGAAAACCTCTCGGTCAAATGCTTCCCTGACTCGATCCGCCTGCACCGTCGCCTGACTCCGATTGGTTGTTCATCTCCGTCCAATCCTTCAACCCATTCCGGTGAGATTTCTTCCTCCGTCCAGCTAGTTCTCTCGTCTCCATTAATTCTTATTTCCCCATTTTCTGTTCTTGCATGCGATTTCGCCGTGGGTCCTGTAGATCTTCGTCGCCTGGATTGGTTCGTCCCTTTTTTTCTTTCTTCCCTCCACCGTACCACACGAATTTCAGGAGTCGCGCTCCAGCATTTCGCAGAAAGACAGCAGGCGGCGTCCTCCGCTTTTGGCCCTTCTTTATTTCTCGCTTTGTGCCAACAAAAAGGTCGCGCCTTGATGTGATAGCAGCCGTTGCCGCGCCGAAGGGGCGCCATTGATCTGCAAAGCTCTGCTTATTATGTGTTTCACCGGCGGCAATGCGCCCGCCCGCAGGAAACTAACCAAAGGGCCCAACATTCTGGTTTGGGTGATGAGGGGATGGGGCATGGGAGCCACCGTGCTCCCCTTTTGAGTGGAAAAAGATGGCGCCTTTGGCAGCACAAGCCATCTTTGCTGCTGATCCGTAGCACTTTGTTTATTCGCGAAATGGGGATTGGTAGATCTGTAGGCTGCAGTATGATTGCGGTTAGTGGGAGGTTGGGCGGGCTCGGCAGTCTATTAGGGCTTCTGGAGCCGCCATCAACCTAGTTTTTCAGTTTGGGGGGAGATGAACTCATTTAGTATCAGCTGAGAGAGCTGAGATGTCCTGGAGGATTTCATGTGGAGGTTATTTCTTAGATTTGGTCTGAACTGTAGCCTGATGTTTTCTTTTCGATGAATTTCTGTGTTTCTATGTATATGATCCTTCTGCATGTGTCAGTGTATTGAATGTTTGTCCTTCTATGCAGATTTCTTGAATGGAAGGCCACAGCTCAATACTCCAGCGTTGTGCCAAGCTTGAATTTTTGATTGAACAGTGCTTGTAGAAGTCCTTTTCATCTCTGCAGTCTGAGCCAGGGTATAATTTGGTCTGTGAGATACAATGGCTACAGAGACATTGCCTGAAACACTTCCTGTGGTCCCCAACATTCAAGCTCTGAAGCTGCATTCTGATACCTCTTTGGAGGTTTCCAGGCTGAATAAACCTAGTGCATCGGTGCCAGCCAGGCTGCCTGAACCAAACAAGTTGAGCAAACCAAGTTCTGAAGCGGAGCTTAAGGACCAGAAGCCAAACAGCCTACTAAATGAGTCAGTTGATCATACTAATTTACACAAGATTTCTGCAGGCGCCATCCAAGGTAAACTGGTTTCAGAGTGCCCTGTGGATGAACACAACAAAGATGTGAACCAAGGGAATATGTGCAGAAGCTTGAAACCATCTTCGATATTGGACAAGGAATGTGGCCTAGCAAAGGCAAATGAAAGTGGCGAGCTGATCAAGAGATCAGATACCGTGAAACAGGAAGTAGCAGATACAGGCCAAGCAATAGCAGTGATATCAGTGATGAAAGCTCGTGTAGCAGTATCACCAAGCCTCATAAGGCAAATGATTCACGCTGGGAGGCAATTCAGATGATCAGGAGTAGAGATGGGATCTTTGGTCTGAGCCATTTTAAGCTGTTGAAGAAGCTAGGCTGTGGTGACATTGGCAGTGTATATCTTTCAGAGTTGAGTGGAACAAAGAGTTATTTTGCAATGAAGGTCATGGACAAGGCATCACTTGCAAGTCGGAAGAAGTTGGTTCGGTCCCAGACTGAAAAGGACATCTTGCAGTGCCTGGATCACCCATTCCTTCCTACATTGTATACCCACTTTGAGACCGATAAATTTTCATGTCTGGTTATGGAGTTTTGTCCTGGAGGAGACATGCATACCATGCGACAGAGGCAACGTGGCAAGTATTTTCCAGAACAAGCGGTCAAGTATGTCTTATTTATTTTATTCTGCCCTATGCAAATGATAAATTTTATTTATGTTGGATTTATCGCTTTTTTCAGTAATTGATGAAATATATGGCATGGTGGAGATAATATGGCTTAGTCTGAGTTAACTTGTGGTGGAATATGGTCTGGATATTAGCCAATTGGCTGCATAACCTTGTGTGCACTACCAATAAGAAAGAAGCGTACACAAAGTGAAAATGCATTGACACGAATTGATTTTATTAATTAATTTATTGCAGCTTGCATTCATATATTTACCAAAATTTACCAAGCAGCATTAAAAAATACAGTATATTATACTTCTTGACTGCCCATTTTCATCTATGTTTATTTCTGCTAAGTGAACTATGTAGTTTTAGTTGTTTCTGCACTAGTGAGCTGCTTTACTTATACTAAATTTGCTTCTAAATTGCAGATTCTATGTAGCTGAAATTCTCCTAGCATTGGAGTACCTGCACATGCTTGGTATCATATATCGGGATCTCAAACCAGAAAATGTCCTTATCCGTGAGGATGGACACATCATGTTAACGGTTTCGACCTCTCCCCTTCGTTGTGCAGTGAGCCCCAACTCTGATCAGGTTGTCTAACCCTGATCCAGAATCACTTAAGAAGTATAACCAAGCTCATAGTGCTCAACAAGCTTGTGTTCAGCCATCCTGTGTGATGCAGCCATCATGCACAGCTCCCACGACATGCTTTGGCCCACGAATGTTTTCTAAATCAAAGAAAGTTCGAAAACCAAAGCCTGAAGTTGTCAACCAGGTCCTACCATGGCCTGAGCTTATAGCAGAACCTAGTGATGCACGGTCGATGTCATTTGTTGGTACACATGAATACTTGGCACCTGAGATTATCAAAGGTGATGGTCATGGTAGTGCTGTTGACTGGTGGACCTTTGGTATATTCCTATATGAGCTCCTGTTTGGAAAAACACCATTCAAAGGCACGGGAACCGGGCGACACTGTTCAATGTCATTGGTCAGCCCTTGCGTTTCCCTGAATATCCAGTTGTGAGCTTCCCAGCTAGGGATTTAATAAGGAGTCTCCTGGTCAAAGAGCCCCAACAACGATTGGGTTGTAAGCGTGGTGCCACAGAGATAAAACAGCACCCATTTTTTGAGGGCGTGAACTGGGCATTGATACGCTGTGCGAGTCCTCCAGAGGTTCCTAGGCATTTTGACATTGAGAAGCCCCTGAAGCAGCCTGTGTCAACATCAGATAGTGCTGCCCAGAAAGGTTGTGATAACTATTTAGAGTTTGGTTTCTTTTAGGGGAATAGGACGAATTTTCTTTGTAGCAATGGGATAAAGTAGGATGTTTGCATCTGTGTTTGCAAATGAATGATAGTTAGAATTTTGTTCCTGTCAACATGTTTCTATTCTTTAAAATGAACACGTGGATGTTTCAATCTGTATTCCTCAATATGTTACAGTGCATTGAGTCAAAATCTGTACCTACTCTTTGTTTTGCTGCAGCAAGGAGTTGGCAACAGGTCAATCCTGCTCTCCTTGTATCTACTAGAGAGATATGGCAATAGGCCAACCTAGTAGTGGCTTACCTCAGCAATTACATAGTTGTTCATGGGCTCAGCTCAGCCATGTCCTCTTGTACTAGTAGTAGGTGTACTCACCTTGTACAAATACTCTAGGCAATGCAAAGAAGCAACTAGTTCAGTTGCTGCACATGCAGGCTTGTGCTGTGTCTGTGCTCAAGTTCAGTTCATCTTCTACCTCTAGCCGTGAGTTGTGAGAGTGTGGTTATGAGTGAGCTGATTGCTCACCTCTGCAAGGGCCGGATTGCCAACATTATATACATATCTCGTTTCAGTTATATGCAGCTTGTATTGATTGTAAGTTCTGGCAGCAGCTAAGAGGTAGCTAAATTTGAGTTCTCTTTGGCTCGACTTTGGGTGCCTATTTCTTATTATTTACAATAATATCTAGTTCTTCACGGTTTTGGTTGAGTTTCTTTCTGAGAAAATATTCATTTACAACTGTGTAGTTTTTCATAGGTTTGGTTGAGTTTCTTTCTTAGAAAAAATCCTTTCTCATGCAACATTTCATTTTCAGTTAATACTGATCACAGTTCTACTGTTATGAGCCTATACTCCCTCCGTCCTTTTTTTTTTTTAGATGTTGCTATGGGGTGCGTGCTGGTCAAACTTTCTCAACTTTGACTAGGTTTGTAGAAAAATACGCAACATTTATATCTCCAAATAAATTTATTAAAAAAAACTAGACTTAAGGATCTTTTCAATGATACTAAGGCCAGTCTCAATGGGGGTTTCATGAGTGTTTCATGCACATTAAATGCAAAGCCACATCAGTAAAATTTTACTTTTTGCATGAAACTCCTAGGAGAGAGAAGGAAAGAGTTTCACCATGGTGAAACCTTTAAGGCACTGTTTCACATGCGTTGGAAACCGTGTGAAACCTCCATTGAGACACAAATAAAGTTTCATCATGCAACTATGCAATTAAACTATGCAATGAGAGAGAGGTTGTGAGACTCTTGAGCCTATGAAACTGTGCAATAAAATTGTACATTGAGAGATACGTCTATTTCATGCTAAAGTTTCACATCTTGGAAACCGAGGTGAAACTCTCCATTGAGACTGGCCTAATTAATTAGCATAAATATTTATATATTTTAATATATAATTGCCGGCAGTTTGAAAACGTTGACTTCTCGGGAAGCGAGAATGACATCTATTTAGGGACGGAGGGAGTACATTGTATCTCTGCATTATAATGTGTTAGACTGAAGTATTGAACCACTCCCAGTAACAAATTTTGCTAGGTTATTTGATTGAACTAATGCCTCAACAAACTAATATTATGAACAAATAGCTGTTCCTTGGCACTTATGCCTTATAGCAGCATAAGTTTGACAAGACATTTTGGCATAAGAAGCATTCATTTGTCAACACAACTCACTGTTTTTTCATAATCCCATCCCTTACTTGCATAAGGCTGCTGAAAAATCTGCTTATAAGTGGGTTGACTGCTGAGTACTGACAGAGGGATGTGTACCTATCCCATGTTCCGTGTCTCAGTCAGGTTTCTAACTAGCTTCTGGCTACATGAGTAAACAGTGTACCATTCTCCTGGCTGCACATAAAAGTGTTGCCTGCGTTTGCTATTTTGGTCAGCTGGAATAACTAAGCATTCTTCTGAGGAAGTGCTTTCCTTCATGTTTTATATTGTAATTTTCATGTGTTTTCTTACTTTTTACAGTTATATACAACTCTTCATTTCATCCAGTTAAGGAAAGTGGTTGAAAGGAAAATGAACTTTTAATCACCAAAAATAAAATAAAAAATGCTAAAAGGTTTCCACATATACATGAAAATATCTTTTTTGTACATGAGAAATCAAGAACTTCTATTAACAAAAGCATTGGAAAAATGATAATCGTAAACTTATGCTGTCCAATCATGATGCATACAGTGTGCTAGCTCAGAGAAGGTAAATGAAACAGGAACATTGACAAATAATCATAATGAGAAACATTTCAGGAACTTTGTGATTTTATTTCTCTCTCTGGGTTCACTGTCTTTTCTGTCACCATTTGCAGCTGTTTTATCATGATTTGGTGTAGATGATTGTGGTGTTGGATTTTTGGATCTGCTGCTGTTGTTAATAGGAGAAGGTGACAGTGGTGGTGTTGGATCAGCGGTTGCCTCCATTGTCACCTCTTTGCCATCGCAGATGATCTTGACTTCACAGTATAGAGGTGCGCTCTTCTGTACCTGTCCTGCTATTGTGGTTCCTCTCTTCAGCTTCCTGTGTTCATTTTGACAGATTCAGCATATATCTGCAGAGGTGGCATGCACACAATTTTGTGTTTCTGTTAATTGAAGGGCTGGTAGACCTTACCGCACATTTGACTTTGAAACCCCTAACACTAGCTGTTTAATATGCAGAACCGGAACAAGTTCGATGATTGCATTTGCAATTTGATCACTCTCGATGAGGTACACATCAACGGTAACCTGAATATGGAAAGAGTGATATCAAAACTGAAAACTTGTTGAGAAATCAGAGTTGGTAATGAACTGGTCCAGTTGCTTACCTGAAATTTGCGGCATTGGTCCAAGAATTTCTGCAGCATCTGTCGCCTCTTTGATCTCTTGATTCAAGTAAGTTTCGATCTGCTCTGGGCTTGCTTGGCTCTTAGGCATCATTCCTACTATTTCAGAAATCGACGTGTGTCAGATTTGTCACAAATTACCCTTTTCAACTGAATATTGCTTAAATCATCATGAAATGCAGAAATGGATAGTAACATGCACAGAAACTAGACGTCTATCTTTTTTGTTCTTTTCCTTTTGTATATATAAGTTGCAGAACGAGCTGAAAGTCTATTTTCATCTTTGTGCCATTTTGTCAAAGACCAAAAGGTCGCACAATGGAATCTGACCGTGCTGATCCTATTCACACTTCAGTGGCAGTGTAGCCAGCATCACATCGCTTACGATGCGTCTACTCTACGGGGCATCTCATCACAAAGCTACTTTTGTTTTGGCATCCAGTATTATTCCTGTATGGTCCACGAATCTCGTTAGCATTCGCTGCCAGGATCTCAAATAAAGGATGCATGCAAATATGTGATCTTTGTATAACCCAAGAATTTCACTGGAAACAGTCTGATTAGAACCCAATAATTTGACAGAAACTATGGTGACCAAACAGATCCCAACCCCATTATTCGTTTGCCGAAGAAGACTCAAAAGAAAGATACAATTAGGAGGCACAAAACGCATAATGGGTGGCCTGGCCTTGTTGGTGTCTCCGACTCCCATCCCCTACGAGGTCAGCATCAACCGTTTGGCGCTTTGCTGCTGCAGCTTTGCGTTTCTTGGCACAAGAGGGTTACAAGGCTCCAAAGGGAACTCCGGCCCGTGAGGACGACACCTTTGAAAGTTTCAGTCAGTCGAGAGCGAAATCTCGAGAACACCATCATCATCATTGTTGATTGATTGGCGACCCTGAACAAGACTTTGTTTGCAAATTGCAGCGTTGTCGTCTTACTACTAGTTGTTACGATATTAGCCTTCATTTCACTCTTATTTTTCCATTGGCTAGTGAGCAAACACATTTTGTTCGAAGTATACTGTGACATGGAATGGTCGATGTATCATTTTGAGGCCAAAAGCATGGCTGAAATCCAGGAATTTCGGAGGAGGCAGTTTGATCGATCTCTATCCTACCTATCCTACGCGAGTCAGGGGATCTGTTGGAATCGGAACACTACTAATCACAAGTAATCTGAATCTGAATGCGAATGAGAAAGCAATAATCAACGATCACAATTGCATAACAAAGAGGGGGGGAGATCGAGAGAGAGCCCAAGCAAGTAGTAGATGGCTCACATGGGGTGGGGATGCTGTTGACGACGGGGAAGACGTGCACGAGGTAGACGAAGCTCCGGGGCTTGGTGAGCCGGCGCAGCGCCCAGGACAGCGCCGCCATGCTGGAGCCACCCTTGCTGACCGCCACGTACACGTCGTCGGCGGCAGTGGCACCGGAGGACGCGGCGACGCCGACGCTCCGCTGCGGCGGCCGATCGTCCGGCTCCAGCTCCTCTATCTCCCACGTGCTGGTGCTGCCGACGTCACCACCACCGTTGCTGTGGCTCGGCGGCAGGCCGCCGCCAGCGGCCTCTGCCATGCCTTGGCTTCACACCCGATGGATCGACGGGGCCCGGCCGTGGGCGAGGTAGAAGAAGAATGTCAAGACGATCGAGCAGGAGTCGTCGTCGTCGTCCGGAGCCTGGTGGTGCCACGCTGTGTTGTGTGTGTCCTGCTGACCGGCCGGGGAAAGATACGTAATAGGTGGCGTCTGGGATTTCTTGTGGTTTTATTTACTCTTAATTTGACATTATCAAGGTGGTATATGCTATTATTCGTTGGTTGGGTTCTGCAGTTGGCAGCATTATAAATAAATTCTGCTGGTTGCGCCGCTGGCAATGTGTTCATCTCTGAAATGATTTGATCGTAGTGGTATTATTATTATGATAAAGTGGTCCTTGTTCTTGTTCATGTATATGTAGCTACAGGAGTGAAGTGCAGGACAGATGATGGATGGGCAACGCCAGCTTTCTTCTCTAGGCAGGCCGCTACTGCACAACACTAGGACTGTAGGACAGATTGGGTGAGGGGGTGTTTAGTTGGAGCTACAGGAACCCAAAAAGTCTATTCTTGATTTGTGATTGTTACATGTCACATCAAATCTATTAACGTATTTTAGAGCATTAAATGTAGGTAAATAAAAAACTAATTATACAGTTTGGTTGAAAAGTGCGAGACGAATGTTTTAAGCCTAGTTAGTCTATGATTGGACAACAATTACCAAATACAAACGAAAAGCGCTACAGCAGCCCAACCCAAAATATTTCACCAACTAAACACCTTACCATCACCACTGTAACAAAAGATGTGCAGGTGATGACTGGCCGGTTGTTAAGTAAGGCAATTGTAGCATATCTGTGGCAACAAAGTAACCTGGTATTCTTGATTTGTGATTGTTACATGTTTAGTAGCTTATCGATCAGTTGTAAGTGTGATTGGTAATCTTGTGATTCTTTCTATAATTGTCACTTGGAATGTATTTACTTACAAATACTGCATGGGTAATCCTATTGGGTTGAGAACGCGCGTCCGCGTATAATGACTGGATTTTTTTTTTTTTTTTTTTTGAGCATTACAGATGACTGGAATTGTGAATCCTACTAGTAGATTATTGGGGAGGGCGTGGACCTGGAGTGGAATATGCCGCGATCCGGATCCCCCATACGGCGCCAGGGTCAAACTCAGCATGCGATGCGGCTGTGGCCCTGGCCCCCCCCTAACGCAACGCATCTTTGAACAGTCCGCCCCCGCCGGAGACCGATCGCCACCAGCGACTTGGCTGGATTCGCCGAGGGAGAGGGAGAAAGGGATGGAAGAAACCAAGTCAACTGGCGACGTGGCCCGGACTGCCTGCGTCGTACCGTACCTACTCTCGGCCAGCGCACTATGGTCTATGGGCTGGGCTCTGTGTTTGTTTGTTTTTTTTTTTTTTTTGACGAAGAGGGCTGGGCTCTGTTAATATTTCAGGACGAGGAAAGGTGCTTGGGGCGTCCGGCTCTCTGGTCTGGCAGGGCTACTTCTTGTTTGCCGGGTCGGTCCAAGCCCAATGAGCACCGACGAGGAGTGTGAGCTTGTTTTCTTCGCGTTATACCACACAGGCCACAACCCACAAGAAAGCAGGATATGCGGGCTCGAGCTTAATAGGAGGGCTTCGATGTCGCTGCTCCTTGTGGGCTTTGAGAATAGAGTAAATATAAAAGCATTTTAAACTTTGACCAAATTTATATTGTAAGATAATAACATTTATGATGCTAACTAAAGAGTTTACCAAATTTTATTTGACAAATCTTATGGTTTGCCAACTTTCAAAACTATATGCCAAGTAAAAAACCAGCTCTTCCTCAATAATTTGATATTTTGGACTTGATAAGATAAAAAAAAGAAGACAATATACAACATGCAAGCGGGGAGATGACTTTATTTTTTACAGTCAATACGCAACATGCAACATGCAAACAGAGAGATGATTTGCCAAGCCCTTTTGAGCGCGCATATATGCGTGGTGAGGGATAGTTTTTGCCAAGTTGCCATATTTTGCCAAGTTATCATATTTTGTCAAGTCATTTGCCAAACAAGCGAGAGGTGTTTTGAATGTTTTTATCAAAAATGAAGGATTCCAACTCCTTTTTCCAAAAGCTGTAAGAGATGTTCTAAGTATCGTTACATTCTCCATCAATTATATTTTCACAGTATATATATTTTGATGTCAATTTTTTTTACAATTATCTCTACAATTTTGGTCAAACTTGAGGTACTTTGACAATTCAACGTTCTTGGAATGTCTCATAATTTGGGTCGAAGGAGTACCTTTTTATGAGAGCATCTCCAATAGCTTAGGGCTAGTCTCCACTACCAAATGCTCTTGCACCGGCTCTTCTTGTTAGCAGTGGGCTTGGCCTGTGGGCTTGTGTTGTTTCTCCACCGGGGGTGGAGCTCGAACAAAAATTTAGGTAGAGCAAAAGTCGACGCATCGCCCAGGCCGCAAGAGGCGAGCAGCAGGCGCCGCCCGACGAACGGTAGAGCTCACTCTCGGCCTCTCCCCTCCCTCGCGGGCGTGGCCGTGCAAAGCTCGACTTCGACATCGACGTACGGGGAGAATGGCTCTACCAATTGGGGAATTATGGGTTGGGGGCTTCCACTTGGGCCCGCTGGGCTGGGCTTATTTGGCATTTTTCCTTGCCTGATTCGTTTTCCTCATGTCGTTGTTAGTCCTCTACTTGACGTGTCGGGGCGGATGCCGTACATGAAGATTTACTTCCAAGCGGTAGCTGGGCAGCCACCCCACCTAGTGTGATGAGGAGCTCCACCACTACTCTCCCTTGACTCTGGCACATTTTTTTTTTTTTTGTATATTAGAATTAAATTTGTTCTGGATTTATGTTTGGTACTCCCTCCGTAGTTGATTTGACATTTTTAGTACATCCAATTTGCTGCACATATAGATATAATAATATGTCTAAATACATAGCAAAGTAGAAGAACTAAAAAAAAGTCAAAACGACTTATAGTAATTTTTCTTTAAATTTACTTATGGCAATACATTGACTTTATATATCTATGTTTTTCAACATATGGAATTATGTTTTTCAACATATGGAAATCAAGATAGTATTTAAAAAAACAATGTTCAATTCAGATATTTTCTAATTATAATTCATACTGGCTATTTATTTAGATATTTTTATTTTTATTTCCAATTCATTTGGAGATCAAAGTATTAGTTTTTTATAGTCTTTTGTTCAAATGTTACATCTACTAATTGTGTTTATTACACGGTCTTTATTTAGGTATTTTTCTTTTTAAACTCATACGGAAATCAAATCGCTATTGTTCTAAATTTATTATTTATTAGTTGTATTATGTATAGACTCTTTGATTTGATTTATTCCATTTAGATCATCTTAATTGCAACAACATCTAATCTCTAGATCGGTAGATCCTCACAACGAACATGAAGACTCCTTTTTAGCACTGTTATAGAAATAATAGATTAATATTTCCATTTTATGGTTGTTAGATCTGGTGCCATAGCGGTTGTTTTCTTTATAATAAACTTGATGAAACTTAAATATGATTTCACTTAGTTATGAAAGTGAACATGAAGACGACACGAATGTACTCCTTCTGTCAGGATGCATTTCTCATTTTTCCAAAAGTTAAACATATTGCACTTTGAGCTATATCATATAAAATACTATTAGCATTCATGATACAAAATCAGTATATCTTGATTAGTTACAAAATATATTTTCATTATAAATTAATTTGAAGACATAAGTGTAAATAAATATTTACTATAAAATTTGTCATATACTTGAGCAAACTTGGTCAACACAGATCATATAATTACTTGGATGGAGGGAGTCTGCAACTAGCCGTACGTGTTTAATGTTTTTGTTTGAGCCCAACTCGCCGTGTTACTGTGCCTTAATGCTGCAATCATCACAAAGGTGGAAGGTTAATTAATTTGGATATCCATGGATTTTAGCAAATGAACTAGAAATTCAAATTTTGATGGGGACTATCTCTTTCCTAGTTTTTTTTTTGAACTAGAGGGTATCCATTGGACATCCATGGATGTCCAACTTCCACCTATTGCCTTCTGTTGCGCTAGCGGACAAAGTGAGAAGAACTCGATCAGAGATGCTTTCAGCTTTTGATGCATCCATGCGCAGTCTACGGGTGCTGATCCCTGCTGCAGCAGCAGCTGCAGCAGCACTGATGTGTCTCTCTATTCCAGTTTGAGGCGCGAGGTTGTTTTTCTGTTGTGGATCAGGGTTCCGGGGTGGAAACGTAACGGCCACCATATGCTTGCTGCAGGCTGCAGCATTCTTGCACACACACGCCACACGGTCACATGGAGGCACCACACATATGCATGGTCGATCTCCCTTTTATTTAGACATATATGTGTTTATATATACCGGCATACAGAGGATATATATATATATGCATGCATTGTCAATCTTGTTCATGTACGCCCTGTAAAATGTTGCTTGCTTTCCGATCCCATCGATCGATCGGCGTCGTCGTATCCCTCTGCAGCTACAAATACAATACGATACAAGATGGCCGTTACAAGCATGCATGTATTTAGCTTGCTACCTAGCTAGTTGGTTGCACTGGATTGGATTAGAACAGGTGAGACGAGGTGGTACCACATACTGCATATGGGCTGCACCACACGTACGATGGTATTGAACAATTGTAGGATGACTTCAACTGCGAGGTTTCTGCATCGTATGGACTTAAAAGATTAGCAGATATGAAATCCATCAGGTATTTGCAAGAAAACTAATCAATGCAAAAAAGAGGATGGACTAGTTAGAAATATTTAACATATATGGACGTATATATAAGGAAAGAAGGAGATTAAAAAGCTAACATATAAGTAAAGGAACTAGTATATTCACATATCCATATATCCATATAGAAGAAAAGGACAATTCAATCATCAGGTATGGAAGAATTCATTAGAAACCGTGATTAAGGAAACTCAAGCAACGTCAACATCCTTTATTTCTCTGCCGCGCGCCATGGAAGTACAGGCCGAGGCCGGCTATAAATACATGCCATACCACGCACACCACCTCGCATCTCCTAGCCCTAGTAGCTAGATCAATTGGCCGGCCGGATTGGACACATACCCAACAGCTCTAGCAAGCTCGTCGTGTAACGTAACCCGGCTTCCGGCATGGCTTCCAAGCAGCAGATCGGGGTCCTAGTCTTGTCCTGCTTCGTTGCCATCACGGCTCTCGCCTTCCGTCCCTGCGGCGCATCCGTCGAGCCCATGGCCGGCGGCTGGTCCGACGCCGGCGCCACCTGGTACGGTCCTCCCAACGGCGGTGGTTCCGACGGTACGTATATATGTGCGCATTACCATACATACAACGCCATATATAATGCATGTGTACGTTTTCATTGCAAATGCTGCATATATGCCTTGATATATGACAATATGATGTATTTGTAGGTGGTGCGTGTGGGTACCAGGGTGCCGTGAACCAGCCACCGTTCTCGTCGATGATCACCGCCGGCAGCGATTCTATCTACCAGGGCGGCAAGGGCTGCGGCACCTGCTACCAGGTACGTACGTCGACAGATCAATAGACCACTGGTTATGTATGTTCATCGATCGGCCAGCCGGTTCATGCTGTACAAATTAACCCTAAGTAAGTAGAGCTAGCTAATAAGGTTACTAATTGTTGGGTTTCTCCTTGATTATTGGACTATTACTTCTGCAGGTGAAGTGCACCGGACACCCGTCCTGCTCCGGCAGCCCGGTGACAGTGGTCCTCACTGACCTGTGCCCCGGAGCGTGCCAGTCCGAGCCCGTCCACTTCGACCTGAGCGGCACGGCGTTCGGCGCCATGGCCAAACCCGGCCAGGCCTACCAGCTCCGAAACGCCGGCCGCTTCCCAGTCCAGTACAATCGGTGAGTACATTTGCCTTGCAGCACCGTCGTTGTCACAGCTGACGACGCACCTGACCTGATGGCTGTCTGAAATCGTACGTGCAGGGTGCCGTGCAACTGGAACGGCGTGGACATCACCTTCAGGGTGGACGCCGGCTCCAACGCCAACTACCTGGCGATGGCGATCGAGTACGAGGCCGGGGACGGTGACCTGCGCGCCGTGGAGCTGCAGAGTGGCGCGGCGGCGTGGGCGCCCATGGAGCGCTCGTGGGGCGCGGTGTGGCGCTACAACTCCGGCTCCAGTCTGCAGGCGGCGCCCCTGTCTGTCCGCCTCACCTCCGGCACCGGCAAGACTCTCGTCGCCACCAACGTCATCCCCGCCGGATGGCAGCCCGGCAACACCTACCGCTCCGTCGTCAACTTCGGATCAAACTAGTAGTTGGCGAATTGCTACTACGTACTCATGTCTCCACCATATGCAATAAGATCGATGCAGCATGTGGCCTGCTGCATGCTACATCATATCTCTGCTCTTGTGTGTGTCGATGCTGATCATTGTCCGTTCTGAAACTCAATATATAAATTAATTAATATAGTATAATGCATGCATATCACTGTGTTTGTATGCGATGCTAATGCGATGATGTTTTCACTCCTGTCATTTCATTCATATTTCCAAATATACGATATATCTTCTTGACAAAAAAAAAAGAACCATAATGCAATTTGAATCCACAATGTCACTTGCATTGGGCTCCATATATATGCACTTCGTCCACTACTACCATATCAGCCCAACTGAACCTCAAAGTCCTACACGAGCCAGGTCCTGCACATAGTAGCCAGGAAATTCAATCATTCATCTTTTACACTGTTTATTGATAACTCGTAATCTTTCTTTGACACGCGTGTACCCTAGGCCCATTTGGTTGGCTCCCAGCAGAAGTTATTTGCCTAGTGAAGGTTAGCATCCCCCATGCGTCCTATTTCAAAAGCCTGGGGCTGAGGTTATTGCCTAGTGGCGCAATATAGCTACGTGGCAGGCGCTCAACCAAATACGCGCTCATGTCAACATTGCCAGGTTAACCAATCAATTGTTAGAAAGTAAAACCTCTCTATAGTTTTCATTTTTCTCGAATACGCATGAGTGTGTATCTTTGTATTGAAAAGAGTTTATATACAAGATGTCATTGCCGGCTCCCAATGAACTTTGAAATAATTAATCATTTTTTTGTGACCCTATTGAACAAATGAATTTAATGAGTTGAGTTAGTCAATGAGCAACATGACGTGTGTCACCGCTTGTCTGACCACCTGATCACCAAGTGTAAGGAACCGTTTGTCATGGCTTCTCCACCTGTTTCAATAGCTGTTTGGAGACTTTTCTACCATACATGGCAAAAAGAAAGGCCTTACTAGTTAAACCCTTATAACCTGCTCTCACAGAGGTTTGAGATAGGACAAAACCTCTGAATAGTGGTATCACAGTGAAGCATTAACGTGGCGGTCACGCGGTGGTCGCTTCTAGAGCTGTTTACTGTTTAGTATTTAGAGATTAGAGATTATAGTTTAGTGTTTATGATTAGATTTGATGTTTAGGGATTAATGTTTTGTTTAGGAATTAGATTTGGTGGAGGAGCCGCACCCTGGATGTCTGGATGGGGAAGGAGGGCCCCCACAGCTACATGTTGCTAAAAAATGCCATCCCGAGAAGTTGGCTTTGGAAAAACCGGTCTCTTGGTATCACCTAGCTACAACCCATGTAGCCCCCACCATGCAATAATGTCGTATTTTCCCAAGCCAAAGAGGCGCGGCCACCGAACATGGCTGTCGGGGCATGACACAGTCGACGGAGGGAGTGTGGCGGCCTAGGAGAGGTGCGTCGACCGCCAAGGAGGGTTAGAGGAAGCCCGCGTGACCACTTAGTAGCGACACATCACTCGCTAGAGGGAGGGAGTGCGGCCACCGTGCAGGAGGATGCTGACGGGATGAGCGTGAGATCGTAATATCTAGGAGAAAGAGAATGAGGGAGAGTAAGAAGTAAGAGAGAACAAGTAAGGGAATTTGGCGATTTTACCCTTCTTTTTATAGCCTAAAGGCGTTTTTACCCTCCTTTTTTCCAACTTGTCATTTTTACCCTCCGTTTTTACTATGGAAGCTCCATCT